>BLSH010282728.1:205424-222491 GCA_018402905.1 Glandirana rugosa | reverse complement strand
GCTCATGGGCCCTGGGATTCAGCAAAATGGAAGCCTCCAGCAAAAAGAAACAGGAGCAATGCTGGAGGCAATTTACAGCACACACTAATTTTGGTAGCATAATTATTAATGTGAAATGTATGTTCCTTGCTAAAAAATCATTATTGTTTATCAAGTTGTTATGGGTAAGGTTCCACTCAAAGTTTTACCTACTAAATCTTGCACATTTACCATTGTTTCCCTAAAATAAACAGCCAGATACCAGTGTCCAAGGGTTTTAATTCACCCAATTCTTATTTCGCACAATCCCTGGAGGCCTAAAGGCTATATTTGTAGGGACCCTGCCTTATGCTGTTGTGTACCTAGTTAAGTTTAGTGTGTGTTATTGCTAAGTTGTAGCCATGTTATTTATATTTTCTGTGCCCTTCGGGTTTTTCCTAAGCTCAAGGAGTGTTGATTGGTTTCACTCCAATAAGCAGTGCAGGAGGGTCAGCTCCCTGGGTTATACATTTTTATCTGCCCCAGCCAATCCCTGACAGGCTGACAGGTTGTATTTAGAGATAGAGCATGTGTGAGCATCTTTCCAGAACTCTCTTTCCCCCGGGGCTTTTCCCTGGGAGAATGTATAAAGGATTCCTATGTGAGCCTTGTTCCTGCCAGGGACATTTTATGAAGGCTCAAGGTCTTGAACTAAATCTTGAATGATTTCCCAAATGAGGCTGGGCTGGGAAGGAGATAATGCTGAAGAGTGTCACAGAAAACTAGGTAGAAGCTGCTGTCTGTATAGGAGGATTCATTACCCATAGACTCAGGTGTCTTGGCTGATTCCAAAAGGACAAAATGTCCACTGCAACTAAAGGTGAGTCTGTGGCTGCCCTACAGGGTCATATATCTAGCTAGCTGCTTGTCTATTTTCAGCATTTACCAAGAGGCTGCCCTTCAAGGGCCTTTTGCTAGCTTAGAATATCTGTCCGCCATTTTTGTTCTTAGTTTTTCTTTCTTTTTTTTTGGGGGGGGGGGTATACTGCACCCTTAAACCATCTCTCCTATTGTGGACCTTAGCACTAAAGGGTAAAGAGACTATAGTAGCTGGGGCAAAAAAAGTCTCATAATCCGGGCACATCAAACAGTGACAGGGTAATGGTCTGCCAATAAACAGAATACTGCTGTTTGCATCAATGGATAGAGTCCAATGTACACATCCATAAATGAGAAAACAAAAGAAGAACAAGTATATCGAATAGCATAAGGAAGAGACAATAATCAATTCTGATAAAGGATATATTGTAGAGAGAGGTCAAATGAAATCACTCATTGTCCTTAATCCGACCTAAGACCGTCCTCCACACTTTCAGCAACAGCTTTAAGTGTATCTGGATCCAGGCAAACAGCACCTTAATTTCTGCATCCAGACTGGAATAGAAGATATACAACTCGTGACAATGATGAATAAACTCCTTTATTAAACAAATATCCACTTACATAATAGACTGTGTCTGTAAATTCATTGAAGCCATCTAAGTCAGTGGTGGAGTATTGTCCTTCCTATCTCTATGGCCAGCAGTGTGGAGGGGATACAGAACCCAGGCTGGGAAAACTGCACTAAATAACCAGATGACTGAGCACAGTGTGAGGATAGTCAGTTATCCAATCCTGCTCTGTATGGACTTCCAGTCTAGGTAAGCATCAGGTGGTCTACAGGGCAATGCATTTTAAGGGACTACCTCCTTTTCTAGCCATGAAAAATAATAATGTCATCCAAACGTATTGCTGTGGAGCCCACCTGATGCTTGTCTTATCTGAAAGTCTATACTTCTCCTTTGCCTACACTGAGGGGCAGGCCAAACCCAAAATGCTAGCCATCCAAGCCACTTGAGGGTCACCTACCACTGCTCAGGGGTAAGGGGCTCTACATATGTTTTTTTTCTTTTCTCCCAATGCCATAAAATGTTGATTTAGTAATGGAATTCTGCAAATAACCAGAACCATACAGAAAAGTAATAAGTGTATTTTTCCCTTTAAAACAAGGCTGTCAAAAACATGGACAATTCAGTACCATATGATAAAATTCAGTACCATATGATGAAATTACATAAAAATTCTTATCAATCTGAATAATAAATCAAGAGATACAGATAAGCAATTATATACAAAGTTTGGCCCTGCCTCTACAAACCTGATGGGTGTCTCTGTTGATCCTTGTTGATCCTTTGATGTGATATGTGGTCGTGGTCCCACTGACAAAAAAAAAGGAAGTTCAGAAGATTAAAGGAGCACAACCTGATTTGCTTATAACTTTTTTGCTGTTTTAGCTTTGAATCCCCCAACTGTTTTAACTGTTTTTCATTAAAGAATATGTCTACTTATGCATTTTTTATCATAGGCTTAGTTCAAATGGCCCATATTTGTGAAAGATTTACTTTAAAACTAATATTTATCAGTCTTTTTTTTTTTTTTTCTTACTGCAGTTCATGCATGCAATTGTAGCTTTTAGCAGATTTTTTTCCCCTAGAAATATTCTTTCTTGTTTGTGGACCTAAATATCAAATGATCTCCAGGCAAGCATCTCTCGGAAACATTTCATTTCTCGCGTATTATGGAATTTTTTTAAATGCTAACTACAAACTGAATGAGCAGGTTTTCCATTCAAGAAGCCACTACTTTGAAAATTCAAGGTGTAGTTAGAGATAAGGATTCTAAATGGGAAAAGAGAGGCAGATGTGACTCCCAGATCTGACTATTTCCCTTCTTGAAAACTGACTTATCGGAAATATTTTTTCCCTAGTAATTGGAGTGACGGCAGAAGAGCTTGCATACCTTGTAGAACCAAATAAAGTACATCTATTCTCATTACATTTTAAATTGAATTCTTTCTTTCTTTTGTTTTGTTAAAGTGTACACTTTTTTTTTACAACAAAATGCACAATTTTGGCCTTAGAAAATATATTAAATAGGATTGCATTAATTAAAGAAGAACTCCAGTTAAAAAGTAGCCAAGTAGCATTAGAAATAAAAACATATTTTGCTACAATACCTAAAGTGGTTTTAAACCCTTACATATATCCAGAGAACTGACTGTCCTCGGGTGATACACAGAGATGAAATAAATCCTCCTACATAACTTGTACCTGTTTATCTGCAGTCTTCTCTTCTCTACATCCATTCAAAGTGCTGAATCATAAAGCTTGTCTGAGAGTTAAGAAAAAAGGCGGCGAACAGCTTAAATTATACACTGCTGAGCTCAGTGAGGAAAGCTCTGAAAGCTGATTGGAGAGAAGAGATACACCCCCATCACACAGCACACAAGAACAGACTTGAGACTGTCAATCAGCTAGAGCTCCCTCCCCTGTCACCATTTTTCTCTTGGTGTCAGGAAACCTTTTCTTAAGTGACCCATGCAGATAGCAGAGAAATGAAGCATCAGACAGAAATGATATTTAGTGTTCCTAATTGAGACAAGTACACACAATAGAGGGATATGCTTTGTTCATGTCTGAGGTTTACAACTACTTAAGGCCTCATATACACGGGCGTTATTAATGCCACGTTTTTGAGCTGTTTTTACAGCTTTTTTTTTTAACCATAGTTTTTTATTGACAGAAAATCAGCAATTTACATTCAGATATAATAATAGTAGATTGTAAACAATATAGTTACCGGCATTCTGTTACAATTCAAATAACAAGAAAAATAATAATAAGAAAAGGTAGAAGAGGTAGAAGAGGCAGTTTGCCGCTTCTTTTAGCTAACGTCTTAGATAAGGGTCGGGAAGCTAGTGAGATAAGGGTTGGAAAACTAGTGAGCCAGCCCTCTGTTGTGTGCAAGGTCCCTCCTATTGAGACTAGAAGTCCCTCTCTCACCGGGAAAAGTCCGCCACCCCACCTGGGAGCTAACTGTAGTCAGACACTGATTAGGATTAGTGGGTCCAAGTGTAACCGGTTTGTCTAAAAAGGAAGAACTGAGGGTCTGATCTTGGATAGCAACCTGGCAATTCGGTAGCATACTACAACGACTTAACACATTGACAGTATTATAACTAAGTACCCTTAGGTCACAGTGTAAAAATGACAAGCATATATTCCCACCGAGATGGATATTTACTCTAGTTTTCAAGTTTCAGGTTATCTTGTGCTGTTTGTGTTGTCTGTGAGAGCCCTTAGTGTCGCTCTAACATTTTGGGCCCAATCTGTAAGGTTAGATCTTCCCGAGGAGGTCCAGATTTTCCATTTATCAAGAAAAGCCTGGGCTCTGTTTTCTTTATAAGCAAGTAATTGTTCCATTTTACATTGGTTATTCACCATATTAAGAATTTCTTCAACTGTAGGAGGGGTGGTGGAGCACCATTTGCTAGCTATTGAAATTCTGCCTGCAACAGCACATGGAGCACAACTGCCCTCGTGTTTGGAGGAAGGTTATCTACCCCTATAGACAAAAGAGCCAATTTGGGAGTGATGCTGATTGTGCTACTTGTAAGCTCTGCAAGTAATTCTGAGACTCCCTTCCAAAATCTTTGGAGGGAAGGGCATCCCCAGAATACATGTTCTAGGGAACATTTGTTTTGGCACTCCCTCCAGCAGAGTGGGGAGAGTTTAGGGTCCATGAGGTGCAGCCGAGAGGGTGTCAGATAGTATCTATGTAGTATTTTTTGTGCGTTGTCCCACACATGCCGATGCTTTAATATTGTGCTTGAGTGCCGACATCCATTGGGGCAGTGAATATTCTGCTTTTAATTCTTGTTCCCATTTGCACATTGCCGGGATTTTCTTATTTGGTGGGTAATAGTTGCAGTACCTATAGAATAGGGTAATCCCTTTCTTAGATAGGGATATGTTATTAGCGAGGAAGTTCCATAGCTTGGTGGGGATCTGGGTGTGGGTTTTGGGGTTGGTAGTGTGAAATGACTCGATTTGATTAAGCTGGTGGAGATCTAATGGGGAAGGGTTGGGGAAGTCCTCCATGTAGAATTTTATACCCCTCTTAACCCAGTGGTGGGAGGAGAAGTTTAGTATGAGGTGCTCGTAAGCAGCCATTGGTACCCTCAGTTTGGTGTGCTGTTCTTCGTGGAATGACATGTTCATTAGTGAGGACCATGCCGCTGTTGTCGCCTGGATAGTATATGAATCAGGGGTCAGTGGTTTATGAGACATGGTGGCCGCCATCAGAATTGTGGTGAGGTCATGGCTAGGTAATAATTCTCTCTCTATATTGGACCAGTGATTATCCTCCTGAGCTGAGAACCAATATCTTGCCTGCTCGAGAATTGCCGCTCGGTGATATGCCAGGGCGTTGGGGAGGCCCATGCCACCTTGCGTTCTGCGTCTAAATAATGTAGAGGTACCCTAGGTTTCGCATTGCTCCATATAAACTTGCGCAGGGTTTTATTTAAGTCAGAGAAATTTGTTGGGGGATTGGTATTGAGAGGGTCCTGAAGTGATATAGTCGTTTGGGAAAGGTCTGCATCTGATAAGCGGCTATTCTGCCTATCCATGATAGTTGGATCTTCCCAATCTCTGTGAGCTCTTTTTGCACTTTAGCCAGGAGGGGAGGGAAATTTTGGGTGTATAGGTTTTAAGAAGGTGTTGTCAGTTGTATGCCTAGGTAAGTGATAGAGGTATTATCCTAGCTACATGGGAAAATAGATTTTAACTTGGAAACTTGTGGGGAGGAAATGTTAATTGGGAGGGCAAAGCACTTTGTTGTATTTACCTTGTAGAATGAAATAAGGCTAAATCTATCTAGTTCGGATTTGGTAGCAGGCAAAGATTCCCCCGGGTCAGTCAGTGTTACTATGATGTCGTCTGCGAACAATCCCAGGTTGTGTTCTGTTGGGTCAATTTTAATTCCCTGTATATCTGCGTTCGCTCTAATGGACTCAGTCAGCGGTTCAATCACCAGGGAAAAGATGATAGGTGATGAGGGGCACCCTTGGCGTGTACCATTAGACAGTGGGAATGCATCCGATAATAGTCCCGCAGAGAGCACCTGGGCAGTGGGACCCATGTACAGGGACATGATGGCCCTATGCAGAGGTCCTGTAATACCATATTTGGAGAGCGTCCTCGACAGGTATCCCCAGTGGACCCTGTCGAAGGCCTTCTCTGCATCCAGCGCCAGGAAGACACACTTTTTTTTTGAGTTTTCTACTAATCTAAGCAAGTTGATCATTCGCCGGGTCCCGTCATGAGCCTGCCTGCCCTTGACAAATCCCACCTGATCCAATCCTATGAGTGAGGGAGTAATAGTCATCAGTCTATTGGCTAGTACTTTCGCAAAGATCTTTAGGTCAGAATTTAAAAGCGAAATGGGTCTAAAATTCTGTGGGTTAGTTATATCCTTGCCTGGTTTGGGGATGGTGATAATCACCGCTTGGAGCATCTCCTTCGGGAAAGCCCCTTCCTCTATCACTGCATTGAAGGTTTTTGTTAAGTGTCTATGAGCGTTGGTTGATGGATTTCAGTGTCATCTTGGTGATTGTATAAGGCCTTGTAATAATCTTAGCGATGTCTTTGGGGTTCTTAAAAATATTCCCTGTAAGGTGATGTTTTATTGCGGGCAAGTTCATACGCTGTTGTTTTTGTTTTCATTGTGCTGCTAATAGTTTACTTGATCAATTGCCTTGCGAGTACCATGAGAATTTAAGTCTCTTAAAAAAAGTATCATACTCAGATTTGAGCACGATCCTTAGTTGTTCTTTACATGCGTCCAATTCTTTTAGGGTGGTTTTGTCCACTGGGCTTGTGTTTTTGTGCTTGCTCTCTATTTGTGATATGGTGTGCTGCAGCTGGGTTATATGCTGAAGTCTTTTCTTCTTTTCTCTAGCTGCGATTTGAATGAGGTGTCCCCTAATGACTGCCTTGTGGGCACACCAGGTGGTCATGGAGGGCGTTTGGCCATCATCATCATTATAGTGGAAGTATTCACTAATTTTGGCAGCAATTTGGGGTTTGTGGGATGGCTGGGATAGTATGTACATATTGTTCCTCCATATGCCTAGGTTGGGAGACCTATTATCATCCAATATGTCAATTGTTACAGGTGCGTCATCTGACCAGGTTATGCTATGTATTTCTGCTTTGATTACCTGCTGCAAGAGATACATATCCGTTAAAAAAATCAATTCTTGAATATGTTCTATGTACTGTCAAGTAGAAGGAGTAATCCCTCTCCGTGGAGTGGAGGCATCTCCAGGGGTCATAAAGGCCCTCCCTAATGCAGAGGGACCCCAGAGCCTGTCCATGCCCCCCTCTCCCAGAGGAGGAATCCATCCTCCCCTCCATAACCATATTAAAATCACCACAAATCACCAGTTTCCTGTTTAGCTTTGATCAAAACACTCGTTATGAATTTCTGAGGTTTCCTATTTGGAGCATACAAGTTCACCAAGGTGTACAGGACACTGTTGATCTCAGCCACCAGAATTATGTAGCGACCCCGGTCATCCACCTGTAAGTCTAGGAGGCTGAAGGCAACTGCATCCCTCACCACCACCAGTACCCCGTTTTTCTTGGAAACATCCTTTGCCATAAAAACCTGTGGAAATTTGGGGTGGGAACATTTTGGTGACTTAGCTTTGGCAAAGTGCGTCTGCTGGACACAGAGAATATCACATTTGTGATCCATTGCTGACCTCCACATTGTCCTCCTTTTAAACGGGCTGTTAAGGCCTCTCACATTGAGCAATAACAGTTTAAGTGACAGTCCCCAAGAACAGACTGCTGTAGCGCCATCTGTTGGTGGGTCTCACGCTTGGAGTAGTAGAGTGATTTATATGCATGAAGCTGTGAGCCTGAGGTGTCAAACGGGTACTAGAACAGCAAAAAAAAAACATAATAACTTCCATAACTAAGGAAAACAATAGATCTAAAAGGCTTGTATGGTAGATAGGTAGTGCAGGTTCCAGTGGAGCTGACACAAACACAGCTCTAATGGGGGTGGAAAGTGTTCCAGCTGTACTCCCTTCTTGGAGTATAAAACAAACAAACAAATGAAACAGTTCTTACCCAGGGAAGAAAATACAGAGCATCTGGCGTCTTAGTCCCTTGGCTCAAATGTCCATATGACATGAGAAGAGGGTATTGTATCTGAGGCATCCGGTACTGAAAAATTAACTGGCAGTAGTTCACTTGTGGTTGCTGTTCTTCTTTTGTCGCTGCTGTGGGAGGGCTCCTTGCTGTGCTCTGTCCAGGGTTGGGGTATCAGTCATGGGGGGTAGTAGACCCCACTTGCGAAGGAGGTCAAGGCCTCTTTCCTGTGACGAGATGGAGATGGTCTCGTTGTTCATTTCCAAGATCAGCTTAGCTGGGAACCCCCATTTATACATGATCTTGTGGTTTCTCAATATTTTAGTCATGGGGACCAGGTTGCTTCTTGCTGCCATGGTGGCCTTGGAAAGGTCCGCATATATTGAAATGCCAGAGTATGGGTCCGGAAGGGCCGCATTCTGTCTGGAAAACGATATGAGTTGCTCCTTAACTTGGTAAAAATGTATTTTTGCGATCACATCTTGTGGGACTTTATCTGGGAGACATTATCTGGTGGTGGCTGGTCATGGCGTAACGTTTGAGAAGATTTAAGGGGGGTGCTTGAAATTTATACCGCTGGTAGATCCCATCAGTTTATCTTTGACCCTATCTTCGCACTAAAAGTGAGGCGGAACTTGATGTGCTGCTATCTACTCCGTCCCCCCCTCCTTCTCACATACTTGTGTATGAGTGGACTCAATTTGACACTTTTGACACTGAGCCACACATTGGACTCTTATTTCACCCAAGTCATATATACCATCTGCCATGATAGCATTTGTTCACCCGGTAATGACACCTGATCTGCTCTGGTGGGGGATCCGGTTCTGTGCTCAATTGGATGTCTCTGTTTGAGCGCTGAACCCTTTTCCATACAGAAGAATCTTGTTTTTAATCACACCTCAATGCTCATCCGTTGTAAAATACCCCTGATGAAGGGTCTGCTGTTTTAACCCGAAACATATGTTGGGTACCGAATACCACCTTCGGACAGCGGCAATTATTTACCAGCTCATCTATGATACTTTGTACCTAAGCATCTGTGGTGAAGGCTACTTTTGTTATCAATGTTTTTTATGATCTTGTTTACTTGTTGTTTGTATGTACACTGCTCCATTTGTGGACAACATATGTATACAAAGTTTCGTTCTTTGATGAATAAAGTAAATTAAATTTTAAGGTGGTTTGGTGTACCTATTTAAAGTCCCAACAAGGGGGTTTATCTTTGTTCTTGTACTAAGCAATAGGGATGAGGTGACCACCATTACCAATATACCTTTAGTCTGCACGGTTTATCATTTTTATTTTATCCAGTAGATGAGGCGGTTTTGGCAGCCTATGCACTCTATCAATCGTCAAGTCAATAGGTTGGAGTGCAGGCAGGGTGAGCAGCATAAGTTGTTGTAAGTAGGTGCGCAGTTCCGTTGGTTTTATAGATTCTGGGATCCCACGGAATTTCAAGTTGTTCCTGCGCGCTGTGTCTTCTAGGTCCGTGACCTTTGACCTCAGTGCTTGGAGCTCATCCGTGACCGCATAGTGTAAATCCACTAGCTCATTATGAGCTTTGGAGAAGTCCCCCATGTCCCCCAGGTCCTCCAGCTCCCTCTTGGTAGCGCTCATAAAGCATGTAATGTTCTGCCAGTGCACCTTTGAGGGTTAACAGCATGCCTTTTAAAGTTTCATCTGTAATAGCTTGGCCTGTCGTGGGGAAGGAATCAAGCTGCTGGCCATACTGCAAAGACTCCTCCATGTCCTCCCCCTCCCCTTTGGGATCGTCTGTGTGCTCTCCTTGGCTCCCCACTCGTCTCCGCTGCTTGATGAGGCTGTCAGACGGTGAGGATGGCAGCGGGAAAGCTTCCCCTGTCGACTCACCGTGTGGGCTGGGTAGCAGCATGGAGTCTCTCTCCCACTCCATCTGTGGCCTGTGCACTGCGCTGGAGCCATTTTGAGACCGCCGTCCCGCTGCTGGGACAAAGAAGTCCTCTATTTTCCTGGGCCCCTCTCTGTCCTTGCGTTTCCCAGAGGGAAGCATTTTGCTTGCCGGTGTTTGCAGTACATGCTAGAGCCGTTCAGGTGCTTGGTAGGTCGCTTCAGCCGCTGTATAGCCACCAGACAGTCGGAGCTCTTCACTTACGCGACCATCTGCTCCGGCTGCCAGCTCCGCCCCCCATTTTTACAGCTTAAGAACGCCACACCATGGTATTCTATGGCCTCATATATACGTTGACGTTTTTGAGCTGTAGATGGCGTTGGCGCTCTTAAGCTGTAAGAAGAACCCAGGACCCGTGCGTTCCGAAGCTGTAGCATTAGAGCGTTTTTGACACTGAGCCAGCAAAACACTCACTAATGCGCATTAGTGACGTAGCGATGTTAGCCGGATGTATTCGAATTTCTGAATTACAATAGTACTGAATTTAAACAAATCTTAAATAACGAAAAAAAAAATCTGGACGAAATTCAAATTCAAATCTTTTTCAAATAGTTTTTGAATACTTTTCTAAATTCGATTAGTTTTCAAATTCGAAAAGTTTTCAAATTCAAAAAGTTTTCAAATTCGAATTTGAAAAGTCCACGAATTTGAATAGCTTTCTAAAATTCCAAAGATAACAAAATAGAATAGAAAACAAAGGAATAGAACAGAAAGAAAAAGATTAGAAAAGAATATAACAGAAAACAAAAGAACAGAATACAACAGAGTAAAACAGCTCTGTTCCACTCCACCACATTATATTCTTTCATTTTCTGTTATATTCCCCTCTATTGTATTCTATCTTTTTCCATTCTATTCCTCTACTTTCCACTCAACCCCATTCTCCTTGGAAATTGGAAAACTATTCGAATTCAAAAACTATTCGAATTCGAAAACTTTTCAAATTCGAAAACTACTCAAAATTGATTTGAAACCTTTTCAAATCAATTTGAAAATGAATAAACAAAATTAATTCCGAAAACGAATTAAAGGACTGAAACAAATCGAACTAAATGCATCCTCAAAGTTCACAGAGTGAGTTTAGCAACTGAGATATCAACTAGGACTTTAATATCTCTGCTGTGAAATTTTGAAGTTGAATTGCTTAGCAGTGCCTGCAGCTACTTCATTCTGTGATGGTTATTTTAGAGCCCATTTACTGCTTGTTAAGGATATGTAAATAATTGAATGACCCTTGCCTTGTCACAAGTTTACTTTCACTAAAACCCAAAATTTAACCTTACCTGTGTTTTTACACAGGATAAACAAAACCTTTTATTGGCAGGGCAGTTGGATCTTTTATGATAATTAGAGATGGGCCGAACGACCCCCTGTTAGGTTTCTGGCAGAACTTTCAAACGTTGCAAACGTTCTGAACCGAATAACGAACCTTATTGAAGTCTATGGGACCCGAACTGGTAAAATCTAAATGCCCATTTTGAAGGCTTATATGCAAGTAATTGGGCATAGAATGGTTATGGGAGTCCGGTTACTGCCCTGGGGGACATGTATCAATGAAAAAAGTTTGTTTTAAATTAGCAGTAATTTACTGATGCTTTAACCTCCCTGGTAGTATGATTATGTCAATATTTACGATGTCAAAGCGGTACATTGTTTTGCATGGAAATGTGTTTCATATTGTAGGCCTGTAATTCTTAGGAATAACTCACTTAAATTTGCCTAAACAAGAGTCTAGTAGACATCCAGGGTATGATAAAATTTGAAACACGAAATCAAAAATTATATATAGTAATAAATAATTATAAAAAACAACAATATAATAATAATAAAGTGTATTCAATAATGTAATCAAACCAAAAACATTGAAATTTATCCAAACAAGGGTGCAATATTATTAGTCACTGTAATACTAGACACTGCGTATTGGTTAGAACTGTTTTTTTTTTTTTTTATATCAGGATTCCCAGCCTAGAGACTGTAAAGAGGACCTGTCATGCCCTATTCCTATTACAAAGGATGTTTACATTCCTTGTAATAGGAATAAAACTGATAAAAAAAAAAGTAAAAAGAAAGCGTCAAATTAGAAAATGAAAATAAAATAAACAATAAAAAAAAAATTAAAAGCACCCCCGTTCCCATGTGCTCACTTGCAGGGTCGCTCCCGCATATGTAAACGACGTTCAAATAGCTGTTGTCACTTTCAGTGTCTAATAACGAATTTCCCCATGAATCACTGTTGCTACATTCTGCAAGTGATTCTAATTCACTGTCTTCTAGCTAGTCCAAAAGCGCTTTTGACATAAAGGAATGCTTTTTGGATGCCATGGACACTCTGTTTTGCAGGCAGAAAGAATGGCAGAAAGAAGAGTAAAATGCAGGCAGGGCACTAGACAAAGCACTAGGGACAAATCTGAGGTGAAATGATTTGATACAGTAATGTAATCTACAGATTACTATGTATTGTGTGTGTGTTTGTGTTTACTACTTTTTGAATTTCCCACTGGCTCCGTTCCATGTGAGCCACACTCAGGATTACCGCCAAGAAGGTTAAAGTGAAACCATAAAAATGAGAAGTAACAATAAAAATGAAAACAAAACCTTTAAATATTGTGCCAGGGGGGTTTTCTTAGTCTGCCTGTAATGTGGCACATCTGTACGGTGTCTAGAACCTGCTGCAGCAATAATGACATTTATAAAGCCAAAAAAAAATATTCAATTCAAGCTTTCTTTATTTTATAAACAATGGCTTGGGGAGCCAGTCTGTAAGATTTGGCCACAATTTCGTGCACTCAAAACAAGATTAGAGATTTGCAGATTTTGTATAGAAGCAACAGGTGCTGAAATATTGGGCTTTGGGTGTCGGTGGTGCCTTCACACCATAACCCTATAGAGGTACTCTTGATGAAACCAAGAATTGGCCTTGCTGTCAAAAATTGCAATGATATGTACCTGTCAAACTGGTGTGGGTATTAATTGTGCCCATGAAACCTACACCAAAAAAATGTATTCCAGATGAAATCAACACCCACAAAGCTAGGCAGCCTAGACAGTCTTTCAGTGATTCAGTAACCAGAAAGCACTTAATCAGCGACATCGGCATCAGGGGCTTAATAGCTGCTGCTAATCCAGGACTGATTAATTTTGATAAATGTCAGCCGGTCCTCAGAGTCTGGGGACAGACTCACTCTCTTACCTGTCACAAAACCTCCAGCAGCACTGAATGCCCATTCAAAAAGCACACTGGATGCAGGGCAGCCCAGCAGCTCATTTGCATACTGGGCAAGTTCTGGCCAGTGGTCTATTCTCATGACCCAGTAACCCAGTGGGTCGTCAACTTGAAAGCTCTCCATGTCTGTTTCTGCCCCTAGATAATCTCCTACCATATGATGCAGACGCTGCCGATAGGATGTGGAAGCTGACAGCACTGGACACTAATGACTAAAAAAAATGTAAAATGCATCACTGAGGCGGCCCCCTTCTCCATCGCTCCTCTCTTGACCAACAGAAGCCTCAGAATGACATTTTCCATCAGACTGTAACCTACCAGAGTCGGGAAAGGCATTACATAAACTCCTCTTTAAGGCGTCCTCAAGAAATGTCATCTTCTGCTCCCTCTGTGGGAATGGGATGAATTCCAAAACTTTCCCCTTGTAACGGTGGTCAAGGAGGGTTGCCAACCAATAGTGATCCTTCTCTTTGATGGCACGTATTCTCAGGTCCTTTCACATGATTTGAAAAATGGGGGAGCCCATGCACCGAAAGTTTGCGGAGGCATGAGAAGCAGACTCCTCGGGGTCACTGAGGATTACAGTATCTGGAACTGCCTCCTCCCAGCCACGTACTACTCCTAAGAGTTCTGGGGATGGAAAACCATCTATTAAGGGTTGAAGTATATCTTGCTGTTTCAATGCCTCCAAAACTGCCAGAATCCTCCTCCTTCTGCTCACGCTCCTCTTGTGTGTTCTGTGGTGTGGCAAAAATGGTGTCTGCATAAAGCAGGCCTTGAGAGGAAAGGAAGCCCTCCTCTTCCTCCCGCTGCTTTGCCTCGAGTGCCCTTTCCATAATGCCATGCAGAGTCTGCTCCAGCAGGAACACAACAGGGATTGTGTGACTGATGCATGCATTGTCACGTCTCACCATCATTGGTGTAGAAATCTTCCTTAGCTTTGTTTTATTATATCTCATGGTTAATGGAAGCTCTTTTGCAGATACAACTACTCAGTGGGTAAAATGAAGTTTTTCTATTGCATGGAACAGCAGATTCAATCACCGAATACAGTACTGAAACATGCCTTGCTTATTAACAAAATATATTCTGTAAGGAGGTTGTTTCTCTAAAACCTTTGCCCCATGCACATAAAAAAATATTTATATTGCTCTGCCATGCCTTGTAAGTGTATGTAACTGAATAAAGAAACTTTGAAATTACCTTAGCCTTGGGATAATGTGTACCTGGTATAAATCTTTAGAATTGCAAGCTGTTTCTACATTCCATTTTCCATGCTACTGGGTATAAAATATCACACATTTCCTATGCTTGCCCATTCACCTTTAATTTTCTTCAGCTGATTGAGGTAATAAGTAAAATAACTATGCTGTAACTGCTAATTATATTTAAAATGTGTTCATTCTTTAAAGACGATACAGTTTCAACAGCTTCCAGCTTGGCATAAGTTACCTTAATGTTTGTGTGCATTTGGATTTTGAAACATCTTAGAAAGGGGAACTTCAGTCTGTGTTATCAAAAGGAAATTGAACCGCAACACCGTAAATTTGCCTCTCACTGAAAATAAAGGGGTTGATTTATTATAGGCAAATAGGCTATTCACTTTGCAAGCACAGTTGCACCTTTTCTTTATTTTCCTTTTATGTGATTTGCTATTCTTTCCAAAGTGAAGCTTCAACATGATCACTAAACTCTGAGGAAAATTCCGTTGCAGAGTGCAACTTTACTTGCAAGGTGAATATTGTATTTGCCTTTAGTAAATCAACTCCATACTCCAACTCCCCTTCTTCACCATCAGTGCCTCAATTCAGCACAAAGCAAGTTTATTCTTAACTTCTTCATGTCCGCGCCATAGCCAAATGACGGCTACAACGCAGCTCTAAAATGCCGGGGGGCCGTCAATAGACGTCCTCCCCTTCGGCTTGCGCTGGGCGTGCTCCCTCTGGCACCGGTGTCGCGCACGCTGCCGCACACCGCGTGAACGTGCCAGCGGGTCGGGTGGACCCGATGTCCACCGGAGACCCGCGATCTCCTCACAGAGAGCAGGAACGGGGAACCGCCATTGTAAACACGGCGGTTCCCCGTTCTGTGAGGGGGGGAATGCCAGATCTACTGATCCCTGTCACTGGGATCAGTTCGATCTGTCATGCCCCTGCCAACCCCGCCCCCCCCCCCACAGTTAGAACACACCCAGGGAACACTTTTAACCCCTTCATTGCCCCCTTAGTGTTAACCCCTTTCCCGCCAATGACATTTGTGCAGTAATCAGTGTCTATTTTTAGATCTGATCGCTGTGTAAATGTCATTGGTCCCAAAAAAAGTGTCAAAAACGTCCGACGTGTCCACCGCAATATCGCAGTCCCGATAAAAATCGCAGACCACCGCCATTACCAGTAAAAAAAAAAAAAAAATAAGGTGCTATAACTTTTGCGCAATCCAATCAATATACGCCGATTGCGATTTTTTTACCAAAAATATGTAAAAGAGTATATATCGGCCTAAACTGATGAATAAATTCGTTTTTTTTTTTCGTTTTTTTTTTGGACATTTATTATAGCAAAAAGTAAAAAATATTGTTCTTTTTCAAAATTGTCGCTCTTTATTCGTTTAGAGTGCAAAAAATGAAAAACCGCAGAGGGGATCAAATACCACCAAAAGAAAGCTCTATTTATGGGACAAAAAAGGACGCCAATTTTGTTTGGGTACAACGCCGCACGACCGTGCAATTGTCATTCAAAGAGTGACAGCGCTGAAAGCAGAAAATTGGTCCGGGCAGGAGGGGGATTTAAGTGCCCAGCAAGGAAGTGGATAAAGGAGTCATTTTCAATGAAGAATTACCTCCTCTTCTCTAAATACAAAGGTGGGAGAGGCCCTTGACATATTGGCCCCACAGAGAGTCATCTTGCCCAAAAGCCTAGTTTTAAATTGGAAGAAGCAACTGTGGTTGGGCAAAATTAACATTCCAATACTCCTTTGGATTGATAAATCCTTGAACTCATTAATACCAATCTAGTGTATTAGGAGGTGGGTATTTGTCTGACCTGTTGATACACATGTTCAGTAGCAACGGAAAAATACGCTGGCAGGGTAGTTCTTTTTTCATGTAAATGCAGATCACAAGAATCCAAATTAGAAAATCGGTATCTCAAACAACAGTTAGGCCTCTTGCACATGGGATGCCTGATGGCTGGGATTACTGATCTAAATGCAGCCCATTGTTTTTAATGGGCTTGTATACACATGCACTTAATCTTGTTCTGTGTATAGACCACTACAAAAATACAAAAGACTGCGTTACTGGTCAGTATTTTTATGTGCGTACATGCAAATACATGCACATAATATAATAAATCAGAACCACTGCGCTAAAGTAATTCGATATAAAAGTGTTGTACATATAATGACATAAGTGCAATACTCAAAATACATGAATAAATAAATTAAACATATTATGTGTAAAAGTGCAGCCACTATTCAAAATCTCAAAGTAAATGTGTGAAACTAAAAAACAATAGTCCTATAAGCGGCGCAGATGTATGTGAACAAAACACATTCACAACAAAGGTATTTCAAGTGCTCTGACAGTTCATAAAGTGACTTGTTCCGACGTGAAAATGTGTATTATACAAATTAAATAAATAAGTACATAAAACTCATAACGTGAATACAGTAATATACATGTTGTGAAAATATAGCTTAATGAAATCGCGTCACCAAGACTAAATAATATAATACACGTACATAAACGTACATGCGTGTATTTTTATGACTGGTCATTGCGTCAGAAAACATAAAAACATCACCAGATATGTGTCTTGTTCTAATTCACGTACACATATGTTCGGGTAATTTTTGTTACCCGACGTAAATCTAGTCATTAGGGTCGGTAGTCCGTAGGGTACACGTTCTCC
>BLSH010282728.1:192418-203581 GCA_018402905.1 Glandirana rugosa | reverse complement strand
TGCACGCAATGTTGATGGTGAACAGTTCAAAACACTGACAGAATCCATGGATGGCAGGCTTTTGAGTGTCCTTGCAAAGAAAGGTGGCTATATTGGTCACTGATTTGTTTTTGTTTTGTTTTTGAATGTCAGAAATGTATATTTGTGAATTTTGAGATGTTATATTGGTTTCACTGCTGAAAATAAATAATTGAAATGGGTATATATTTGTTTTTTGTTAAGTTGCCTAATAATTATGCACAGTAATAGTCACCTGCACACACAGATATCCTCCTAAAATAGCTACAACTAAAAACAAACTAAAAACTACTTCCAAAAATATTCAGCTTTGATATTAATGAGTTTTTGGAATCATTGAGAACATGGTTGTTGTTCAATAATAAAATTATTCCTCAAAAATACAACTTGCCTAATAATTCTGCACTCCCTGTATACATGTAAACATGGTGGTTCCCCGTTCTGTCAGTGGGCATGACCGTGATCTACTGATCCCTGTCATCGGGATCAGTTAGATCTGTCATGCCCCTGCCAGCCCAGCCCCCACACAGAAAATGCCTAGGGAACAGTTAACCCTTTGATTGCCCCCTGCAGGTTTACCCCTTCCCTGCCAGTGACATTTATACAGTAATCAGTGGTGTTTTCTTTAGATCTAATGGCTGTATATATGTCATTGGTCCCAAAAAAAGTGTCAAAATGTCCGATCTGTCCGCCGCAATATTGCAGTCCAGTTAAAAATCGCAGATCGCTGCCATTACCAGTAAAAAAAAGAAAAATAGTAAAAACGCCATAAATTAATTCTCATGGTTTGTAAACACGGCAACTTCTTTTTTACCACAAATATGTAGAAGAATATATATCGGCCAAAATGATGAATACATTTCTTTTTATATTTTTATATATATATATATATATATATATATATTAATATTGGATATGTATTATAGCAAAAATTAAAAAATGTTTTTTTTCAAAATTGTTGCTCTGTTTTTTTGTTTATAGCGCAAAAATAAAAACCGCAGAGGTGATCAAATACCACCAACAGAAAGCCCTATTTGTGTGGAAAAAAAAGGACGTCTATTTCCTTTGGGTACAAAGTCGCACAACTGCGCAATTGTTAGTTAACCTCCCTGGCGGTATTCCCGAGTGTGGCTCGGGGTGGATTTTAAGTACCAAGAGCGGTAACCCCGAGCCACACTCGGGATTGCATCGCTGGATCCAGGCAGCGCTACTCACCTTGTCCCCTGGATCCAGCGATGTCCCCCCGCCGTGTCTGCGGGCTGTGTCCGCCGCTCCGATGCCTCTGTGTGCCGGGCTCCGTTCCCTGCGAGCGTCGCGTCGCACGGGGACGGAGACCGGCGGGAAATTCAAAAAGTGAAACACACACAGCACATACAGTACACTGTAATCTTATAGATTACATTACTGTATGAAAACATTTCACACCCCCTTTGTCCCTAGTGGTTTGCCCAGTGCCCTGCATGCACTTTTATATAATAAATGTCATTCTTTCTGTCTGGAAACATGAGACTGTCCATGGCAACCAAAAACTGTCCCTTTACGTCAAAAGTGGTTTTTGATCAGCTAGAAAACAGCGATAGTAAATAAGAATCATTTGCAGAATTGAGTGATACTGATTTTTGAGGAAATTTATCATCAGAAACTGAAAGTGACGACAGCGACAATTCTGCAACTGAGCAAATTTCTGCGTTTTTGGTCTGATTACATTATTGAATAAATTTTATTACTATTATATTATTATTTTTGATAATTATTTTTAGTTATTTATTATATTATAATTTATGATTTCATTTTTCAAACTTTTTCATACCCGGGATGTCTACTAGACTGTTGTTTGGACAGATTTAAGTGAGTTATTCCTAAGAATTACAGGCCTACAATATAAAACGCCAAATTTTCATGCAAAATAATTGTACCGCTTTCAGCAATAAATTCCAGACTCAGTCATACCGCCAAGGAGGTTAAAGCGACAAAGTGCTGAGTCGCAAAAAGTGCTCTGGTCATTAAGAGGGAAATTTTATTGGGGCTGAAGTGGTTAATGTTATTAGCAAAAGTAAATGAAAATCCCGAATTTGAGTTGTCCCCAGAACAGGAATAGAGGGGAAATCTTCCAGTGGGGGTACAGGTTCTGGTAAGAAAGCAAGAAGACAAGCAGCGGTATCTAAGTGTAGCAAATCATTGAGGGCAATTTATTCAAAGGGTAGGCAACTCACATTTATGAGAGCTTGTATATAGCAAATCGACAAGAAGTTCCATAGCCAAGATGACAATTACGCTGTATCGCACATCGGTCCCGTGATGAGCCGCTTCAGCCATACTAATGGATTCCAGTGCTCCTTGGCTAGACGGATCTCTGGATGGACACTTCAATGACAGTGATAGCGGTGGGGGGGGGGCGAGGTGCGCATTCGGAGCATGCGGGCTAATTAGTCAGGTCATCTTGGCTATGGAATTTATTGTTGATTTGCTATACTCCTCCTAAGACCTCCTGCTCTCTATCTCCCTTGTCACCTCATCCCATGCTCGCCTCCAGGACTTCTCCAGAGCCTCTCCCACCCTCTGGAGTGCTCTACCCCAATCTGTCCAACTTTCTCCTACTTTGTCCACCTTCAGATGATCCCTGAAAACTCATCTCTTAAGAGAAGCCTATCTGTCTCCCACCTAACAACTGTACATTTATCTTCTCTATTAGCACATCCCCCATAGTTATTACCTCTTGTATCTCTTGACCTTCCCTCTTAGATTGTAAGCTCTAACGAGCAGGGCCCTCTGATTCCTACTGTATTTAACCTCCCTGGCGGTGTTCCCGAGTGTGGCTCGGGGTGGATTTTAAGTACCAAGAACGGTAACCCCGAGCCACACTCGGGATTGCATTGCTGGATCCAGGCAGCGCTACTCACCTTGTCCCCTGGATCCAGCGATGTCCCCCGCCGTGTCTGCGGGCTGTGTCCTCCACCCGATGCCTCTGTGTGCCGGCCGGGCTCCGTTCCCTGCGAGCGTCGCGTCGCACGGGGACGGAGACCGGCGGGAAATTCAAAAAGTGAAACACACACAGCACATACAGTACACTGTAATCTTATAGATTACATTACTGTATGAAAACCTTTCACATCCCCTTTGTCCCTAGTGGTTTGCCCAGTGCCCTGCATGCACTTTTATATTATAAATGTCATTCTTTCTGCCTGGAAACATGAGAATGTCCATAGCAACCAAAAAGTATCCCTTTGCGTCAAAAGTGGTTTCTGATCAACTAGAAAACACCGATAGTAAATAAGAATCATTTGCAGAATTGAGTGATACTGATTTTTGGGGAAATTTATCATCAGAAACTGAAAGTGACGACAGCGACAATTCTGCAAATGAGCAAATTTCAGTGTTTTTGATTTGATTACATTATTGAATACATTTTATTACTATTATATTATTATTTTTGATAATTATTTTTAGTGTTTTATTATATTATAATTTATGATTTCATTTTTCAAACTTTTTCATACCCGGGATGTCTACTAGACTCTTGTTTGGACAGATTTAAGTGAGTTATTCCTAAGAATTACAGGCCTACAATATAAAATGCCAAATTTTCATGCAAAATAATCATACCGCTTTCAGCACCAAAAATCTGAAATAATCATCCCGCCAGGGAGGTTAAGTGTATTGTATTTGTACTGTCTACCCTCAAGTTGTAAAGTGCTGCATAAACTGTTGGCGCTATATAAATCCTGTATAATAATAACATATGAGTGTATGCCACACTCCCTTGATAAAAAAAAAGCTTTTTAGAGTTTTAAAAAGCTTTTTTATGTGTGTGCATACGTACGCATGAATATACAGCTTATCCTCCCTTTTTTTCTGCCAAGATAATCTAATGTTCATACATCATTATTGTGTGCAAGTACCCTTAGGCCCCTTTCATGCGGAGCGGAATCCGTCCAAATGGATCCGCCTGCTCAGCGGGTGATCTCTCCACTGATCCCCGCTGAGCGGGCATATGACAGGTCCGGTCCGCTCCGCTATGCAGAGCGGACATGGGCACAGCCTGCTGTTCTCTATGGGGTGGCCAGATGGAAAAAGCCTGCCTGTCCGTTTCCATCCGATTGCGATTCGATCCCCTGGACTGATGATGAACATATCCCATCCGTCTGGTTTTAGTGGACCCGATCGGATCGAATTCTAGCAGGTGACAGCGAACACATGTATGTTGACATCCGCCGCCCCAGAGAACAATGCGTGGCCCGATCGGGTCTGCCTGAAAAATGGACAGACGGGCCCTATCGGTCTGTTGGTGTGAAAGAGATTGATTTACTAAAACTGGAGAGTGAAAAATCTGGTGCAGCTCTGCATAGAAACCAATCGGCTTCTAACTTCAGTTTGTTCAATTAAGCTTTGAAAAAATACCTGGAAGCTGCACCATATTTTGCACTCTCCAGTTTTAGTAAATCAACCCCAGTGTATTAAAGGAAAAGTTTTCTTTTCTTTTTTTTTATGTAAGTTTTTAATTCCTTCCCCTTTTTCTTAATTTTTCACACACATTAAAGTGAATTTAAACCCCATTCATGAAATCTGACCTGGACACATATATCTGTAGTGTTTACTTATCTCTCTCCAAAGCCCTAAGTGCCATTGTTTTCTGCTGCTCCGTTCCTCTGTTATTAGCATGATAACTTCTGACAAGCTCTCTGACACAGGAGATAAAAGCAGCTGGAAATTTGTGTCTGGGAAGGTGATTAGAGGGAGATTAGCAAAGAGTGTGTCTATTCACAGCACAGCTCTGCAAGTTTCTTCATTCCTCTGCCTATGTGGAGGAGGTGGGGGGTGTGCCTTTCCTCCAATCAGCTCACACACAGTGTATGCCCAAATTCCCCTTCCACTGTTGAAACAGGAAGAGCGATTTGTAACACGATGTACACTTTCTAAAGAATATAGAAAGGGAAAGACTGCCGATAAAACTTATGTAGGAAGATTTGTTTCATCTCTGTATATCATCTCAGGCTGTTCACTTCACTGGATATATTAGAGGGATTACATCCACTTTAAATCTGCATTTGTGGCTTGAAAATTATGTAAACCCCCATAATATTATATATTTTCCAAAAGGAGGGACCCTGTAGAATAAAAAGCTAGAAGTTGCATTTTTATATTTATTTTTTATCAGTTTTGAAATGGGTATAAAAAGTAACAACATCAATGCTGACAAACACATGGCCAAAGATAGCGATGAGCTCAACATAACTGGGTTCAGTCTGGGCCTGGATGGGAAAACATTATTAAAGTTCGGGTGCCAAAACAGTTTTGGGCACTTTCTAAGGTAATAAGCAAAGCATTTAACCCCTTTGTGCGACCACATACATATACGGAAGTGTTTTTTTTTCCATGGGGTCGTATATATGCATGCTTCCCTTTGTGCTGGGAGCGCACCACACAGCGCACTGCCAGCACAGAGACTGGGCTCTTACCGAGGAGCCCCGAGTCTCGTACTAACATTTCCGGACTGTTGGTTCCAGGTCACCTGATCGCTATGATAGCCTCTGGTTGGTTATCACAGTAATCAGTCACTGTCAAGGTTGGGGTCAAAGTTCATGGTCAGCATATTTTGGGTAGAATTTAAAAAAAACAACATTTTTTAATTGGTAACAGTGTCAGTTAGTGTCAGTGTGTTTTTAGGCAGGATAAAAAACAACTAACATACACATGTGTGGTATCACTGCAATCGTCGGGAGCAGGAAAATGTATTTTGGGTTGTTCTTTGGTGGTAAATTATGAAAATAGCAACAAATATACAGCTACATTTTTACAATTGTTCTTTTTAATATTTTGGGCCAGTATAATCCACTTGGATACACAAAGTAGTTGTGATGATATGTACAGTTTTACTAACACATGTCAAAGTTGCAAAATTGTGCTTATATATTTAGACTTGTTTTACCCTCAGGTGTGAAGGGGTTAAACAAATAACATAGGGGGCTGGGCATTGCCCTGGGAGACATGTACCAAAATATGATCATGGGAATAAGCTGTATGACACAGCAACCTTGTATGTTTTACATTTAAATCAACATTAAAATTCACACTGAAAATTGAAGTATTGAAGCCATAAAAAGTCAAACAACCAATCTACTCAAAAAGACAAAAGGAAGCCAGCAATGGCAGTCTTAGTACTTTGGTTATGATTTGATGAATCAATGTACTTTGAATTTTCTTCTAAACATTATTGCTAATATGGTTAGGGAAAAAAGGGTATTTTCCACAGGAGCCAATCAGAATTAAGTTTTGATAACGCTGCTCACTATTGGTTGAAAACTGAGTAAAACTGAGTAGTTCCTCAAATGCTACATTATGGTGAACTACATGTGAGTGGCCCCCTTCTGTATGATCACCGATCCCCTGTGGGTGCGGAGGGTCCTTTTCAACCTTGAGATCCAGATGGACTACTGCTGTTTTTAATTGCTGGTTCAAATTTGGGTTCACGTCCATTGTTATTTGCTCCCAACATGTTACCCCTGAAGAAGGCTTTCTGTAAGCTGAAATGCGATGGGTCTCTCTAGTGGTTTTGCAATATAGTTTCAAACACTTATAATGTAATGTATGGTGGATCTCTGCCACCTGTGAGGTGGGCAGTTTATGTATCATCAATGCAAACCGTCAGGACATGATGTGCATTTTAACCAGCAATCCTCTTTTTAAGGATTTGTACTAAGATATATAATAAAGATATAGAATTTTGTATCAAAAAATATGTTTGTGTGATTCCTATTGCTGCAACAAGTCCCATGGGAGATGCTTTTAGCTAGTAAAGGAGAAGAGACTATTTTAAAGAAAAAGGTGAAACTGTGCTCACAATAAAAATCCAGTACTGTTCAAAGGAGGGTTTTCTCTTGCACAGGATTGAATGAATGAAGAAGACATTGTTTCACATGATTTACTAAGCGCAGTAGACATTTACTTTGCAACGTTTCCACTTCTTTAGTAAATCAATCCCATTAAATTATATTAAAATGAATTTAAACAATGTTATACAGTATGATGTGAATATATTTATATTACTTTTTTTTTTAACATTCCTAAAGGAAAAAGCCAATATGGAAAATGCAGGTGAGCAAAGTGATAATGGGAATGGCACAAAGGTCATGCCCTATAAATTCCGTTCTCCTAGCCATTTGTTACCACTGAGAACTATGGCATTTACTTAATTAAATTTTCCTGCAATATAAGATGTATTCTTGTAGCTTCTCTTGAGGATGTCATTTCTGAAGGTAGTTTAGGGGAAGAAGAATGCTTAACCTTCATGATTCAGTTTTAAATAGCAGCAGGATTTTCAAGAGCACAATGCCTGCTTGAGCTGGGAATTTTCACTGTCACAGCCACAATTTAATACACTCTATGGTGTCCTCTTATTAAAATGTGATATAGTACATCACCAGTGTATCACAGCTCAAACTGCACATTTTTACAAAACAGTTTAAAGTTAAACTAACATGCTGTTGACATTGTAAGAAAAAAGTAAAAAAATCAGTTATCTGAAGTATACACTTCAAATGGTTTTCTGCTCTGAGAGCCCATTGAGACCTATCCATTCTTGTGCATTGAATGAATGCATGTGTGTTGCATAATGGCAGCCCATTCATTCTGAATGGGTTGCCAGTGCACAAGAATGGACCAAGAGATGGACATGCAGCTTTTTCCTGATGCAGCACACTACACAAATAGTAATACATTTGTGTGCATTGTGGTGCTATGCAATGCACGTGCTTGCCTTAGTGCGTTGGTTGCCATTCAATGAACCTAAATGCCTTAGTCACCACATTACAAAGATGTGTTGCAACCCTAAAGGACCACTTAACCTCAAAGCTCAGCTAGGGATCAGTCACGCTTGAAAATGTTTAATTACACACATACCATAACACTTGTTATTGTGCATTGTTATGTGCTGTGTTGCTTTGTCCCATTCTTTTTAAATGGGCCCCAACACTGGAGAAATTGCTCCTGCTCAATTTTGTTATTACACACTAAATGTTTAAAAACTTTTTGATAGGGGTGGGGAATTAGAGCCTCTGCCAGGCTTTCATTGTTGCCTTCTTCACTAGGGAGATTCACCCTTCCTATTTTTCTTGGTGACCATTGTCACTAGGACTGAAAGTGAGGGAAAGCCCAAAATTATGAGCTGTCATTGGAAAAGGCATAGAGAGGAAATCTTTAATTTAGGACATTTGTGTGGATGACAATTGCCTAAGAGAGAATTTCCTTCCTTTAGATTTTCTCTTTCTGTTGTGTCTTCCCATTCTCCAAATCTCCCCAATGGGACAGCATTGGGAAAAAAAAAAATTTACAGGGATTTTACTATATTTACTATATTCATTTACTTATCAACCTTATTCATAAAACATAGTGCCTGTAAAGGATAAAGATTTTGTTTTACCTTAATGCATTCTCTGCATTAATTTAAATACAATACTTTACTGAGTCTGATCTCAATCCAACGCTGTGCCTGAGTGCATCTGGAGCCATTGGCTCCTACTGCTGTCAATCAAATCCTGTGAAGAGGGGGTGGGGAGCAGGGCCAAGCCACACTGTTTGTGTCAATAGGGTCAGTGCGGCTCGGCATCGAGTGCCCCCCTAGCAAGTGGGTTGTTAGAGGGGCATTCGGAAGGCAGGAGGGGCTAGGAACATCAGCGGGGGGACCCCAAAAGAGGAAGATCGAGGCTGCTCTGTGCAACATCATGGCACAGAGCAGGCAAGTATAAAATGTTTGTTGTTTGAAATGTTTATAATCACGTTTTTATTAGTAGTAAAGTCAAATGAAATAGTTGCCATTACCTTTTACAACTGCAGGGCCTTTTAAAACGATTGTGTAATTTACTGGCTGTTCTTTTGCAATGCATTTATATCTTTTACGGCTACAAATTTTTTTCCTTATAAACTTGACATAAAATGTCTCTCAGCCCGAATGACTTTCCATCCATGATGGCAGCATTTCATAAGATGCTCCCCAGGAGTCTATCCCAGACAGCAGCCCAGATCATGGCATCTATACAAGTGGGCACCAGATTAGACTTTTTTATTGAAAAGAGATCTGAACAAGCTGCTGCTAAAATCAAAATCAAAAATCTCCAAAATCGATGACTTAGAGAATAGGTCCAGATGGTACAATTTTATAATTAGAGGAGTACCAGAATCCATTAAGGAGAATTACCCTGCAGTACGCAAATTCATCAAAGGCCTAATTCCTGATATACCTGAGCACCGCTTAGAGCTCAACAGAGCACACAGGGCCCTGCAACCTATCCGATCGGATGACCTCCCCAGAGACATTATAGTCAAGCCTCATTATTATTCAGTCAAGGAACAGGTCATGAGACTTTCACGAAATTCTGACAACCTTAACATTTCTGACCATAAAATCCAGATATTTTCAGATCTTTCCCCGTTCACAGTCCAAAAGCGTTGTGCTCTAAAACCCTTGCTGCAGGTACTTGCTCAAAAGGAGATCACATATAAATGGTCCTTCCCGTTGCGCCTGAACTTTTCCTTTTACTGAGACTACATCTCACTTTTCTCGGAAGGGCCAGAGCGGGTCCCTTTGAGAAGCTCCACTTGGTTCCTCGGGTTCTCGCGTGTAATTTATGGGTGGGTCCTCGGGGGATCGAGTGGAATCGGCGATGAGCGGAATACACAAAAAACTAAAATACATTAAGTTGGGGGGGCCTGACCGGAACAGGATGTGAGAGACTTGGGTGGCGGACGCTCTGCTCTCGCCTGGGATGATCCTGGAGCTGTAGCTCACTGTGCGGACTGTGGAGGGAGTAGCCGGCTGAGCGCCCTGACCGGAGACCGCCGTGGTGAGAGCACGGCAACACGGCAGGTGCAGGGCGAGCAGGAAACGACCCCGACCGGAACGAACAGTGTGGACAGTGGTATCGGCATCCCGAGGAGGAGGAGGGAGGAAGCTGGAGGTAGACGTCGCTGGGACGGGAGGACATCGTTGGTGAGAGCGCGGGGCTCTCACTCAGACGCCGTCATCCCTGCCTGCTAGCGAAAGAAAATAAGGACATGGGGGTGAGCCGAAAGACAACTGATGGCGCTGAGACGGGAGGACATCGGGGTGAGAGCGCGGTGCTCTCAGACGGACGTCACCATCCCTGCCCACTAACGAAAGGGGTTGAGGTGAACCACCTGTAAGGCCGGGAGAGGAAAGAAAAAAGAAACAAATAGCCAGCGGAGGTTTGGGTGAGATCGTTTCAATATTTTTTTCCTTTTCTCTGAAACCTATTAAGGACAAAGGGGCATAACCCACTTGATACATATTGGAACTTCATGGGCTACCCTGACTGATATATAGAAAGTGGACTAAGTAACGTCTGTTAAAGTGGGAATAGTAGATCGGAAAGGAAGGAAGAGGAAAGAGGTAGAAAGAACCTGCTGAGAGATTTCTTCTGTACTTGTACTAAATGATCCATGAGGCTTAATACGGTATTCTTACAATTAACGGATTAGGATAGAGTCCCCTGAGCGAACAAAACCATAGATAGGCTGTTTGTATGATTGGAGTATAGGGAACTTACATGGAGTTCCACACATGACATGATATATCCTTTACTCTTGTGATACCTCTTTCACTTGTCTGATATATATTATCCCCGATGGGCCCATGAACATATAAATTGAATAAAAATGTCAAAGAAAAAAGGAGAAGAGGGGCCACAACAGGATTAGTGTTGAGCGAACCCGGACTGTAACGTTCGGGTCCGTACCGAACTTTAGGGTGTCCGTGGCACGGACCCGGACCCGGACATTTCAAAAATCGTTCGGGTTCTATGAGGTTGTACCGACACTACCGAAGATTCCCGTTTGGTCACTTTGCGAACAACTAACCGACGGGACGTCGAAGAGTTGTGCACCTCATTTTATCGTCTTGGGGCCTGGCTTGGGCTTGCTAAAAACTTTACAGGCCCAGGCCCAGGCACGGTGCCTGTGGGATTTCAAGCCATGCCTGGGCTTGCAATGTCAGGCCCAAGCGAGTTGTGATTAGGACAACACCGGGGAGAAGAGGAAAAAAGAAACTGTAAAAATAAGTTAAATATACAAGTACCCGGGTAGCCCCTATTATATATAGTCTGTTCACTTTCTCCATAGTGTTCTCATTTCCTA
>BLSH010282728.1:157634-174876 GCA_018402905.1 Glandirana rugosa | reverse complement strand
CTTGGATAACCGATGTGATTTGTGAGGCTGTTTGGGCTAGGCCTTTGGAAAGCATTTTAGAAAAAACTTCCATCATTAACTGGATGTCAGATTGAGGCACTTGAGAATGAGGGATGGGCAAATCCGATAAAGGGCTGTTCAGACCCTGTTCTTTAAGGGGAGTGGTGATAAGTTCATCTAAAGTCCTTTCCAATAGAGAAATCGTGGATGCTGGGGAAAGAATTTGAGCCATACCTTGAGAACCAGGTGGTGGGCCCGGCGAGGGGATAACTTGGGATCCCCCGTCTGATCCGGCATCCATCTCCTCTGAGCCTTCTGTGGAGGAGTGTGCACCCGCTGGTGTTGATGGGTTTTTAGGAGTAGGGGCTTCAAACCCTGGTTGACGGGATAATTCACGCCTGACTGAGCCAGCGTGCATGATGTATAGAAGAGGGTCCTCAAAATATGGAAGCAGTTAGTGATGAGGAAAGGTTCACAATAGTTGGATCACAGAATGGCATATATGTTTCAGTGACAATCAGTGAAGTCAGTAAAGCTTCCCCCTTGCTGTAGATGGATTTTTGGACTCTGCTTATGGAAGTATTGTCCTCTGCATATGGGAAATTCAGGGTATTCCCTTCCCCTGTAAAATTGTCCTGGTGGTCCTCTCGCTCCAATGGGGGACCCAGTAATTATAACTGAAGGTGACTAGGCCCAATCCGCGGCCTATATTATAGTCACTATAGCCCGTTCTTCCCCCCCGCTATGTAGTGTAGTTCACAGGCCTACCGTGGTGTGGGAGACTGTGTCTTTCGGAGGCTATACCAGCCAGTACAGATGCTGCTCGCTTGTCTTCTTAGCCCTGGGGCCCCAGGGATTAACCGCCAGACTTCCGCGTGACTGCTAGGCCGAAGCCGCGGCCTCGATTTCCGGGTCGGGCCGCTCGCGTGTTTTGCGGTCAAATCTTTCCCCCTCCGTCGTGTCCCCGGGCTTCCTGGGTATGTATGGGGTTGTTGCCCACCTAGGTTGGGCAAACCGAGCTCCGCTGGAGGCTTTCTCCGGTCCTGTTGGCCGAGGGGACTCGGAGCACTATGAGGATGCGTCCTCCATCATGCCCCGCGCATGCGCATCTTCAAGCTTTTAAAAGACTTTGGATCCATATCAGGCACCAAGATCAACATAAACAAATCCATGGCCCTCAATGTTTCGGTCCCTTCGACTTTAGTGGAACAACTCTTTCCCTTCTCATGGTCAGACTCAATGATACCATATTTGGGAATCAAATTAACAAACAAGATAGACAATTTATACCCCGCAAACTACCCACCCATGTTTAAAAAATTGGAGGAGGACTTGAGGGGTTGGACTCAGTGTGGTCTATCCTGGCTGGGTAAAATCAATGCCATCAAGATGACGCTTCTACCCCGACTGCTATATTTATTATGTTCGCTCCCTATTCGTATGAAGAAATTGGCGCTGTCCAGTCCAGTCCAAAATCATTAGCTTTGTGTGGGGGAGTAAGGGTCGCGGCTTCTCCAGAGAGATCCTCTTTAGACTAAAGACGCAGGGCGGATTGGGACTTCCTAACTCATGGTGGTACTATCAAGGGGCACAATTACCACAAATCTGAGTGTACTCCAGGTGTCCCAAGCTGGATTGAGTCACTATGGAGAGGCAGGCAGTACCATTGTACACAATTGATTTCCTCCTCTGGAGAAGTGCAAAACATAGACTTATGATTCTCGCACCCACCCTCTCCCACTCTCTGTCTCTATGTGACAAACTCTATAAGCTACCCTCATTAATATCAGCCATTAAACCACTTGCACACTTATTTCATAACCCTGAGTTTCCCACAGGATTAAATATCCAAGCATGCCGCTGGTGGCTCAACAAGGGGTTTTTTAGAATCGGTCACTTCTTCTCAATGACAGGTCCCTTTTCTAATACTTATTTCGTAAATAAAATAGAAATGCCAATTAGTGAGAAATTTCGCCACTCACAAATTATACATTTTTTAAACACAATCTGGTCTACCAAACTGGACCCCCCAATTCCCACTAAATATTAGCAATGGTGTTCGGATATCAAGGACCAGAAAAGTGGTATTTACATAATTTATTCCACCCTAGCGGATAGAACAGACTCCCCATCATATGCTCGATCATGGGAGGCAGAACTGGACACCAATTTTAATGCTACTCAATAGTTCCAGGCACTTCAGGACTCGGTAAGGGGTATTATGAACATATCATGGAATCAAACATGATCATACATGGAAGCAAACATTAAAGTGATCACCAGGTGGTATTATGTTCCAACCAAATTAGCCAGAATTAACCCTGACGCTTCCCATCTATGCTACAGAGGTTGTAAACACCTGGGCTCTATGTTTCATACCTGGTGGACTTGCCCCGTATCAGAACGTACTGGAACATGGTCTTCCACATGATTGGGAAAGTAACAGGGGAACAGATCCCTCAAGACTCGAAGATTGCCCTTCTGAATTTTAAAGTGCAGAAGATACCAAAACATACACAAGCCTTGATCAGGTTTATGTTGCTGGGAACCAAGATCACAATAGCCAAAGCCTGGAAAAAACAATCGGTTTCCATTCTTGTGACTAAGAGGAAGATATTGTGGATTATGTCCCAGGAAATAGTGGCCAAACTTATAGATAAAGTTGCTCGATTCAAGGCAATATGGGCCTTTGGCCAGCTATATTAAGGTCCCATTGTACCCGGGTCACTTAGCCCCTTAAGTTCCAATCCCAGGAATTCCTTCCCTCTCTATGTTTTTCTTTTCTCTCTTCTTCTTTTCACTTCTTCACTCTGATCTTGACTAATTTCTTGGTTCATACTTTACAGCTGGGAGATAATATAAGTAAGGTTTCCGTTTTTATTTCTGTGATTTTTTGTTCCTTTTTATATCTTTTTTTTTCTTTTTCTTGGAACTCTGCCAGAGTGGTCCCCAAACTTAACTCTCATAGATAGTATGTTGATTCATACAATACCATTTGTTCACAGTTTGCTCCCGTGGGGGTAGATTGGTGCTTCCTTGGAGTGTTGTCCTATTTCAGACCAATTCCATAGATAACCAGGTCCAATATGGACTTAAATCTCAAGAAGCTTTCTCCTTAAAGTATGAGGTTTTCCATATACCTTGCAATTTGCGTTTTTTTTTTCTTTTTTCAAGGATTGTTTAAACTCTGGCTCAGCCATCTTGTACCAAGTTCATAATTGTCGTTATATCTGTAACAACCAATATATTGTTCTCTGTTTATGTGCAAATGAATACAAATATTGAAAAGAAAAAAGGGATATCTTACACACATTTCGCTTTCTTCCCCCTACCTTCCCCTTCCCCTCTCTCCCACACCTCCTCAGTTCATCCCCTTCCCTTTCTTCGGCTTCCTTCTACTCCCTTCGCTCACTCATCCCCCATCCTTCCCACACCCCCTCAGTCTCTGTCCTCTTCTCGTTTTCCCCTGCACCCTCTCATTACCCAGCGTGGACTTCTAGCCAGGCCTGCCCATTGGCAAGCCCTCACTGCCCACCCCGATCTACAGTCTCCTAGTACTCTTAGGCTTTTTGGTACACTCCCCCCATGGGAGTGCCAATCTGCTACCTCTGTTTATATTTGAGCATGGATCGGGGTGCCCTTGCATGTATATTCCTCTCTACCCCCCCCTATTTTTGTTGACCTCTACCTTTTCTGTTGCTATGTCAAATATGGCTGGACTTTCAGCCTTCTTTTGTATGCCTATTCTGAGGATTGTCCTCCCATACCAAATGCTATGTACATTTTTTCTGATCCTACATGGTCATTTGTATATAAAAAGAAGTGTTAGTAGCGCACTTCTGGTGTCACTGGGGAGAGCCTCTGGTCTTTCAGGAGGGTGTGCTCCTGCGCTGGCCACTCCACTCCCTTATTTCTCCATGGTGCGATGTCGAGCCAGACATGATGTTCCGGACTCCTGACATCGAAAGTGTTTTATCCTGGAAGGAGGAAGTGACTGATGGAGCGCATCAGCCCCAGATATCATGCGTTCCATGCATAACATGGCAAATGATATCCATCTAATACAGTACATCTAGCACGTCTCTATCTAGGACCATTTGCCACAGGATGCCAGACTCAGTAGGTGGTCCACTTCCATTCTCATGATATTAGCTAAACAAAAATATATCCAAATTCACAAATTTTAGATTTGATTGTTCCTGCCTTAATATATCCTGAAATAATATATACTGGTTTTATATTTACACATTTATTTACACATTTATTTATAATACTATATGTGGCCGTGCAGAATCGGGGGGTGCACTTGTGTGCACTTAGGTGCACATGTGATGCAGGTGATGCAGCACTTTTCTTTGTTTTTATGAGTATTATCATCACTAATAGTAGTCTCATCAGTTTTACGTTTGTGATGTTATAACCTAATAATTTTATAATCCTATAACCTTATATAAGTATGGTATGTGTACATATTCTATTATTTATAGACTGAAATTGATATAGGTCTTTTTTGGAGCACTCTTTTTTGGTTTTACTTTTAGTTTTATTCCAATGTTTATGGGTATGGCCTGGTCTTTTCCATCACTCCCACTTCCACCCACCAATGGGAGGTGCCTCCATATCATGTGATGGGAATCATTTGCTATATTAAGTTTGCCAAGGCAACATCTCAGATTGGCTCTGAGGAAGAGGGGATGTCCCCTTGAAACGTGTCAGCCATCTAGAAGGTCCTCCGGCTTGCTGGATTCAGTCTCAGTGACCTGGTGCTTTGTGTCCATTGTGGACTCAGAGTTAAACTTGTTGTGCATACAGTATGTACCTACAATATTGCACTATTGCCTATACATTTTTGCTGGAACCTTTTTCCAATAAAATATATGAACAAGAAAGTCATTGTAAAGGAAACATTGGCTTTAAAATGTGTTTGTAGTCCTGTGAACATAAGTGCAACGCAGGAACTGTCTTGCCTATTTGCAACAAAGGGCAGAAATCTCTCTCCAGGAACATGTTAACCAATTCCGGACCACCCACCGCCCATGAAACAACGTACCTGTATGTTGCGGTTTCTTCATCGCCATTGACCCACTCCCACTGTGATTGGACACAGCGGGAGCCAATCAGCAGGTCTGGTGGACCCAATGTTCGCCAGCACCCAGCGATCTCCCCTGAGAAAGAAGAAGGGCAGGCAGGAACACAGATCTCTTTCTTCCCCCAGTCAAAGCTCCCCCGCCCCCCCCCCATGGTTGCTTTTTTTGTTAATAGGGCAAAAAATAAAAACCACAGAGGTGATCAAATACACCAAAAGAAAGCTCTATTTGTGGGGAAAAGGGGCATACATTTTGTTTGGGTACAGTGTTGCATGAACACTCAATTACCAGTTAAAGTAGCGCTGTGCCAAACTGCTCTGGTTAGGAAGGGGGTGAAACCTTCCGGGGCTGAAGTGGTTAAAACATCCGCCACTTTGAGAACCAGCAGATGGAATTTTGCTAGCTATAGTTCTCAGCTGTCACCGACCGCCACACTGCCAATCAAAAGTGAATCAGGTTGTTTTCCAGATCGTGTGAAATCTACTGTCAGTTCTGAACTAGTGATCACATGTATTCTGGAGGCTTTATTGATAGGAATGAAAGCCATCAGCCTGCAGATGAATACTGCCACATTCAGACTGTCTTATTAATTTGCAGTGCCCTCTATTTAATAGAACAACTGTCAGATATAGTTGCACTATTAGGCCTCATACACACAGACATTTTTAAGGATGCGTTTTTCAGCATTTTTTGGAGCTTAAAACGCATCTCAATGTTATTCAATGGCCCCATACACACGCTGTAATTTTTGAGCTGTAGATGGCGTCGGCGTTTGTAAGCTGCAAGCAAAACCCATGGCCAGTGGGTTCTGAAGCTGCAGCACCAGAGCATTTTTGACGCTGAGCCAGTAAAATGTTCACTAACACGCATTAACGCCGCAGCAATGTTAACCAGCGTTTTTAGCACCAGCGTTTTCAGGTCCAAAAATAGCAGAGGGATATCTTTTCAAACAAAATGTGAAGTATCGCTGACGCTCAATAACGCTCCTTAACGCCAATGCAAAACGCAGATGAAATTGGGGTTTTTAATGCCAATTTTTTCCTGACGTCAGTTCCGACGTTACAGTTCATTTATTCTATACGCCTGTGTGTATGAGGGCTTAAAAACTTTTTTTTAAAAATATAAAAAAAAACAGCCTATAAAAACCTATAAAAAACAGGACAGGGTATTTTTTTAATAAAAATTGTACCAAATAAAATCCTTATACAGTATGTTCTTAAAAAATATATATTAGCTGATGCAGCTAAATTTGGCATAGGTAAGTATCATTGTCCTCTGGTTATGAAAGAGTTAATCAGAGCATCAATGTTTTTTTTTATGGGACAACCCTATTACTAACAATAGTGAATGGGGTGGATTGGTGTACTACAGCTATATCTAGAGAAATGCTGGAGACGTTGGCTGTATTCCCCATTTGCACTTTTTAATTTTTTTTTTTCAGTTTTGACTGGAGTTTACCTGTAAATACTGGCACCAATATTAATGACACTGTTAATCAAATTAGTAACTCCAATAATAGCATTAGCATGGAAGTTACATTTTATATTACATTTACAGTGTTTAGTGGTAGACTGTAGTTTTGATTTTTTACATTTTATACTTGTAAATGCGTGTATTTTTATGGCTGCCTGCATTCATCAGCAGTATTACTGTTTATATTTATGCTTTTACACAGGCTTGGCCTGGGATGGTTTTCTAGAGAGGTTTATCAAGCAGTGGATTGTTAAGTTATTATCACATCTGCGGAATAATGATACACTTGATTGATTGCCTCGTTTGTGAAATAGTTTATATACTGACACATCAGTGCAAGCTGCAGCTCATTGACCGCTAAGAGAATTTAAAATATGGTTTATGGAAAAAAATGGGCATAAGCTATTTTATATTTCATCCCTCATTGACTCTTGGAGGTCAAAAACAGCAAGACCTATGGCGGGTCTAATGCAGGTAATGTTTACGGGCTTCTGCTACAAATGCAGAACGTTGCTCTATGGGAACTCACAGAGCAGACTTTATACTATATAGACCCCAGACCTGAATGCAGTAGCCCATATATTGTAAATCTATGCCATAATCAGAACAATTCACTACAGTAAATATAAACGTGGAAGTTCAAGCTTAGTATAAACCTTTATTTAGTTCATTAGTATATTCATTGAACCAAGGCTGCAATTACTGTATTTTTTAAATGAATCTGTCAGGAGAGACACAAGGGACACAAGAGACAAAAGGCACAAGAGACACAAGTCTTTGCTGTTCATATTCTGAAAATGCTGCTTTTTAGGCTAATGCTCAGTGACTTGAATATATATTTTTTCAACATCCCACGAAATACCACACCGTTCTCATATTGACCTTAAAGCGGAGTTCCAGCCACAAAAAGTTTTTTTTAAAAAGTCAACAGCTACAAGTACTGTAGCTGCTGACTTTTATTAAGGACACTCCTTAATCCTGTCCAGGGAGCTTGTGATTTCGGCCACCCAAGGCCGATTCGTCCACCACCTTGGGTGCAGGTGCCGCCATTCCAACTAAGGGAAACTGGCAGTGGAGCCTTCAGGCTTCACAGCCGATTTCCTACTGCTCATGTGTGAGTCGTGCGGTGCTTTGTGAATGGCCAGCTCATCTTCTGGGACACACACAGGTCCCAGAGACAGCGGGGAGAAGGAGGAGGGCTCACAGCAGAAGAGGATGTGATGTACTTCACTGCGGAGGGGCTAGGATGGAAGTACACTCAGTACTTCTGAAAAGTTAAGAAACCAAAAAAATAGATATCCAAAAATGAGGGGTGGTCTTTAGTTTAAAACCACCTTGTAAAAGTGGGTGGAACTCTGCTTTAATGGGCTCATTTGACAGATGGTGCCTCCTGTCAGACTCTGCTGCAGCATGTGTACAGCTCTGTCTGGCTGCAATAGTAGAATTTAGCTGGGTGGTTGGGGTAGCAGTAAATTGACGGCTCAAGCACCTATTTTTACTATCACTTATTTCGTTATTACAGGTACTTATACAGCCCCATTAATTTATGCAGCTCTTTACATATTTATTATACAGTCACATCAGTCTTTGCCCTCAAGGAGCTTACAATCTAAGGTCCTAACACACATTCATACATACACATACTAGGGCCAGTTTGGACAAGAGCCAGTTAACCTACCAGCATGTCTTTGGAGTGTGGGTGGAAACCAGAGTATCCAGAGGAAACCCACACAGACACACAGAGAACATGCAAACTCCAGGCAGGTCGTGTCATGGTTGTAATTCGAACCGACAACCCTAGTACTGCCAGGCGGAAGTGCTAAGCCACTGTGCTGCCCATTGACTGCCCATGTGAAAGAGCCCTTACAGTTTGGCACTGGTCATTATAACTGCTTGAAACTGACTTTACATGTGAAAGCAAAATACGAAACTATAAACTCTGGTTAATTAGTTTTAGAAAAAACCCTGTTATGTTTTTGGTGCAAAGAGCTTGCCTTTACCCACACTACTGCTGATTTATTTCAGCATTCAGAAAATGTCAAACTGTTAAGGCAGTCCAATAACAACTGCTTCATTGATTGTGTGATGTGTCAGCAGCAGGGCCAAATTTTCCACTAGCACAGTAGGCATGTCTTCATAGAGGGGCACCCGTCAGTATGAGTTTTTTTGTTTTTCTTTTAAATTAACCCTTTTACTGCCGGGTCCATACATCTTACGGATTCAACTGCATTGCCCAACGAGAATACTTTGAATAACATGTCGGGGATGTCTGCTTTGTGCATGTAAAATAGCATTTGTAGCTAGGTATAGTCTAGTATAGTCTAGTAGCAATGTAGTTGTCTGAACGTTTGTAGATCATGAGATCCAGGAAAGAAATCAGTTGTGGGTCAAAGAATAACATGAAATTTCCAGATGTTTGCAGAACAGTACTTCAGTTTGTCCCGGTTTGAGTTAAAGTGACACACACAGTTTCCAGATGTTTGCAGAACAGTAGTTCAGTTTGTCCCGGTTTTAGTTAAAGTGACACACACAGTTTCCATATGTTTGCAGAACAGTAGTTCAGTTTGTCCCGGTTTTAGTTAAAGTGACACACACAGTTTCCAGATGTTTGCAGAACAGTAGTTCAGTTTGTCCCGGTTTGAGTTAAAGTGACACACACAGTTTCCAGATGTTTGCAGAACAGTACTTTAGTTTGTCCCGGTTTGAGTTAAAGTGACACACACAGTTTCCAGATGTTTGCAGAACAGTAGTATGGTTTCTCCCGGTTTTAGTTAAAGTGTTACACACAGTTTCCAGATGTTTGCAGAACAGTAGTATGGTTTGTCCCGGTTTTAGTTAAAGTGTTACACACAGTTTCCAGATGTTTGCAGAACAGTGATATGGGTTCTCCCGGCTTATTTATACTTTTTTGACACAGTTTGAAGATGATTTTGGAACAGTTATATGGCTTCTACCGTTAATTAATACTTTTCAGACCCAGTTTGAAGATGGTCCACATCCACCTCCATTTTTGATTTTTTTTATGTTTTTATTTTCTTAAAAATGCTTTTAGTTATTTCCCTGTCCCCATTTCTTTGTAGGGCACTTATCCTACCCTTACCCCCATCTCCTTCTTTTTGCAGACCTCTAGGACTTTCCAGGACTTTTTTACAGCCATTTCTGTGCCTAAAAGTTCGGGTCCCCATTGATTTCAATGGGGTTCGGGGTCCGGGACAAAGTTCGGGTTCTGTCCGGACCCGAACCCGGACTTTGTCCCGAAGTTCAGCCGAACCAGCAGAACCCAGACTTCCAGAAGTTCGCTCAACTCTAGTCTTGTGTCAACTACCTCGTTCTCTAACCATTGAGTGATTTTTTGGGTAATATTTGATTTTATTATTCATGTGGTGACTGCCTTACTTTTGAAGTGCATAAAAACCTGTATTTCTGTTCAATAAACAGTCATTCCTATGGATTTTACCTCAACATCTTGTCTGTGTATGATGCTTGGGGTTAAAGAGCTGGTATTAACTCTCGGTCTGCTTTAAGGGTTTGGAGAGCAGGAGGCACTGTTTTCCAGAAGCACCTAAGCTGGGTGGCAGGCATTCCCTCACATTTGGTTGGCAGTGGTGGGATGCTTCCTGTAGTCTGGGACATCCAAACCACTATCGGGATCTGAGGCTCGGTTAGCAGAAGAGGGAAGGGATTCAATATGTGATCTTAGGTAATCATCCACTAGAGAGCTTGCATTCTGAGTCAAACAATAAACCAATAAACCAATTAATATATACATACACTTGACTCTAATTGTACAAAATCTCAGATTTTGTGAACGTGCACAAAATGTACAAGCGTAAGAACGAATGCAGGTTTGAAGCCAAAGGGTTGAGTAATACCAACTATTAACACCAAATATTGATTTTATTCATATTTTTCTTCTGTTGGCTCAATTTGCATTTTGCAAATTGATAAAAATAAACAATTAAATATATATTTTTGAAAGTATTCTTAATTTACAGGTTTTCTTTACACCTGCCTAAAACGTTTGCACAATACTGTGTTTACAAAAAAAAGTGCATATGTAGCGTATGTAAAAAAGATGAAATAACAAGGGTGCGGGAATTAAAAGGCTGTATAAATGCATTTACAAATAAGCATCACTCACATTTATATTGCCTTTGTCTAGTTTGAAGTGCAAGAGAATTTCTGTAAACAAAGAACCAAGGACCCTGTAGTGACAGGCATTCAATGTTGATAAGCCTCGTTGGAATGGCTCTAGACCTGTTTCTCAGATCTCCCAGCCAGAGTCCTCTATGCCCGCACTGTACACACTACAGAGACAGGGCATAGCATTAAAGGGAGGGGTGGGCGGTCACATGTTTCAAGGGCTCTGCCCCTTTTCTCGAACGAGATTGAGGGAAATAGTCTTCTAGTGAGTTGTTACCAGACATGTATGCCCATTCTATGAATTCCCCATTACTGCTGTTCTGGTGATTTTCCCTCACTTGACAGTGACAGTGGTCATCGGAAAAAAAGAGAACGAGTCCCCATCTTTAGATTTTCCCTAACTTGACAGTGACAGTGGTCATTAGACAAATAGAGAACAGGTTCCCCTTATGAGGACACAAACAGCAATAAAAAATGACAGAGGCTCTAACTTTTCTTTACTCTACACATACAGTATCTCACAAAAGTGAGTACACCCCTCACATTTTTGTAAATATATTATTTTTTCTTTTCATGTGACAACACTGAAGAAATTACACTTTGCTACAATGTAAAGTAGTGAGTGTACAACTTGTATAACAGCGTACATTTGCTGCCCCCTCAAAATAACTCAACACACAGCCATTAATGTCTAAACTACTGACCACAAAAGTGAGTACACCCCTTAGTGAAAATGTCCGAATTGGGCCCAATTAGTTATTTTCCCTCCCCGGTGTCATGTGACTTTTTAGTGTTACAAGGTCTCAGGTGTGAATGGGGAGCGGGTGTGTTAAATTTGGTGTTATTGCTCTCACTCTCTCATACTGGTCACTGGAATTTCAACATGGCACCTCATATCAAAGAACTCTCTGAGGATCTGAAAAAAAAATCGTTGCTCTACATAAAGATGACCTAGGCTGTAAGAAGTTTGCCAAGACCCTGAAACTGAGCTGCAGCATGGTGGCCAAGACCATACAGTGGTTTAACAGGACAGGTTCCATTTAGAACAGGACATTGAGTGCACATGCTCAGCATCATATCTAGAGGTTGTCTTTGGGAAAAAGACGTATGAGTGTTGCCAGCATTGCTGCAGAGGTTGAAGGGGTGGGGGATCAGCCTGTCAGTGCTCAGACCATACGCCGCACACTGCATCAAATTGGCCCAGATGGCTGTCATCCCAGAAGGAAGCCTCTTCTAAAGATGATGCACAAGAAAGCCTGCAAACAGTTTGCTGAAGAGAAGCAGACTAAGGACATGGATTACGTACAAAACGTATTTGGTTCAGATGGAGTCAAGCATGTGTGGCAGCAACCAGGAGTACAAAGACAAGTGTGTCTTACCTGCAGTCAAGCATGGTGGTGGGAGTGTCATGGTCTGGGGCTGCATGAGTGCTATCGGCACTGGGGAGCTACAGTTCATTGAGGGAACCATGAATGCCAACATGTACTGTGACATACTGAAGCAGAGCATGATCCGCTCCTTGGGCCACAGGACGGTATTCCAACATGATAGCGACCACAAACACACCTCCAACATGACCACTGCCTTGTTAAAGAAGCTGAGGGTAAAGCTGATGGACTGGCCAAGCATGTCTCCAGGCCTAAACCCTATTGAGCATCTGTGAGGCATCCTTAAACGGAAGATGGAGGAGCTCAAGGTCTCTAACATCCACCAGCTCCATGATATCATCATGGAGGAGGGGAAGAGGACTCCAGTGGCAACCTGTATAGCTCTGGTGAACTCCATGTCCAAGAGGGTTAAGGCAGTCCTGGAAAAAATGGTGGCCATGCAAAATATTGACACTTTGGGCCCAACTTGGACATTTTCACTTAGGGGTGTACTCACTTTTGTTGCCAGCAGTTTAGACCTTAATGGCTGTTTTGAGTTATTTTGAGGGGACAGCAAATTTACACTGTAATACAAGCTGTACACTCACTACTTTACATTGTAGCAAAGTGTCATTTCTTCTGTGTTGGCACATGAAAAGATATAATAAAATATTTAAAAAAATGTGAGGGGTGTACTCACTTTTATGAGATACTGTACATACATTAAAAAAAATTAAATAAAGAAAAAGATTTTGGTTGAAGTTGTTCTTTAATGCCCAGATTGTTTTGCCCTTATGATCAGGTTATCCCTTAAACTAATGGTGCTGTTTTCAGGCTGACAAATACAAAAACAATAGCAGGCAGCAAGCAATACCGAGATGTTCAAATAGGGATATATGCCCCTGAATGCACTTTTCCATGAAAAATACTTTTGAACTTTTTTAGTGGTTGATGATTGAAAATGAGTGACAAAAATTACATTTAAATCTCTATCTCCCATGACAGCAAGAATTGCACCTTAAGCCCTTTAAAGACACATAATGTCCTCCACTGCACAGCAAAAGGTGACCCAGCTCTGGAATGACTCTGTAAATTACTTCCCTGTGCTTGAGTTTTGAGGTCTGCACACCTGTTGTGGCCATTATGAGGGGTACAAGTTTAAATTTTATTTTCATATTATTGAGATTTTCAAGCACACCAAGGTAAGCTGGAACACTTAAAAATCCAAGGCGGGCAGAAATAGAGTTTGAAATTATGTCATGAGTGTCCAAGACATTGAAATTGGAAGCAAGAAGACAATGGGGTTGATTTGCAGCTGAGCATGGTAGCCAATCTTCTTCTAAATTCAGCTTGTTATTGCTAGTCAAAGCTGTAGTAAACCGCAGACTTAAAAAATAATAATAATTCCCTGCAAGGCAATGGCATAATGTGTTTATGTGTTTATGAAATACTTACCTGAGAACACCTTAGCACATTATGAAATACTTACCTTAGAACAAAGCCCTCCAACGGTGCGCTGCCACTGCTGACGTGGGCTTCCATCTTCCCCAGGTCTTCCTTCTGGGTTCGCTGGCTCCGGTCCCAGTCCTGTGAAAAACTGAGCCGTGATGAAGTAGCTCCAGGGCATGTGCACAGAAGTCATGGTTTATGGCACAGAGCTTTGAAGGGATGGCACCGGTATGCCGTCCCTTCAGTGCACATGCGTCGGTGATGTCACAGGCTGCATCAGGTGTGATATTCACTGTACTTACAGGTAAGCCTTATTATAGGCTTACAAGCGGAGTTTGCTACCGCTTTAAGCGTTGACAAAAAAAAAATACCTGGAAGCTGATTGGTTTCTGTGTAACTCCAGATTTTGCTATCTCCAATTTTAGTAAATCATGCCCAGTGAGTTGCATCAGGTTCTACCTGCAACTAAAATACATTTTTTTTAGGATGGGATGATCATTTATTGCTGATAAAAGCAATGGGATCTATGACTTTATATTTTGCTCTCAGCTGTGGTTGGTTTTTGGTTTGCTAACATTGCCCATGTAATTGCAGCCTAAAGGTATAGACATTTTATTACTTACTATGAAAGTACTATTTTATTTACCATCTTCAGCTGTAGAGCAAACCAACATTTTCTCATATTAATCACAAATGGCCTTACAAGCAGAAGCAAACAAGACTAGTATTTAATAAGAATTACTGAACAACATTATCCAATAAAAGGCTGTTCCCCTGACAATGGAGTGGTATGGTTATCCCTTCTCAGAAAAGATATTTAATGTAAGCTTTTACAGCTGAGTTTGCTGTGGCTTGTTACATGAGCGTTTTCTTCCCTGGTAGTGCTGTAGGGATTTTAGGATGATTTGACAATTATAAATGAGATAAAACCGAAAGGCCCTTTAGCAGGATTGTTAGCATATCATTACAGCTCTAAACAAGCCTGCCAAAGGGGAAAACGAGTATTATAGTCTGCACAAATAATACACAGGAACAAATTGCATTTCAGATATATGTATGAATTATTTCCTACGCATAGTACAGCATGGCACTGACACCGCAATAATTGTAGCAAATGGACACGTCACCATATTTCTCTATACAGTACATCTCTATATCTGACAAAATCAAATATGAACTTAAAGTCTATCTAAAGCCACATTGTTCTTTTTATTTTTTTTAATAGCGTAGGGAAGGGTTAAAACCACTCACAGGTTTTTCGATGTCTCATTGCGGGGATTTCCCTTCAATTCCTATTCTGCCAACCTAACAGAAAGTGAGGGGATATCTTTTTATTGTGAGGAGAAAAAAAAACTATTTGATTAAAAAAAAGAGGAAAATCCCCTCTTAAATAGTTTTCAAGGGAACATGTGTACCCAATGGAAGATTTCCCATCTTTTCCTGTTCTGGTGGCAGCTTATTTTTGGATTTACCCTCACAGTCATTCTCAGTAGCATTGGTGATCAAGACATTTAGGAAGAGTGAATCCCCATAACAGGGACATAATTAAAACCTTACTGGATCTGGGCAATAACAGATAGTGAATCCCTCTAATGGGGATGCAATAAAAACCTGATGGGGTAATGCCTCATCGGTCTATCCACATCTTTAAAAAAGTATTCCCTTAATTTATATCTAAAGTTTTAGATTGTAAAATAGTTTACAAAGGGTTGGACCCACTGCCATGATTGCATTGCTTTCTTTGTCACCACTTGAGACCTTAGCCATCTCCTTTTGTCCTGGTGACCATTGTCAAGAAGACCTAAAGCGTTTGTTACCCCAACATTTTATATTCCTGATACGTGCCTGCTGTACCATGTACTTGTGTACTTGTATGAGAAAGTATCCTGTTCTCTTTGTATTGCTTCCTTTGTGTAAAATCCCTGGTGTTCCCGCCAGTCCCTCTGCTTTCCTATTAAAAACTGACCAAACTCAGCAGGAGAACACTCCGTGGTCAGTTCTCTAGCTATGCTGGGAACTCAGCCTGCTCTCCTCCAATGATCAGGCTTCTCCACCCCCCCCCCCCCCCAACACAGCTTTTCCCAGGGAAGCTCAGTCTGCTGTTGCTTCTCCTCCCTCAGTTTTTGTGCAGTTGAGAACAGAGGACTGTGATCACTTATAAAAAAGGGAAAACATTTATTTGTAATGTTTTTTCTTTTATACCTATAAACAAATGTTTTGCCTTTCATTTTTATTTGAAACTGAATGGGTTGTTTTATAAGGTGATTGTCTACAATCACTTTAGAGTGATGGGAAATTTAACATTTTATGGACATGAAACAAGGGGAACTCTTCTGAAGAGGATATCTCTTCGCTGAGACCTGAGTGAAGTAATTAGTCACATTTAACTAGACTTGTTCTGTTTATTGAACATATTTTGCCACTTATTCAAGATGCATCCTTAGCTCAGTAGCTACTTGGATAACTGGTGGAACATCTGGAAAGTTACTTTTTTAAAAAGGGGCTCCCCGATTCTGATAAGCTCCCTGTCTGCAGACCCCCACATTCATGGCATGGTGGCCCTTGTCCTCATGCTACTTGGCATGGTAACCTTCATGTTAAGGGAATGTGGCTTAGTATGGCTCAAATGGAGGATGCGCACTCACCCCTCCTTTTCTGGCCTGCTAGGTTGCAGGCTTGGATTGAGGTCTAATATGGATTGTGGGAGGACCTCACTTTTTTATTGTGAAGGGTTTACCCTTAAAATTCATACTAGACCCAAATAGTCTTGTATGAAACTTGGGAGAACCCCACAAAAAACAGCCTGTGGTCCCCTCTAAATTTAATCAAGGATAAGGGTCTGGTATGTATTTTTAGGGGTAGCCCCATAATACTGTCTTTCTTTTATGTGGGGTCTCCCATTAATATCTATATCAGACCCTCGTTTAGGATAAGGGTCTGGTATAGATGAAGGGAATCTCCTGTCACTTTGTTTACAGACAGAAATAAGTACTGAAGTTGTCATTCACCAGCAATTTAACCTCTTTGTGATGGAAGGTCAAATTGGGCTTTCATTTGGTGATAAAAGTTAATGGGATATCTCCTAATTTGTTTTTATTATCAAAGAAAAACTGGCCCAAAATAATGAAAATAAAATAGTAAAACAGTACAAAAATATCTAAAATTTAAACACAAACTCTTGCGCCAAGGGTAACTTGACTAAGTAGTAGCTGCTGTCTTAACATTAAATGGGTGTGCAATATACAGTATCTCACAAAAGTAAGTACACCCCTCACATTTTTGTAAATATTTTAAGTAGTGTTGAGCGAACCCGGACTGTAACGTTCGGGTCCGTACCGAACTTTCGGGTGTCCGTGGCACGGACCCGGACCCGGACATTTCAAAAATCGTTCGGGTTGTTTTTACACTCCCCACATGAATGAAAACACTCTATGACATATAACGTGTGGGTAAATTACAATTCTGTCGTCGATGATGAATCAGTTCAATGGGAACCGCGTTCTCAAACACAAATTTAAAATCTATAAAAACATGACAAAATGATAAAATAAAAGTAATAAAACCCGGTCAAAAAGAAACTATTATTTTTGTTTAATCCTCTATAGGGTAATTGAAAATAGTGGTTTACTTTCGGGTTAAACTGGAAGGTAGTGTTTCTCCAATTTAACGACCACTTACTGTTGAAGTCATGAATAAAGACAGACATTTGTTTCACTGTCCTCT
>BLSH010282728.1:102489-126449 GCA_018402905.1 Glandirana rugosa | reverse complement strand
ATTGTCTGAACGTGTGTTTAGCACAGCAGGGGGCGTTATCACAGACAAGCGCAGCCACCTGTCCGCAGCCAACATGGACAAGCTAACGTTTATTAAAATGAACCAGGCATGGATCCCACAAGACTTGTCTGTACCTTGTGCAGAATAACCATTTAGACCGGCCTCACACAGCCATTGGTATACTTTTTTTTTTAATATGTCTCAATATTTTGGGGGCTACCCCAATTAGAAAAACAAACAAACAAACAAAAAACAGTGTTGGCTACCTCCTCCTCCTCCACCGCCACTTCCACCTACACCGCCACGGTCACCACCTCCTCAACCTCTAGGCTCCTACTCCACATCCACCTCCTCCTCCATTTTTTATTTTTTTAATGTGATTTTAAGTTATTTCCCTATCCACATTTGTTTGCAGGGCACTTGTCACTTGTTGCACTACTCTTACACCCATTTTGCTTCCTTGTGCAGCCCTCTAGGCCTTTCCAGGACTTTTTTATAGAGCCATTTTTGTGCCCAAAAGTTTGGGTCACCATTGACTTCAAGTGGGTTCGGGGTCCGGGGTCAAGCTCGGGTCAAGTTAGAGGGCCGAAATCAAACTTTTTCATGAAGTTCGGCCGAACCCGAATATCCAGGTGTCCGCTCAACTTTACTCACTACTTAAAATTGTAGCAAAGTGTAATTTCTTCAGTGTTGTCACATGAAAATATATAATAAATTATTTACAAAAATATGGGTGTGGGTGGGTGTATTCACTTTTGAGAGATACTGTATATATATATATATATATATATATATACATATATATAAATAGATAGATAAATACAATAACTAGAACAACAAGGGGTTAGTGGGACTTTACATGTACCTTGTAAGGTTTAATAAATATTGAAACAACTCGATTAAAATAAATTAACACATTTTTATTTAGTACACATGTGCCATATCTTTAAAAACAGTAAAGTACAAACTGTAGTGCAATATAGATAAAAACTTCACAGTTAACGTTACGGTTAATCAGGGTTGTCGTTCCTGGTGGCAAAAACTGATATGAATGCCTACGTGTTTCGCTGGCTGACCCGCTTCCATCAGGGCCATGGATTGAAATATTGGTTTATATAAAAACTGTGGAGATATGCAAATTGCAATGTGATTACAAACAGAAAAAAACATGCAAAAAAATCATAAAGTATATAGTAAACACCTTTTTTTATGTACATGACCAACCCGTGGGAATTGGAACTGCATGTTCCCAGCAGGAGGAGATTGTTCCTTTAAAATTTCAGTAAATCAGATGTATGGTATAAACCACAGATACCTAAAAAGACATGAGTATATAATGTTTCCTCCTGGGAAGAGGAACAAAGGGAGGGAGAAAGGAATGGATGAAAAAGAGAGAAGAAAAAGGGGGAGGGGGAAGAGAGGAGCGAGGGGAGAGGAAGGGGGGTTGTGGGGGTGGGGAGGGGAAAGGAAGGGGAAAAGGGGAAGGAGGGGAAAGATGGGGGAGAAATGGGGCAGGGGGAAGGGAAAGGAGGGAGAGGAGAGAAAGGGAGGGAGAAGCAGGAATGAGGAGAGTCAGGGAGGGCATGGGGGGGAGAAAGCAAAGGAGGGAGGGGACAAATGAAGGGAGGGAAAGGAAACAGGGATACAGAGGCAACAGTAGAGAATGATGCACAATCTTTATCTTTTACTTGTGATGAAATTACTTACAGTACCTGGGTACAAAAGACCCATGGAACAGGGTAAATTAATTAGCATATCTGTGTGGACTGCTGGGAATGTATGGCCAGGGGAGTAAAGCCTCAAGTCTATATAGAGATCAAAACATGGGTTTGGTAAGTGAATATGAGATCTGAGTCTGACAGACACATATAACATAGTGAATGTCAGTAATGGGTAGTGCTGGGACTATGTCCCAGCATCTACCCCAAAGTAATACAAAGTAATAAGAGGTAATGGAGGTTTAAAAAGTTCTCACTTGCATTATCTGCTCCTCATGTGTACATGGGTATGTCTGCAAGGGTCTCTATACAGATGGTAGGCCATAGCATGTAGATGCTCAATAGGGGGTTTATATAACAAACAAATGTCTTACCTGCTGGGTGGAGACATGCAGATCAATTCCTGAGGCCTCCCCCATTGCCCGGATCAATGGTCTGGAATGCTATGGATCCAGTGGGGTTAGGGGGCCCAACTTCCCAAAGATCAGTCGGAATTGGGTGGGGGCTTGAATGTGACCCACATCCCAGTAGAGTCCTGCTCCAGAGGTTGCCTAACAAAAAGAGGGCAACAGGTGTCCCTTGTCTGCAGTAAATTCCGACAGGTGAGCCAAACAGGTGGTGTTGTGTGGAGGAGGACTGTTTCTGACTGTGCACTGGAAATAATGCAACCGGAAGTGGCGTCACGGTGCAATGCGTTCCATAGGGTGGAAGTGCACCCCCGGAAGTGACGCAGTTGGTCACAGCTTCACCACAGGAACCAATTGTGTGCTACATCTGAACGGGAACCATCTCTATGTGTCCCTAGTGTGGAAACATGGAACTGCAGCCACGACCAATGTGTGATAAATTCAAACATTTGCCTGGAATACATAGGCAATGGGGAGACACAGCCATGGCTGTATCCAGCAGTGAGGTGAAAGAAAGAGAAATCAACACAGGAGTGAGAATGAAATTATAATTAAATATAGAGATAATGTTGCATCTAATTAGGGCCAAGAGATATATTTTATAGTGGACGATTAACAATGATAAAGCCTATAACAGGCATAGGATCAAATGAACCAAGATCTATGAGTGTCAATGTCCGTAACTGGGGTCACCAGATATGGGATAAAAAATACACTCATAGAGTGCACTGTAAATGGTACAGCAATTTTTTTTTTGTGCTATTTATCAATTAGATGCTTTTACATTGCCCATAAAGGTCACAGCACATATTACAATACAAGCTTGATAACAGATAAATGGTACGTCGCATATAATGACCTGGGGCCTATACTCCTGGTGTGGGCTGGGTCTATGGCAAATCAATCTATTTAGAGAAACATTTAGGGACTAAGGTGACTATTTATAGGAAAGAGGCGTAGCTAAGAGCTTTGTTTAACCCAGGTGGACAAGTCACTTTAAGTCTGTAATTCCATTTAGCCTTAATCTGTAGGATTTTTTGGTCAAAATCACCACCTCTCTCAGGGGGGTGAATCCTTGCCAGCACCAGAATGTAAGGGAGTCTGTTTCATAATTGTGATAATCTGTGAAGTGTCTGGGTTTAGGTATTTCTGTGATGCCCGCAATAATATCCGTTACATGGTTCCTTATTCGCTTCCAAAAGTTTATTTTGGTTTAGCCCACGTAGTATCCCCTGCAACCACATGTGAGCGGATAACTATCCCAATGGTGTTGCAATTAACAAAATGTTGCATTAGCAGATTCTCTCCCATGGGTAAACAGACATCTTTGCCAGGTTTAATAAAACGCCAAAAATTGCACATCCTACAGTGGAATGTGCCTCTAGGTAGAGACCCATAGGGGTCCGCATTCTTGCAGAAAAATACCTGGATACTAAGATGTCACAAATAGACTGGTTGTGATTAAATGTTTTGTGCAGTTCTGGCTCAATGAGCGGATTCAGTGTGGAGTCATCCTTCAGGAGGTGCCAGTGGGTTTGGAAAATACGTCGCAATGCTTGCCTTGAAATAGTAGAAGGTCTCAAGTTTTATCTAAAGCATTGCGGTACGCTTTTTTAAGGGATTTTTGACGATACCCCGATCAATGAACTGCTCTCTAAGGCTTACGGCCTGTTTTTGAAAATCTCTATCATCGCTACAATTTCTTTTAGCTTGTAAGTACTGGCCCTTTGGTATTGACTTAATCAAGTGTGAGGGATGGGCAAGAGAGTTACCAGCTGTATCTTTGCGGTACAAATTGATTGAAATCTCCCCCTCTGGGCCTTTGTGAATAGTCAGGCCCAGAAAGGGTAAGGTATCAGTGTGCCAATTAAGGATAAAAGAAAGGTTATAGTGATTGCGGTTCAATGCTTGGATGAATGCTTTTAAAAGGTCCATTGGGCCTGTCCAAATAATGAGAATGTCATCGATGTACCTGCGCCACAACAACGTGTGGCGCAGGTACATCGAGAACTTATCCGAAGCAAACACGTCCCACTCAGACCTGAGGGTATAGTCAAAAATCCCTTAAAAAAGCATACCTCAATGCTTTAGATAAAGCTTGAGACCTTCTACTATTTCAAGGTGAGGTGGAATCATCAAATTCACCAAATCTACATCCAATTATAAAATACAATAACATAAAGCATTGCAACGTATTTTCCAAACTCTCTGGCACCTCCTGAAGGATGACTCCAAACTGAGCTCTCTTTGTTTTGATGTTTTATTTACAGTGAAAGGTGGGTCCACCCAGTGATGTAATTGAGCGACCCACCCCTCTGACGTCACATGACGTACGAAAACACCTACCACCTTCCTAACCCTCGATGCTGAAAAAGCGTTCGATAGGATTCACTGGGGTTACCTGCAAGCTACTCTAGCCAGATTTGGCTTCAAGGGACCCATCCTATCGGCGCTCCTAGCACTCTACTCTACCCCTTCAGCCAAAGTCTTCATAGATGGTGAACTTTCAGACAAATTTTATATTACAAATGGGACTAGACAGGGACGCCCTCTTTCCCCTATAATCTTTAACCTCCTAATGGAGCCTCTCGCCCGAAAAATTAGAGAAAGCGATTCAATCTCAGGCATTACAATAGCAGGGAAATCACACAAAATCTCTCTTTTCGCGGATGACATCATCCTAACATTGACGGAACCAGCTCCTTCCCTGACAGCAACATATGAACTACTGAAACAGTTCCAACATATATCTTACTACAAAATAAATGAGTCAAAATCTCATATCTTAGGCATTAACATTCCCCAACACTTGAAGTCACAACTACAAACCAAGCTTCCCTTCCAATGGGCCACGACTCACATACAATAACTAGGGATCAAGTTATCATCCCCCACATCAACCCTTTTTACACACAACTACACCCCATTCCTAACCCAATGCAAACAAGAACTGCAAAACCTGAGACGGCATCATCTTTCATGGACAGGTAGAATAGCAACGCTTAAAATGATTACCCTACCGAAACTCCTGTACATTTTTAGAGCAATGCCCATACATCTCCCCCCATCCTTCTTTTCCTCCATGAAAGCGATCTTCAGATCATTTGTCTGGGACCATAAAAAGCCCCGCTGCTCCTATGCCACTATGATCCGCCACAAGAACGCGGGAGGCATGGGTCTCCCAGATGCAAAAGACTATTATGCTGCGGTACTTCTAGATCAATCCAAGCACTGGTTTAACTCATCATCCCACAAACAATGGAGAGACATAGAGCAGTCCGAGGTCACTAAAGGGGACCTTAGCACCCTCTTATATGCTTCCTCTTACAATAACAACTGTTTCAAAACAACCCACCCGACAATCAAAGCAACCCTAGTAATGTGGAAATACTTCCTAGAATCCGAAGTATTTTCAGACGGTGACACAAAAGTCCCCGTCCCTCTGTCAATCTTAAAATTCCTGATGCCCCAATTCCCCAGTGGAACATGGGCTGACCTAGAACATCTCCCTGTACTCAAACTCCTCAAAAATAACAAACTACCCCCCTTTCACGAGCTTAGGGAGAAATATAACCTAACCCCACGCGCGGCATTTGGTTACAAACAAATAGCATCCTTCCTACAAAAAAATATAATCTGCCCCCTAAGAATTAATGAAAAAATGTGGACCTTCTGGTCGACCAACTCCCCCATGAAAAAAGGCATCTCTCTAATATATAATATATTGAATTCCAAAAAAATATTTACCAAGAGCTCAGCTAACCGGAAATGGGAACTAGACTTAAATGAAACGTTCACGGACGCCCAGTGGCGCTCTGCAATTAAATACAACTCCAGTGCAACTCAGTGCTCCACATACTGGGAATTTGCACAAAAATTCCACCAAAGATGGTACTACACACCCGTCCAACTGGCTAAATTCACAAATATAGATGACAATAAATGTTGGCGAGAGTGCGGACAGACCGGATCTCTTTATCACATATTATGGAAATGCCCACATATACGCAGCTTCTGGAACAAGATCTTCTCACTAATCTCAGATGTCACAGGTTGCATTACACCTCCCTCGGCTGCACTGGCCATATTAAGCATAGGCATAGACCAATTTCCTTCCCATATGAGGATCATGGTCATACACATGCTCTCGGCAGCTAGACTGATGATAACCCGAAAATGGCGCCGCAACTTAGCGCCCAATGCGTCTGAAGTTAAACTCCAAATAACTCTAGTGAAAAGTTTCAAAGAGTGTATAGCAATCCAATCAGGTTTGTTCAAAAAATTCCACAGCTCATGGAGCTGTTGGCCCTCCGTATAAGCTATGTTATGGCACTTACTCTGCAATACTCACTGATATCTAATGTTGTGGTATTACCATGCTAGATCTGTTAATCTACTGTATCCTATGTTTGCATGGATCAAATGTATATCTTGCTACTCTTACCCATCGCATGTATTCTCTACAAAATCAATAAAAGAAAATATATTTAAAAAAAAACAAAGCCAGCGTAGACGGCAGCAGCCCTCACATGGAGGAGGAGCTGTACGCACCATCTGCGCGCAATGCATTATGGGGCACTCCACGGCGGCGAAGTCGCTGCGAATGCCCCATAATGTTCTAAATTCGACGAACAGACGAACGCCCGATGTTCCAGTCGAACTTACGTTTGACTCGAATTGCGGGCCCATCCCCAGTCCACACAGATATACTAATTAATTTACCCTGTTCCGTGGGTCTTTTGTGCCCAGGTACTGTATGTAATTTCATCACAAGTAAAGGTAAAGATTTTGCATCATTCTCTAGTCTTATCTTTGTATCCCTGTTTCCTTTCCCTCCCTTTGTTTGTCCCCTACTTTCTTTGCTTTCTCCCCCTTTTCCCTCCCTGACTTTCCTCTTTTCTTATTCTCCCTCTTTCTCCCCTCTCCCTCCTTTCCCTCCCCCCACCCCTTTCTCCCCCATCTTTCCCCTCCTTCTCCTTTTCCCCTTCCTTTCCCCTCCTCCCCATCCCCCCTTTTTTCTCCTCCCCACCCATACTGCCCTCTCATTTACATCTCATTTACTGAAATTTTAAAGGAACAATCTCCTCCTGCTGGGAACATGCGGTTCCAATTCCCACGGGTTCCCCAGGCTTTATTTCCACCAGGCTGTTGCCAATTATCTCACAGGTGAATCCTCCAACATTTTCTTTAATATATATATATCATTACCCTTGAACTTCAACCAGGATACATATATATATATATACTCTTTAATTGAGATTTTCTAAATGAGGTTTTCTAATGACATTTGGACTTAGGATGTGCAGCTTACCTTTCCCATATTTGGTCATGATACATAAAACAAGCTATTTACCATGTTTGTTATGTTTAAACTGGTGAATACACTAGATTGTTATATATGGTTTGATATAATGTTTCAATACTTTATGATTTTCTGCATGTTTTTTTCTGTTTGTACTCACATTACAATTTGCATATCTCCACAGTTTGTATATAAATCAATATTTCAATCCGTGGCCCTGATAAAGCCGGTCAGCCTGCGAAACCCGCAGGCTTCATATCGGATTTTGCCACCAGGAACACCAACCCTGGTCAACCATGAAGTTTTTATCTATATTGCACTACTGTTTGTACTTTACTGTTTTTAAAGATATGGCACATGGGTGCTAATTAAAAATGTGGTCATTTTTTAAATCAAGTTGTTTCAATATTTATTAAACCGTATGTGTTGTTACATGTACTGTCATGTAAGCATAATGCTATGCATAGTTATAGTAATGTTTGTATAGTTGGTTATTACACTGCCATCTTGTGGTTGTTTTGGACATTGCATTATCCTATTCTGTTTTCTAAGTGTGCTCCCTCCCATCTTCTGAGGCAATTTCCTTTTCCTGGGTCACTCTGTGATGTAACTTCCTCTTCCTGGTTCTCTCTGTCTCATGAGGAAGAAGATGGCTATGTATATCTAGGCCTCACACAATCTGCTCGCATCCTAGGACACATTACCATGTTTTGACCTGCAGATACCATCTTTCAACCATCTGCCACATTTGTTGTCTGCTGTACCTGCTATTTGCAATAAATCTGCGTTTATGGAAGAATCAGTATCTGGTGAGTTCTAGCTATCTGATAAAGACTGTCCGAGGTGATTATATCTGCTTATATAAATCTCAACCATGGATAAGTCACTAATACAACAGTTGGAGTCAGAATAGTCAAAACATGTGGTAGAATTCCTACAGCCTGCTGTGTAGATGTGTGTGTTTAATCTGCAATCAAGCTTAGTACCATCCGCACAAACTTACTGCACTTCACCTGTAAATGTTAAAAACTGTTTCTCTGCATTGGACTGTGTTATCCCACCTTTCTAAGCGACTGTTCGTCTCCTTAAAGAGGTAGTAACCATTATTTGCAAAACTTGAAAAAATGTCTAGACAAGCTTCCGAACATTCTTTTATCGCTGAATCTACACAGATACATCATGCCTCTGACCACACAAATGTACAGAGAGCAGATTCTGCAGAGCAAAGTGTAAGACCCAAATGCACAATTATACCAACACAGAAACTTAGAGAAAACTACGAAACCCCTAGAGATGAGTTCTCCAGCAATCTGTCTGAACTGTGGGACAAAACTACATACTGCATGTCAGTCTCGCCACGCTGCAATCAACAAGCTGAATTAAGAAATTCTACAGATCGCTTATCTGCAACGTATGAGCGCTACCAGCGGCTGTCTGCAAAATATACAGCTTTCTTAAAGGACTCCAATATAGAGGGCTCTTTAGCAGAACTGACTAAGACAGATGAACTAAACCAACAAAGAGATATCTTAGTGCAAGATACCAAGGATAAGGCGGAACTCCGCATCACTAAACTGCAGGAGACCAGATCTCATAAATCCTCATCTACTAAACTCACAACGTGTTCTTCTAGATCTTCTCGCTCTAGAAGCTCAACAATAAACAACAAGCTAATAGAGGCCTATGCAAGTCTGGAAGCAAATAAAGTGCGAAGCTCATTTGCCAGAAAGGAAGCTAAGATAGCAGCCCTCCAAGCAGAGATGACAGCTCGCTAAGCAGAGATAGAAGCTCAGAACAAAATTTGTCAAGCAGAGATAGAAGCTGAGAACAAAGTTCGCCAAGCAGAGATAGAAGCTCAGAACAAAGCTCACCAAGCAAAGATGACAGCTCGCCAAGCAGAGATAGAAGCTCAGAACAAAGCTCACCAAGCAGAGATGACAGTTCACCAAGCATAGATAGAAGCTCAGAACAAAGCTTGCGAAGCAGAGATGGCAGCTCACTAAGCAAAGGTGGAATCCCAAATAAAGATTCTGCAAATGGAAAGGGAGGAAGCAGCTGCCCGAGTAAGGCTAAAGGTCCTTGAGCAAGCAATGAGAGGAAGTATTAACTCAGACTGTTCTATTCCAGCAGAAGAGGAGGATCTAATTGAACGCACCAGTGAATATGTGCTAAGGCATATTGTTTGCAATGATACAGAATCTTCTCCTGTACCACCTACTAACATTACTGTTCGAACTCTTAACACAGAAACCTCTAACATGCACAAGCCTGAGCCTCTTCAAGTTCACAAAGCAAGCATATTAACACAGCGAACCACATCACCTCCTGTCAACAAGGCGACTGACAGCGACAAGCCACAGTTCAAGCAACAGCCAGCAGAAGCCTTGGAGACTAAGATAGAGGCTCTTGCACCATCATTTTATCCTGGTAAACCTCACCTTTACTCACAAGAGAACTTTCACACCCAAGGGGTCCCACAAGTTACTTTGACACCAAAGAGTGAGAAATCAGACCTGTCTGACTTCGCCAGATTTATGATTCACCGCAAGCTCATTAACATTAGACTCTCAAAGTTTGATGACTGTCCAGAGAACTATAGAGCTTGGAGATCAACCTTCAATGCTTCTATGCTGATCTCAACCTTACTGCCAAGGAGGAACTTGATTTGCTCATAAAGTGGCTGGGGCCAGAATCTGCAGATTGTGTTAAAAGACTGAGAGCAGTACATGTTGACTACCCAGATGCAGGTCTTGCTGCTGCATGGGCAAGACTTGAACAAACCTATGGTAGCTCTGAAGCCATAGAAAGTGCTCTATTCAAGAGTCTGCAAAACTTTCCAAAAATAGGAAACAAAAAATCATCACAAGCTTCAAGAACTAAGTGATCTCCTCATGGAGCTACAGTTGGCAAAGGCAGACCCTCATCTACCTGGGCTAAGCTACCTGGACACCGCCCGTAGTGTGAATCCAGTGGTGTCTCTAAACTGCCATACCACCTACAAGAGAAATGGGCACAGCAGGGCTCAAGAGATAAAAGAGACTATAATGTATCCTTTCCTCCATTCTCATATTTTTGCAGGTTCATCGGTGATCAAGCCTGGAAAAGAATGATCCCAGCTTCAGCTTCAGCGAGTCTAGCTTGCCTGCATCATCATCCTCATCAAGGTATGATAACAAAGCAGCTAAACATAGAGACTTATATAGAGCAATATCTGCTAAAAAGACAGACATCTCACCTCTCGTATCCTCTCCCGCTCCCCAGAGTGATTCGGGTGATAGAGATAAAGATCCAAATCATCAGTGCCCTATTCACAAAAAAACTCACCTTCTAAAGAAATTTAGATGGCTTAGGGCAAAGACTATCCAAGAAGGAGATTCTCCAGAAACTTGGAAAATGCTATAGGTGCTGTGCTTCCTATGACCATTTTTCTAAAAACTGTAAGGTTACCATCAAGTGCACAGAATGAAGTAGCGACAAACACGTTACAGTTATGCATTCTGCTCCACTTCCAGACAATCCACAGCAGCCATCTGCATTGGACCCTGCATCAAATCATGGCGGGGAGCAACAAGGCGATGCTCCAGCCGCTACAAACATCTCTTCTTCATGTACTGAAGTCTGTGAAGAAGGATCAAGCCGCAAATGCTGTGCCAAGGTATGGCTAGTCAAAATATATCCAAAGGATCAACCTGAGAAAGCTACCAGGATGTATGCTATAATATATGAGCAGAGCAACAGATCCCTGGTCAAGCCTAAATTCTTTGAGATCTTTGGCATAAAGGGACATGCAAGACCATACACTCTCAATACCTGTTCTGGTCGTGTCGCCATTGCATTATCCTATTCTATTTCTAAGTGTGCTCCCTCCCATCTTCTGAAGCAGTTTCCTTTTCCTGGGTCACTCTGTGAGGGAACTTCCTCTTCCTGGTTCTCTCTGTCTCATGAGGAAGAAGATGGCCACATATATCTAGGCCTCACACAATCTGCTCACATCCTAGGACACATTACCATGTTTTGACCTGCAGATACCATCTTTCAACCATCTGCCACATTTGTTGTCTGCTGTGACTGCTATTTGCAATAAATCTGCGCTTATGGAAGAATTAGTGTCTGGTGAATTCAAGCCATCTGATAAAGACTGTCCGCGGTGATTATATCTGCTTATACAGGCCAGGAATAGAGGTCTCAGCAAGGGATAAGTCACTATTAAAACAGTTGGCTTCAGAATACCTTACAAGGTGCATGTAAAGTCCCACTAACCCTGTGTTGCTCTAGTTATTGTTTCTTGACTGGGATGGTACCTTGTTAGGTTTTTGAACTCTCTCATGTCCCCCACACCTCATAGATAGATAGATAGATAGACAGATAGATAGATAGACAGNAGATAGATAGACAGATAGATAGATAGATAGATAGATAGATAGATAGATAGATAGATAGATAGATAGATAGATAGAGCAGGGAGGAGGAGAGAGAGAAGGGGGAGAGAGAGAGAGAAGGGAGGGGGGAGAGAGAGAGAGTGGGGGGAAGAGGGGAGAGAGAGAAAGAGGGAGGGAGAGAGAGAGTGGGGGGAAGGGGGGGAGATAGATAGATAGACAGATAGATAGATAGATAGATAGATAGATAGATAGATAGATAGATAGATAGATAGATAGATAGATAGAGCAGGGAGGAGGAGAGAGAGAAGGGGGAGAGAGAGAGAGAAGGGAGGGGGGAGAGAGAGAGAGTGGGGGGAAGAGGGGAGAGAGAGAAAGAGGGAGGGAGAGAGAGAGTGGGGGGAAGGGGGGGAGATAGATAGATAGACAGATAGATAGATAGATAGATAGATAGATAGATAGATAGATAGATAGATAGATAGATAGAAGCGGGAGCGAAAGAGAGAGAAGGGAGGGAGGGAGGGAGAGAGAGGGGGGAGAGAGAGGGGGGAGAGAGAAGGGAGAGATAGAGAGAGAGGGGGAGAGAGACAAGAGAGAGAGAAGGGAAAGAGAGAGAGAATTGGGGGGAGGTGAGAGAGAGTGAGAAGGTAGAGAGAGATTCCTGTGTTGTAGGTATTTGGGCGGGTATACTGCTCAGTACAATCTGTTATCTGGAAAAATGAAAACGCTCATGAACGCCGCTAAATGTGCACAAACGTGACATGTAAAAGTGGCAAAATGGATGTTTTTAAACGTCGGTTACTAGCTGTCAAGTTCCAGCGTTCAGAAGAAGTTTTTAAATGTCCTTTGTACATGAAGCCTTACTGTCAAAACTTCTCTTCATCTTACAAGTATTTTTATTTGTACCTTCTAAACTGTATTTGTACATCTATTCAGAGCTTCTATTTTTAAGTGGCAGCTAAGCATTCTTTATGCGGAACATTAGAACCTGTTTGGTTATAATATGGAAAGTGTGCATGTGGTTTCTTTCAAGCTGTGCTGCATCTGTTCTGTGCTGCGGTGATCAAACATCTCTGTGAGCATCTGTAAGCACAGAGGTGTGAAATAATATTCATTGCCAATCTAAAGAGAGCTACTATTGAGGTCATCAATAACATACTGAGTGACAACGACAGCTCTTTTGCTGACATGTTCTTACTGAGGTTCAGGGAGTTATTAGAATATTAAAAGACATACAGTTTATTTTTTATGTTTACATGTGACATTGAGTGTAATAATTAATACCGACTTTCAAAAAGGGCCCTTAAAACTTCATATAAATTGAATTTGTATAAAGGGCCTGTTCTGACTTCAGAAAGTTGCTTCTTCTATGGGTTGAATGCAGCTGTGAATTTGTCAAATCAGACACACCCATATTCTCAGTAAGCTCCACCTATTGATGCAGTAAGCCTGCCCATTCTATTCAGAATTTTAAAGGCTAAGTTCACCTTATCATCCTTATGTACCATTGGCAGTAACTATTCTTACTCATTGTGGCACTTGGAGCTATCCTTACTCATTGTGGTACTTGGAGCTATCCTTACTCATTGTGGTACTTGGAGCCATCCTTACTCTTCATAGTACTCGCCATGGTTTAATATGCAAGTTATAGTGGATCCTCATCTAAAATGTGAAGTTTCACTCCTCTTCCTTTGCTCCTCCTCTCTCATTTTATAGTGAACTTTTTTCAGAGGGTGTACCTATTTTTGACAAATACCCACCCCCGCTTCCATTCTGCTTGTCTAGGCAATTTCAACCCCCACCCGAAATAAGTTGGACACCCCAGAAAACTGTGGGACCATCCTGCAAATGCAGCACTTCTTGCACATGTGCAGTGGGGAGCTGACTGTGAAACACAAGGAATTGACAGCCAGATTCCTACATCCAATATATGAGTGATGGGGACCCAAAGACAGAAGAAGAACCAGTCTGGGTGAGGACAGTGCTGGATCCCTGGACTGGTAAATGTCTGTTTATTAAAAGTCAGCAGCTGCTGTATTTGTAGCTGTGGACATTTAATTATTTAATTTAAGTTTTTCAGAATTGACCAAAGTTCCTCTTTAAGGGTATTTGCACGCTGTATTTATGTATGAATTTCAGACATTCCTGGCAGAAAAACATGAGGATGGGCTGTATGAGGTTTGCATGTATATGCACGCATACGTGTAAGAATTCTTCTGGCTTTATTTTAAAAGGTAGCTCCACTTTCGTGGGGGAAAAAAATAGCAAATAAAAAAAAATAATATGGCGCATATAATTGTGACAATCATATTGTAATTGAATGTTATTAAAAATTACCTTTCCTTTTCAATCTGCAGCCACTCTAATTTCCTGAGAATGCATTGCAATATGGCTAACTGGAGTTGTCTGCCTAAGTCAGATTCCAGGCATCCCCTTCAACAAAAATGTTATTTTTGGAGAGATACTTTCAATAGGAACATGTCTAAAGGGATGCAAGCCCAGCAGATTTCCTGATTGGGGCACTACAGCTGCACGCCTGACAGTTAATTATGAAGCCACTCCCATTAGACCCACTTGGTACAGAGGCACAGACAAACACAGAGGGATTTCTTCAGAGTAATAAAAGGTAGGAATCAGCAACAAAGGTTGTTATAACCCTTGCAATGTACATAGATCACCCAGAGGGGAATGTTTTTTTCTCAACATAAGTGGAGTTACGCTTTAACTAAGAGAGTATGTGCATATGTGTGTAAAAATACTGAACGGCAAACGTAGATTTCTGTATTTTTTTCACCAATCCATAGGCAGGGCAGGTTTACACACCTGGCCTGCATTTACATCAGTAACAAAATGCCTGTATGCCTAAAAACACAGGTAAATAACAATAAATGGGATGCATTCCAGTTATCCATAGGCAGACAGGAAGTAAAGTATATTTTTGGACAAATTTTAAGAGGTTACTGGGTAGCAGGGTTGCCAACCGTCAGTAAATTTACTGGCAGTTTGTAAAAATCTTTGATTTTTACAATTGTCGGTAAATATTAGGGGCCAATAATTTGCCATTCTGTGTTGACTTTTTATGCGTAAACCAGGCTAAATTGCTTACTATGGATATTGTCAGTGTTTCCATAATGTGTATATACTGTTTACATATTGGTTGTCTTCATTTTTAATAGGAGTTCTGTCATTTTTCAGGTTGCCAGTAAAAAATGTGCTCCTCCAGTAAATTTTCCATGTTTTGTCAGTAAAAAATGCTGCGGGAAGCTGGCAACACTGTTGGGTAGTAATAGTTAGTAAGTATAGCTAAATGTGTGCTTTTAGGGAACAGTGTTATTCTTGGATGATGTAAACCAGACCAACACAGTTCTAGATTATGTTGGATTTACAAACACCATCCACTCAACCTGCAAATGTTTCTCTACAAAATCAAGTTTTCCTTTAGGGCCGGTTCACACAGGGGCGACTTCCGCTTCGACTTGTGTCGCTTCAAGTCGCCCCAAGTCACTTGACATCTGAAATCCCCTTGAAGTGAATGGGAGCCGTCTTAATGTACACTACTGAAGTCGCTCCGACTTTAGAAAAGGTTCCAGTACTACTTTAAGGCGACTTCTATCCGACTTGTGCCCATAGAATTCAATGGAAGTCATCTGCAAGTTGGATTTGCATCTATATATATAAGTGACTTACAGGAAAAAGAAAATCATTTACACAGTGAAGCCTCGTACACACGGGGCGACGATCGCACGTACGACCGTGTTGAATCGTATGTTGGCTGTTGTATGCAGCATACTGACTGCACTACACGATCGTACGTCCGGGGAAAGAACGTTCAGGTGCATGTAATTAGCATCCAGCCATTCCTGACTTCTGAGCATGCGTGTTTTGCACAATACAACTTGTTGTACCAACTGCTCTGTACACACGATACAACGGTCGTATGCGAGCTTGTTGGTACGACCAAGTTTTCTAGTCTGCTCATACAACTCCCTTGTACGACCGTCGTAAGTTCGACTGTTCAAATCGCGCATACGAACGATCGATATAGCATACAACGGTCGTGAGTACGACCTGTTGTTTGCGATTGTCGTCCCGTGTGTATGTGGCATTACTCCATTCGAAATACCCAGGCAACCCCCTCCCTCCCTTCTCTGATTGGCCACAGGCAAAGTCACCTGGCATGGAGTCGTGTTGTAAGTCGCCCAAAGTCGCCTTAAAGGCTCATTGTAAGTCGCCTAGCAAAGTCACGCCGAAGTCAGATCGTCCCTGTGTGAATGCAGGCTCAGTGGTTCACAAAATGCAGTTGCGTGCAAGTCAGTAGATGTCAACATAACTGTAACTGCTATAGTAAAAAAGTATTACTAAGTGTTACATAATTAACATGATAAATGTGTACTCTAGCTAAAAATAATTGTTTGCAGGTGCTTTTTTTTTTTTTTTATCAAAGACCATGCCAAGCACTTCACAGTTTGGCAGAGACACCTCTGTCTAAATGTTCAACCTGTAATCATCCTCATCTGTCAAGACTGATAGCTCCTATTAAAATAGATTGCTACTGTACTGGAAAACAATTTCATTTCTTGTTTTCTTTCTTTTTTTTTTCTTTTTAAGTTGCAGCATATTGTGCAATGTATAAATAAGTTGCATACATCTTGTGCAATGAAGGTCTTTCTATAAATATTGAGCATATAAAATATAAAAGCAATAAGCAATGAAAATTATGAATAATTGTGGCAAGTGACTAACCAGCTAGAGAAGCCACAGAGGAAGCTAATGTGCCCCTAATGTGTGGAAAGGTAAAGTTTGAACAGGGAATATTAAGTACACACGGAACAGCAGCTCAGCTTGGGTGCCCCCCATTGCAAGCTTCTTGCTGTGGGGGCACTCGACAGGAGGGAGGGCCCAGGAACAATGAAGAGGGACTCGAGAAGAGGAGGATCCGGGCCGCCCTGTGCAAATCCACTGTACAGAGCAAGTAAATACAACATGTTTGTTATTTTAAAAAGAACAAAAAAAAAACGAGCCTTTACAATCACTTTAAGTTATGTGTAATAAAATGGAATGACTCAAGGAAAAAAGTATCGAACACGATAACTGAAACTTATTTAACCACTTCAGCCCCGGAAGGATTTACCCCCTTCCTGGCCAGAGCACTTTTTGCGATTCGGCACGGTGTCGCTTTAACTGATTATTGCGCAGTCGTGTACCCAAACAAAATTGACGTCCTTTTTTTCCCCACAAATAGAGCTTTCTTTTGGTGGTATTTGATCACCTCTGTGTTTTTTTTATTTTTTGCATATAAACAAAAAAAGAGCGACAATTTGAAAAAAAAAACAATATTTTTTACTTTTTGCTATAATACATAACCAAAAAAAAAAAAAATTATTCATCAGTTTAGGCCAAAATGTATTCTTCCTCATATTTTTGGTTTAATAAAATCGCAATATGCGTTTGATTGGTTTGCGCAAAAGTTATTGCGTTTACAAACCATGAGAATTGATTTATGGCGTGTTTATTATTTTTTTTTACTGGTAATGGCGGCTATCTGCAATTTTTTTATCGGGACTGGGATATTGCGGCGGACATATCGGACACGTTTGACACTTTTTTGGGTCCATTGACATTTATACAGTGATCAGATCTAAAAATAGCCACTGATTATTGTATAAATCTCACTGGTAGGGAAGGGGTTAACCTGCAGGGGGCAATCAAGGGGTTAACTGTGTTCCCTAGGCCGTGTTCTAACTGTGTGGGGGCTGGGCTGGCAGGGGAATGACAGATCTAACTGATCCCGATGACAGGGATCAGTTGATCACTGTCATGCCGCTTGACAGAGCGGGGAACCGCTGTGTTTACATTGGCGGTTCCCCGCTCTACTTCTGTATTAGGCGATCGCGGGTCCGTCCGACCCGTGGCCACACTCAGATTCGCAGTACGCTGCCACTCTGCAGCAGTAAATGTATATGAGCCGGTTGGCAAGCGTTTAAATACTTCGTACAAAAAACTTTGTTGATAATGACAGCTTCAAGATGCCTCCTGTATGGAGAAACTAGTCGCATGCATTGCTCAAGTGTGATTTTGGCCCATTCTTCCACACAAACAGTCTTCAAATCTTGAAGGTTCTGTGGGCCTCTTTTATGAACTCTGTTCTTTAGTTCATTCCATAGATTTTTTATTGGATTCAAGTCAGGTGATTGGCTGGCAGCTTTATTTTCTTTCATTGAAACCAATTGGGAGTTTCCTTGGCTTTGTGTTTGCATTGTCTTGCTGAAATGTCCACCCTTGTTTCATCTTCATCATCCTAGTAGATGGCAGCGGATTTTTATCATGAATGTCTTGGTACATTTTTCTGTTCATCCTTCCTTCAATGATATGAAGTTTGCCAGTACCGTATGCTAAAAAACAGCCCCACACAATGATGTTCCCACCTCCAAACTTCACTGTTGTTATGGAGTTTCTGGGGTGATGTGGAGTGCCATTTGACCTCCAAGCATGGTGTGTATTATGGCATCCAAAGAGTTCAATTTTGGTCTCATTAGACCAGACTATATTCTCCCAGTATTTCACAGGCTTGTATCAATGTTGTGCAGCAATCTTTAAACAAACTTCAACATGCTTTTTCTTCAGCAATGAATTCATGTGTGGTGATCTTGCATACAGGCCATGGGGAGTGAGGGCATTACTTATTGTTTTCTTTTAAACTATTTAAACAATTGTACCTGCTAATTCCAGGTCTTTCTGAAGCTCTCTTGATTCTTGGACAACTCTTCTGATAATTCTTTTCACTTCTCTGTCAGAAATCTTGGTCGTGGCTGGTTTATGGAGCATTTGGTTGTGGCCGGTTTATGGTGAAATTATGTTCTTTCCACTTCCCGATTATGACCCTAACAGTGCTCACTGGAACATTCAGAAGTTTAGAAATCCTTCTGTTACCAATGCTATCAGTATGTTTTTCAACAATAAGGTTGTGAAGGTCTTGAGAGAGCTCTTTGCTTTTACCTATCATGAGATGTTTCTTGTGGCACCTTGGTAATGAGACACCTTTTTATAGGCCATCAGTTGAGACTGAACCAGCTGATATTAATTTGCACTGACAAGGGGCAGTATTGCTTTCTACTTACTGATAGATTTCAGCTAGTGTTGTGGCTTTCTATGCCTTTTTCCACCTTCCTTTCTTCATGTGTTCAATACTTTTTCCCCATGTCATTCCATTTTTATTATATGTAGAGGGACCATAGGGTGCTGACCAATTATTAAAAATAAAATGCACCAGTGCATAAAATATACTTACAATATTAAACAATTTACAAGTGATTTCTTGTGTAATAAAAATATTGTAAAAAGCATATAGGATCTAACCAGCGGCGGCCGGTCAATAAGGGGCGCTTGGATGCCGCCTCCTCACCACTGACAAGTAAAAAAAAAATAAAAGTCAGCCTGACCCCCTACAGGACGCACCAGTATATTGACTTTTTTTTTTCTCGACTCCTTGCTGTCTGCTGACAGCAAGTAGTGAGCCGATTGATCAGTCATAAAAGACTATGAACAGACGCACACACATAGTCTGATTGGCTGCCCTGGGCCAGTGACTCGGCTGGGTTTCAGTCCCGACACCCGCGCTGACCATACACTCCAGCATGCTCTCCGCAAGCCGAGCTCGGCACACTGCCAGCACGCTATCTCTGCAAGCCGAGCTCTGCACACTCCAGCCTGCTATTAGATGGGGTAAGTGTGGGACTTTGTCCCGACTTCAGGGGGGCCTGTCAGTGCCAAGAGCCCCTATCTGGTGCTATGTATACTGCGATATGGTGACTCTTTATACTGCTATATGGGGCTCTGTATACTGCTATATGGTGACTCTATATACTACGATATGGTGACTCTGTTTACTGTTATTTGGTAACTCTGTATACTGCGATATGATGACTCTGTATACTGCTATCTGTGGCTCTGTATACTGCTATATGGTGACTCTGTATACTGCTATATGGTGACTCTGTATACTGCCATATGGTGACTCTGTATACTGCTGTATGGTGACTCTGTATACTGCTATCTGGGGCTCTGCATACTGCTATATGGTGATTCTGTATACTGCTATCTGAGGCTCTGTATACTGCTATCTGGTGACTCTGTATACCCTATTTGTGATGCTGTATACCCTATCTGGTGATGCTGGGCTGTATATTCCTGACACAAGTTGGAAGGTAAACCTTTGGCCCAGTTTGAGGTCCTGAGCACTCTGGAGAATGTTTTCATCCAGGATATCCCTATACTTGGCCGCATTCATCTTTCCCTCGATTGCAACCAGTCCTCCTGTCCCTGCAGCTGAAAAACATGCTGCCACCACCATGCTTCACTGTTGGGACTGTATTGGACAGGTGATGAGCAGTGCCTGGTTTTCTCCACACATCCCGCTTAGAATTAATGCCAAAAAGTTCTATCTTGGTCTCATCAGACCAGAGAATCTTATTTCTCACCATCTAGGCGTCCTTCAGGTGTTTTTTTTAGCAAACTCCATGTGGGCTTTCATGTGTCTTGCACTGAGGAGAGGCTTCCGTCGGGCCACTCTGCCATAAAGCCCCAACTGGTGGAGGGCTGCAGTGAAAGTTGACTTTCTACAATTTTCTCCCATCTCCCGACTGCATCTCTGGAGCTCAGCCACAGTGATCTTTGGGTTCTTCTTTACCTCTCTCACCCAGGCTCTTCTCCCCCGATAGCTCAGTTTGGCCAGACGGCCAGCTCTAGGAAGGGTTCTGGTCGTCCCAAACGTCTTCCATTTAAGGATTATGGAGACCACTGTGCTCTTAGGAACCTTAAGTGCAGCAGAATTTTTTTTGTAACCTTGGCCAGATCTGTGCCTTGCCACAATTCTGTCTCTGAGCTCTTTAGGCAGTTCATTTGACCTCATGATTCTCATTTTCTCTGACATGCACTGTGAGCTGTAAGGTCTTATATAGACAGGGGTGTGGTCCAATCAGTATAATCAAACACAGCTGGACTCAAATGAAAGTGTAGAACCATCTCAAGGATGATCAGAAGAAATGGACAGCACCTGAGTTAAATATATGAGTGTCACAGCAAAGGGCCTGAATACTTAAGACCATGTGATATTTCAGTTTTTCTTTTTTAATAAATCTGCAAAAATGTCAACAATTCTGTGTTTTTCTGTCAATATGGGGTGCTGTGTGTACATTAATGAGGAAAATAAATGAACTTAAATGATTTTAGCAAATGGCTGCAATATAACAAAGAGTGAAACATGTAAGGGGGTCTGAATACTTTCTGTACCCACTGTATATATATACTGTATACACGCTACACTACTGAGTAACAGTTTTGGGAAGGTGTGAAAAATTGGTGTAAATTAAGAATGTTTTCAGAAAAAGGAGTAATAGTTTATTTTAATCAATTAACAAAATGGATAGTAAATGAACAGAAGAGAAGTCCAAGTCAAATCAATATTTGGTGTAACCAACCTTTGCCTTCAAAACAGCATTAATTCTTCTTGGTAAACTTGCACACGGTCTTTGAAGGAACCTGGCAGGTATGTTGTTCCAAACATCTTGGACAACTAACCACTCATCTTCTTTGTATGTAAGCTGCCTCAAATCTTACTGTCTGTAATCCAAGACAGCTTCAGGGATGTTGGGATCATGGCTCTGTGGGGGCCAAACCATCACTTCCAGGACTTATTTTTCTTCTTTATATTGAAGATAATTCTAAATGACATTGCCTGTATGTTTGAGGTCAGTGTCTTCCTTCAGAATAAATTTGGGGCCAATCACACACCTCCCCGATTGTATGACATGATGGATAAGTATCTGCCTGTATTTCTCAGCATTGAGGACACCAGTGATCCTGACCCAATCTCCAACTCCATTTGCAAAAATGCAGCACCAAACTTATACTGAACTTCCACAATGCTTCACTGTTGCCTGCAGACAGTCATTATTGTACCTCTCTCCAGCCCTTCAGTGAACAAACTGTCTCCTACTACAGCCAAATATTTCAAAGTTTGACTCATCAGTCCTGAGCACCTGGCATTTATCTGCACCCCTGTTCAGGACTCCCATCATCAGGAGACAGGTGTGTGTGCCATCAAGAAGATAGGCATACTCCTGTCAGGTGACAGGTGCGGTCTCCCATTAGGAGAGGTATTCCACTCAAGAGACAGCACTCCATGCTGAATAAGAGATTCCATGTCTATCAGGTTGAGAGAATCAAAGCAGCTAAACAAGTCCGGAAGACTGGGAGAGATGAAATGACTAGTTGAGACCAGAGGACTGATCAAATCTGGAAGTCTGGAAGGAGTAAGAAAGTCTGGGGTGCCAGGAGATCCCTTATTGCAGTGGTTCTCAACACCTGTCCTCAGGACCCACTAACAGGCCAGGTTTGCAGGATAACTGAAATACATCACAGGTGATATCATTTGCTGCACAGTGATTGCAGTATTCTAGACTGCATCTCCCTAAGGTAATACTTAAAATCTGGCCTGTTGGTGGGTCCTGAGGACAGGAGTTGAGAACCACTGCCCTATTGAGAAGCCAGGAGTAGGCTCATATTGCAGGGTGCTGTAACTACAGGCTGATTGAGCCAGGAGTGCCCAGATTGCCAGGGGAGCTGGGTGAGATGTTCTGAGTGACCAATGGAAAGAGCAGCTGCTGCAGAGGGAGCCAGGTGGCTCAGGATTTCTTTTTATCTGTTTTTCTGGCAAAAATGCACTGCTTGAGCATCTTTTAGCCTGACTGCTTGCATAGCCCCTTGAACGCTTAGGGAGCACTGCAGGTTCAGAGGACAATTCTGCAGAAGAGGCCACAGAGGTAGAAGAAGAGGAGGGGGTGGAGGAGTAGACGGATGTGAAAAAATCACCACCAGCTTTTTGGAGGCATGGTGGTGGAACTATTTCCAAAACTGAACCCTGTACTGCATCCTTCCCAACTGCCAGGAGAGTTACCCAGTGCGCCGTTAAGGAAAGGCAACGTCCCTGACCGTGCCTGCTGGACCATGGGTTAGCGGTAATATGAACCCTGCTGCTAACCGCACTGTTGAACGAGGCCAAAACATTGCCTTCCACATGATGGTAGAGAGCTGGAATGGACTTACGTGAAAAGAAATCTCTTTTGGGAACATGCCACTGTGATACAGCACATTCCACAAAGTCACAAAAGGGGAAAGAGTCTACCAGCTGAAAAGGCAGCAGTTGGAATGCTAGCAATTTGGCCAAGCTAGCATTAAGAGGCTGAGCATTTGGATGGCTGGGACTGTATTTCTTTTTACAGTTCAGCAACTGGGGTAGGGATATTTGCCCGCTGAATTCACCTGGTGGTGTACTGCTTGCAGATTGCTGGCTGAAAGTAATAGTTGTGGCACGCATTGCTGCACCTTCATTCCTCTCAGTGCAGGTTTTGGAGAGGACTGCAGGCATAGTAGGGGTTGAGGTGCCAGATGAGGAGCAAGTTGCAGTCCGCCTTGTTTTCTAGTGTGGGTTCTTCGGGTACTCTTACCAACGGACTGCATGGCTGGTCATCATATGTCTTGTCAAGACAGTAGTGCCCAAGTGGCTGGAGTCCTGGCCGCGCTTGACCCGCTTCAGACATAGTTTGCAAATGGCAACGGTGCGATCTACTGCGTATGTGCTGAAAAATGCCCACACCAGAGAAATTTTGGAAGTCGGTGAGGAGGCAGCAGCGCCCTGCACTTGTGGAGCTCTGTGGGCTGATGCAATTGGGTGGCTGCCCTTAAGCTGGCCCCTGGAGGACATCCTACCTTGATGGAGTTGGGCCTCCACCTCCTCCTCCTCACTTTCTTCCTCTCTTCTCTCAGGCACCCAAGTACAGTCTGTGTCCTCATTATCCCCTCCCTCCTCATCACTGGAGCAAACTTGGCAGTATGCTGCAGCTGGGGGAACATGACTGCTAGTTTCTAGTCCTTATGCAGTACCCCCTGTCTCTAGGCTCACGCTACTCCCTTCCTCAACCTGGGAACCAACATCGGAGCCTTCAAACTGCTGCGCATCCTCCATGAGCATGTAACCGACACTATGGTCGAAAAAGTGACCTAGGAACAGGTGTCAATGAGGAAGACATCGGGGTGGTAGTACGTGCCTCCTCAGTGGACTCAACAAGCTGGTATCACAGCCAATGTACGAGTACCTCCT
>BLSH010282728.1:88983-100317 GCA_018402905.1 Glandirana rugosa | reverse complement strand
AGATATATAGTGCACACTCAATATGCTGTGTGTATATATATTTATATATATATATATATATATATATATATATATATATATATATACGAGGCTGTATATATTTTTATACGCCACGTCAAGTGGACTATATATGGTATGTACAGTGTACATTGATATATAGTACACTGTCCGTGTATATATATATATATATGTATATATTAGACTCTATATATATATATTAGACTGTATATATATATATATATATATATATATATATATTTATATTGTTTTTTTCTTCCCTACACTAACCTGTCTGCACTAACTGACAGATGTATTTTAGATTTTTAGTTAGCTATCTATTTTTTCTGATTTCTTGTCTATTTTTAACACTTTTTTCACTCTAGTTATCTAAACTGGAACCTACGCTCTCTCTCTATCAAGCAACACCGGCACACTACACAGAGCCGCTGTACAAGTGGCTTTATATAGTGTAGGGTGTGGATTGAGACTGCTGTGCATTGATTGGCTAAAGGCATCCTGCCTTGGCTAAAACATTTAATGTGAACAGCTTAGTGTAAAAAGAGTTTAACATACTATAATGTGCTTAAACCTCAATCAATTGTCTTGAAACTTTGCACAGCCTAATTTTTAGCTTCCAAAAGCTATCCTAGAAGTTTCATGCATTTTGGTCTTCCACAAGGCAAACTACAAACATTAAAGGGGTTGTAAAGTCTGGAGGTTTTTCACCTTAATGCATTCTATGCAATAAGGTAAAAAACCTCCTGTGATGCACCGGCCCCCCAGAGCCCCCTTAATACTTACCTGAGCCCGATCTTTCCTATGCTGGGGACGAGCACACCCGCTCCAGGCGGTGTCTCTGGTCCTCATAGGATAGATTGATAGCAGCGCAGGCATCATACCAAAATGTATTTACATTAACCAGTTCCCGACCGGCTTGTGTACATTTACTCCTGCAGAGTGGCGCTGTCCCGCAAATCACCATTTATAAACGGCAGGTCGCGCGTGCCCTGTAGCAGGCGGGAGCGTACCGGTGGCGGAATGCTCTCGTGCCCGCCGCACTCTGTGTAAACATGGCAGTTCCCCGCTCTGTCAGGCAGCATGTGAGAGATCTTCTGATCCCTGTCACTGGGATCAGTTAGATCTATCATGCCCCTGGCAGCTCAGCCCCATCGCAGTTAGAACACGCCTAGGGAATACAGTTAACCCCTAGATCGCCCCCTGCAGGTTAACCCCTTCAAAAAGTGTCAAAAATGTCCGACATGGCCACTGCAATATCACAGTTCCGATAAAAATCGCAGATCGCCGCCATTACTAGTAAAACAAAAAAAAAATTGTAAAGAAATGAATTCTCATGGTTTGTAAACACGGCAACTTTTGCATAAACCAATCAATAAACGCCAATTGCTTTTTTTGTTACCAAAAAATGAGGAAGAGTATTAATTGGCCAAAACTGGTGAATACATTTGTTTTTTTTTTTGTTTTTTTGGATATGTATTTTAGCAAAAAGTAAGAAATATTGGGTGTTTTGCAAAATTGTTTTCTTTTTTTTGTTATATAGCGGTGATCAGAAATGATGCAGAGGTGATCATATACCACCAAAAGAAAGCTCTATTTGGACGCAAATTTAGTTTGGGTACAAAGTCGCACGACCGTGCAATTGTCAGTTAAAGCGGCGCAGTGCCATATTGCAAAAAGTGCTCTGTTCATAACCTGGGAAATCCTTCTGGTCCTTAAGTGGTTAAGCTATATTTTACAATCCTAAAACATGTAATGGGAACAGCTTTATGTAAAAAGAGCATAATGTACCATGATGTACCTAAACCTCAATAAATTATATTGAAATTTTGTACAACCTAAGTTCTCAATTTCCTAAACCTATTTTAGAAGTTTCATGGGTTTCGGTCTTCCTCAAGGCAAACTAGGGACATTAAGATTGTTTTTTGGGGAGCTTAATGTGGCTTAACATACAAAAAAGAGCTTAGATATTAACCAATTTCCTCCAAACTGACCAAAGATTCTCTCTCTATCTCCCCTTCTCTCCCTCTCTCCCTCTCCCCCTCACCCCACAGAAGATCCAAGGTCAGGCTCAAATAAGTGTAGAAGCGTCCGACGCGTTTCGTTTTAATACACGTCGTCTTAACATGAAACTGCTGACCCTGGATGGCTGCGTTACTAATTTTAAACCTTGTATATCTATAAGCTTATGGACCTGTAATATTTTCAAATAAATAGCCACCTCATCATAGAGGTTTTTACACTATGGTGAGTCCTCTTTTCTACACTTATTTGAGCCTGACCTTGGATCTTCTGTGGGGCACCCCCGCCCCCCCTCCTCCCCCTACCCTCTGTTTGGAACTTGGATCAAGACCTCCTTACATCGGACTACTGGACGGATAGGACCGGAGTGTGTGACGGCCCTCCACCCCACTGGATCCTGGACAAACCGAGGATTGTGTGACGTGGTCCCTACACACCGTGAAGTCCATACCCATCCCAATTAGAAGCGATATTACGTCTTTTTTCTGGTAAGCCTTCATTTTATAAGGGGTTGGAGTGTCTGGAGGAATTTTGTTGATCTTGGCACTGCCTTGAAACACTGATGTCATTTGGAACACTCATGCTCACTTGCACAACCACCTAGGAGTATTCGTTGTTGTACCCCCGTGATGAACTTTGGGCTCAATTTTTCAATACTCCTATCTTGAATGGACTTCACACGTTTGAATTATTTTTCTCTTTTAATATATTTGCACTTTTTCACAGTTCATTTATGCGATTTATATATTTCACTATGTTTGTATCTCAATTTGGTAAAGATATCCTCATATTGTAACACGCTCAATTTATCTGATATTCACCATAGATTGTTATTGGTTTATCTAGTAGCTTTGGGTTTAGCGCCACCCCCCATATCCCCACAGTTTTTATGATTAGTTTTTTCGTTGTGTGGCAGCTTACTCACCCCTTTTTGAATCATTTAGGCCTAGCACAGTAACACCACTCCCTATCCACAAGTGTTATTTCCTATTCATAACACTGATCTCTGTACATTGAGTGGCACTCAATGTAAGAGATATCAGTGTGCAGTAGGAGGAAATATCACTTGGACTTGGTAGAGGCACTGGATCTGGGCAAGAAAGAAGGAACACTCTCAGTCAGCCTGGCTCTGACTGGTGATTTTTAACACAACACAAAGAACTTCTGCTGTCATTACTGATTGACCTGCTGCTGCACACAAGGCAGGTCAGGATGGCCAAATCTGAGATGAGATGACTCCACTCTGTCTGCTCTGCAGCAACCAGCAGCTCCCTCACCGAGTCCGACTGTCCCCTGTGGCAGTGATGTGTGGCGACGGACCTGCCCCCTCAGCTGCATTCCACATGGGGAGAGGTGGCTGAAGCGCCTGTAGCTGCCATCATCCCCACACACACTGCTGATGCATGATCACCGCCAACGCTCTCTAATTCATCCCGGCTGGCTCCTCTTGTATAGCCGGCTAGCTGCATCAACTGCCTCCTCAGGGAATGTTCTCAAATTCTGCAGGATAACCTATAGGCACTGGCACCTCCAGGGGCAGACTGACTGAGCCTCTCATGGGGCCACCTCCCCGACCCCGGGCCCTCGGGCAGCGGCTGAGTGACTGAATGGTCAGTTCGCCCCTGGCACTGCGTTGCTTTAACTGACAATTGCCTGGTCGTGCAACATTGTACCCAAACAAAATTGAAGTCCTTTTTTTTCCAATAGAGCTTTCTTTTCGTGGTATTTGATCACCTCTGTGGTTTTTATTTTTTGCGCTATAAGCAAAAAAAGAGTGACAATTTTGAAAAAACATAATATTTTTTACTTTTTGCTATAATACATATCCAAAAAAATATTAAAAAACGAATTTATTCATCAGTTTAGGCCAATATGTATTCTTCTACATATTTTTGTTAAAAAAATCGCAACAAGCATATATTGATTGGTTTGCGCAAAAGTTATAGGGTCTATAAACTATGAGAATTGATTTATGGCATTTTTATTATATTTTTTTTGTCGCAACTGCGATTTTTAGTGGGACTGCGATATTGAGGGGGACATATCAGACACTTTTGCCCCTTTTTTGGGACCATTGACATTTATACAGCAACCAGTGCTATAAATAGCCATTGATCACTGTATAAATGTCACTAGCAGGGAAGGGGTGATAGTGTGATAGGCGAGATAGTGGATATCTGCCGCCTCGCATGCGTTCACTTGGAGTGGACTAGAAAGAGTCCGACCCGGGTTTTGCCAGCCACCGTGGCAGAGCTGGTTCCAGCGTGAAGTTTCTGGTCCACCCAAATCCCACTTCAGCTGCTTTAAATGACCAGGAGGAGAACTCAGTGTTGCTCTGGCCCGGGACACAGTATCACTACACTGAGAGAGCTACACCTTGGGAGTTGGTTGCTCTAAGGACTCTTAGAAAATGGTTTGCATTTGTTTTGTTTGGAGGTGTCAGGGACGAGACACCATATAGAGTGGTATCCTGCTCTGCATAGTTTAGTGCCGGACGGCAAGGAGTTGTTTTGCTATTTTGTTTGTTTTATGACTTGCAACCTTTATTAGTAAAACTGGCAACCCGCCAGACTTTTAAGAAAGTTTGCCTTCAAGCTGCCTTTTTCCTAGGAAAGGTGATCCCCACGAGCTAATCTCCCACAATATATATATATATATATATATATATATATAAAGTATCTCACAAAAGTAAGTACACCCCTCACATTTTTCTTAATATTTTATTATATCTTTTCATGTAACAACACTGAAGAAATGACACTTTACTACAATGTAATAGTGAGTGTACAGCTTGTATAACAGTGTAAATTTGCTCAAAATAACTTAACACACAGCCTTTAATATGTAAACTGCTGGCAACAAAAGTGAGTACACCCCTAAGTGAAAATGTCAAAATTGGGCCCAATTAGCCATGTTCCCTCCCCGGTGTCATGTGACTCGTTAGTGTTACAAGGTCTCAGGTGTGAATGGGGAGCAGGTGTGTTAAATTTGGTGTTATCGCTCTCACTCTCTTATACTGGTCACTGGAAGTTCAACATGGCAACTCATGGTAAAGAACTCTCTGAGGAAAAGCATTGTTGCTCTACATAAAGATGGCCTAGGCTATAAGCAGATTGCAAAGACCCTGAAACTGAGCTGCAGCACAGTGGCCAAGACCTTACAGCAGTTTAACAGGACAGGTTCCACTCAGAACAGGCCTCGCCATGGTCGACCAAAGAAGTTGAGTGCACATGCTCAGTGTCATATCCAGAGGTTGTCTTTGGGAAATAGACGTATGAGTGCTGCCAGCATTGCTGCAGAGGTTGAAGAGGTGGGACGTCAGCCTGTCAGTGCTCAGACAATATGCCACACTGCATCAAATTGGTCTGCATGGCAGTCTTCCCAGAAGGAAGACTCTTCTAAAGATGATGCACAAGAAAGCCTGAAAACAGTTTGCTGAAGACAAACAGACTAAGGACATGGATTACTGGAACCATTTCCTGTGGTCTGATGAGACCAAGATAAACTTATTTGGTTGAGATGGTGTCAAGCGTGTGTGGCGGCAACCAGTTGAGGAGTACAAAGACAAGTGTATCTTGCCTTCAGTCAAGCATGGTGGTAGGAGTGTCATGGTCTGGGGCTGCATGAGTGCTGCCGGCACTGGAGAGCTACAGTTCATTGAGGGAACCATGAATGCCAACATGTACTGTGACATACTGAAGCAGAGCATGATCCCCTCCCTTTCGGATACTGAGCCGCAGGGCAGCATTCCAATATGATAGAGACCCCAAACATACCTCCAAGATGACCACTGCCTTGCTAAAGAAGCTGAGGGTAAAGGTAATGGACTGGCCAAGCATGTCTCCAGTCCTAAATCCTATTGAGCATCTGTCGGGCATCCTCAAATGGAAGGTGGAGGAGTGCAAGGTCTCTAACATCCGCCAGCTCCGTGATGTTGTCATGGAGGAGTGGAATTGGACTCCAGTGGCAACCTGTGAAGCTTGAACTAACTCTATATACTATACACTGAATGAGCTGTATAAATAGTCTACACTGAAGGATACACTGTACATACTGTATATATTCTTACACTGCCTGTATGTAGGCTACTCTAGATCTATATACTACACTGCCTGCACTGCCTATATATACTCTGCACTAGATCTATATACTACACTGCCTGTACTGCCTGTATATACTCTCTACACTAGATCTATATATTACACTGCCTATATATACTGCCTCTACACTAGATCTATATACTACACTGCCTGCCTACACGCCTCTAGCTAAACTTGCTACATGTCACAGGTCTCAAGTCCGTTCGCAGCACTACATACTTGGCCACTGTACAAGCAGCCTTATATAGTGTGGGCATGGGCTGAGACCCCCTGAGCCATGATTGGCCAAAGGCACCCTGCCTTTTAGCCAATCATGGCTCTCACAGCAGAGCGCACTGTGATTGGTGAAAGCATGCAGGTCATGTGCATGCTTTGGCCAATCAGAGGGTGGCATTTCCCCACAATTTCACTGCATTATGGGGTACTCAAATTTCCCGCGAACACCCCCCGATGTTCGAGTGGAACATATGTTTGCCTCGAACCGGGGGCCCATCCCTAATCTCAACTGTCACACACTACAGGACAGGGTTGGAGAACACTACCTTAGGAGACAGGTGTGAGCCAGTATTGCTGTGCGCATTGAAGAGGAGCTGTGTGCGTTAAAGTGTGGATGGACTAAGGGACCCATTAAAGGCCATATGGATTGATGACATCATTTCCAGCACATCTTGAGGCCAGCTATCAGGATCCCACACACTATCTGATTGGATTTTGAAGACAACGGAAGACCATCCTTGGTGATATCACCCAGATATTCGCGCATAGCCTATGGGCTTCTGGTAAGCGTACATCCACATTATCTATTGGATTTATCAGTATATCCTGTTGGCTTGCATACTTCCACATGGTTAACATTTCGGAATTGCTTATGACACATATGGAATAATTGTGCATTGAAAATACTTATTGCACTATCATTGTTTCTCCAGTGGAACTGTCATATATACATTTTTTTCTTTTTTTAAACATCCCATTTTTTCTTGTACTTAATATATTGGGCGCTGCAATTATTGTGTAGACTTTGTTTTTGACAATTGGATCAGTTGTTATTTGCGAGCTGCCCACTCTGTATATATACTATTTCTTTGACATTTAATTCAGTTCTTTTATGCTCCTTTTATTATTATTGATCTTATTTGTGTGCGCGGGTTTTTCACTTGTTTATTTTTCTGACACACTACATATGACCGCTAGTCAAGCGGCCTTATATAGTGTGGCCGTGGATTCAGCCACCTGAGCCATGATTGGCCAAAGGCACCCTGCCTTTGGCCAATCATGGCTCTCACAGCAGTGCGCACTGTGATTGGCCAAAGCATGCAGGTTATCAGCGGGCGGCATTTCCCCACAATTTCTATGCATTATAAGGTACTCAAATTTCCCATGAACATCCCATAATGTTCGACTCGAACCGGACGCCCATCCTTAATGCCTTGCTAAAGAGGCTGAGGGTAAAGGCGGTGGATTGGCTAAGCATGTCTCCAGACCTAAACCCTATTGAACATCTGTGGGGCATCCTCAAATGGAAGGTGGAGGAGCACAAGGTCTCTAACCTCCACCAGCTCCATGATGTTATCATGGAGGAGTCAAAGAGGACTCCAGTGGCATCCTGTGAAGCTCTGGTGAACTCCATGCCCAAGATGGTTAAGGCAGTGCTGGAAAATAATTGTGGCCACACAAAATATAGACACTTTGGCCCCAATTTGGAAAATTTCACTTAGGGGTGTACTCACTTTTGTCACTTTTTGCTCACCAGCGGTTTAGACATTAATGGCTGTGTGTTGAGTTATTTTGAGGGGACAGCAAATTTACACTGTTATAACCTGTACACTCACTCCTTACCTCATAGCAAAGTGTCATTTCTTCAGTGTTGTCACATGAAAAGATATAATAAAATATTTACGAAAATGTGAGGGGTGTACTCACTTTTGTGAGATGCTGTATATGGGGTTCCAGAGAAATGTATCTGTGTGAGGGAATAAGAGATAAATACAATTGTGATTGCCAGCAGTTCATGAATTTCATTAACACAGAAAAACCTTAGATTTTCCTAGCAGACTTCAGCCTTACCTTCACCAGGTGTTTTGTCACATTTTTGGGGTTGTGTTCGATATGCGCAAAGAGAGATCACACAAATACTTATAAGTAAAACATTTATTAAAAGTAATGACAGATAAAGAAAATATGACAAGATTACTTAAAGCGGAGTTCCACACTGTTTTTTGTTTATTAAAAGTCAGCAGCAACAAAAAGTGTAGCTGCTGACTTTTAATAAACAGTAACTTACCTGTCTCCCGGTCCAGCGACGGCCGCTCCCGAAGCCTCACTCCTCTCCCCGCTCCTCCCGACGGCCCCACCATTCCTAGTGTGGGCACCGGCCCGGCATCACGGCCGGGCACCCACTGCGCATGCGCGAGTCGCACTGTGCATCCCTAGTGGCCAGGCAATCTTCTGGGACCTGTGACGTGTCCCAGAAGATTGCCAGGAGGGAGGGGCCGTCTAGGAGGAGAGGAGGAGTCGCCTAGGCGACCCAGAGGCAGAAGGTGGAAGAGGGACAGGAAGTCCCTCTGAAACCTGGGGACACACTCCCCCCCCCCCAAAAAAAAATGACATGCCAAATGTGGCATGTAAGTGGGCGAGGAGTGCTTAAAGCGGAAGTTCCATTTTTGGGTGGAACTCCGCTTTAACTAAAGATTCTGTTTCAGACACGTATTACAAGCTGTGTGTGTGTTATATAGGGAAATGACCAACCTATCCCCCACTGGAGCAAAATGACCTCACATTCCTAAAGGAGTGTGCTGGCTTGTCAATATAGTCAATTTACACTCACATTCCTATCACTTGAGTCAACTTTGCCCTTGTGTAATCCGTTAGCCAAGGTTTAGTGCCATTCTTATATCTTGTGTGGTCCATTAGCCAGGTTTAGAATTCATTATTAAATATTGTGACCCAAGAATATGAGAAATATAAAATATACGTTGTCTCCATCACCGGGTAAGATAGTGTTTTTGGTCCACAGTCAGTGCAAAATATTCAAGCTCCGTTGATCTGCTGTAATGAAAATGGTTAGTGATCAGATCATGCATACATCAGTCATACCCAGAGCCAGCATCACCATTAGGCGGGACAGGCAGCTGCCTAGGGTGCCAGGATGGAGAGGTCAGTAAAAGCCAGGGATAGGGGTAAACAAGAGCCGCTGGAGTCTGTGTGGGTAGCTCCGGGAGGAGCGTCTTTTCCCCCAAACACCGGCATAACCGACTTGTACAGTGTGGAGATTGAGATCGGCTATAGCTCTCTATGTCCGGCGCCCCACAGCCTCTAGAAGCCTCTGTCATAGTGAAAACAGTGAGAGCGGGGAAAGCCAACTTGCACAATTGTTGTGCTGAATCCTGTCGCCACTGTCCTCCTAACCCCTGCCTTACTCCACTGCTTTTCCAATCCAATACTCCACCTCCCATTTGTGCCGCCCAACCCCACCCACACTCCTGCCACCTGCATACAATGCACTGTACTGTGCGAGGAGTTCTGTGGGCAGCTGGGTGGCAGTTTTCAAACAATAGCTGCCACAGCCCTGGGGGACACCAGCCTGAACAGGAGAGCATAATTGGTGAGGGAGACTTCAATCGCCACAGTAACTCCCCTCTCTGTTCTCACCCCTTTGTGCTATGCACCTTCTTCCCCCTCTCCCTCTTTTCCTTCTCCCACCTCTTCCTCCTTCTCACCCTGCTCTCTTCCCTCTCCCCCCTCCATTTCTCCTCCTCTCTCTCCCTCCCCCTCCATCTCCCCTCCTATCTCTCCCTCCCCCCTCAATCTCCTCTCCTCTCTCTCTCCCCCCTAGGCTAGGGCTTAGGCTGTCTGTATACCACCCTAGCCTTTCTGTATACCACCCTAGCCTGTCTATATACTACCCTAGCCTGTCTGTATATTACTTTAGCCTGTCTGTATACCACCATAGCCTGTCTTTATACTACCCTAGCCTGTCTATATACCACACTAGCCTGTCTGTATACCACCCTAGCCTGTCTGTATACCACCCTAGTCTGTCCGTATACTACCCTAGCGTGTGCGTATACTACCCTAGCCTGTCCGTATACTACCCTAACCTGTCCATATACTACCCTAGCCTGTCTATATACTACCCTAGCCTGTCCATATTCTACCCTAGCCTGTCCATATACTACCCTAACCTGTCCATATACTACCCTAGCCTGTCTATATACTACCCTAGCCTGTCCATATTCTACCCTAGCCTGTCTGTACACCACCCTAGCCTGTCTATATACTACCCTAGCCTGTCCGTATACTACTCTAGCCTGTCCATTTACTTCCCTAGCCTGTCCATATACTGTACCAGTGGACCACAGCTGGCATGAGGAAGCGAGTTGGTGCCGCCACTATTTGTCTTCAGGCAGGGGCCAGAGGCTCAAGTGCGGGCCTGCGGACCACAGCTGAAGAAATAGTGACCCCGCAAACATCTCACCCGTCATGGGCGGAACCAAGGGGGGCAAAATGAGGTTTTGTCTAGGGTGTCAAAAATCCTTGCACCAGCCCTGGTCATATCACAATCTCTGCGATCAGTTTAGGGCTGATCATACGCTTCCAAATCAGTGACTGATGATCCAGTAATCTGACTATTCTTGCTAGCTTTGCAGGAGCTTCCAATTTGATCCTTTGCTGGGCCAATTATCATACATGGACAGTTAGCTTTACAGATCTTGATGCATGACTGTTACTTTTGGTGAGTACCTTTATTTGCATACAAATAATGACTTGTTCATTAATGCACAGCTCCAACTTTTTTAGGATGCTAAAATTGTTCAGAAGCAAATTCAAATTGGAGACAGTACAGGGAGCAATATATGATTTATTAATTACATTGGATACTGTAGGGGAAATTGCATATTACATATTTCTTATTATTAATGTGGCTCACTAATGCATTCTAGGTCTCCAAATCCTGGTCAAGCAGCCATATAAGGACATAAGCATAGCGTTACCGTATACCAAAGGAATGCAATTGTTAATTGGTCAAGTCCTTCCAATCCCTCCTGCCTCTGAGTGAGTACTCTCATGTGGGGGGTGCCTCTCTCTCTCCCCTCTCCTCTCTATTCTCTCCTCTCTTCCCCCCTCTCTCTCTCTCTCCCCCTCTGTCTCTCTCCCCCTCTCTCTCTCTGTCTCCCCCTCTCTCTCTCTCTCCCCC
>BLSH010282728.1:70992-82004 GCA_018402905.1 Glandirana rugosa | reverse complement strand
CTTCCCTCTCCCCCCCCTCTCTCCCCTTCTCTCTCTGTCTCTCCCCCTTTCTCTCTCTCCCCTCTTTTCTCTCTCTTCCCCTTTTCTCTCTCTTCCCTCTCTTCCCCTTTTCTCTCTCTCCCTCCCCCTCTCTCTCTTCTTTCTTTCCCACTCCAGTTCTCCTCTACCTATTCCCCATCTCATACCCACTCCCCCCTTTTCATCCTTCTCCCCTACCCCATGGTTCCCAGCCCCATCCCCAATCCCATTTTTTCAGGGGCCAAGAAAGAAGCCCTATGTGGAGCATCTTACTATTGCTGCTGCTTGTGTGGGCAGGATGTGTTCTGTGACAATCCCTGGTGACCTTCCTTTTCTGTTCATCCCATGTGATTGGCACAGTATATCGCCCACAAAAGCAGCAGCAGTAATAAGATGTTCCACCTCAGGGTCCTTCCATAACCCCTGCAAAGTTCCAGACGAGAGAAAAAAACTCTGGAGGGGAAGGTAGAAGGGGAGTTGTCATTGCAGTATAGATTTAGCCCTGTCAGAATAGGGATCTGTGAGGGCAGCTTCCCTGAAACCATATCTATATTATTCAATACTGCCACTGTACCCTCCTGCCCCCTGTACGGTGTCCACTTACCCACCCCCTGTACTGTGCCCTTTTGCTCCCCACCGTACTGTATCCTCCTGCCCCTTGTACTGTGCCCACTTATCCTCTCCTCGTGCTGTGCCCTCCTGCTGCCCCCTGTACTGTACCCTTCTGCCCCCTGTACTGTCCACTTTACCCCCCCCCCCCGTTCTGTGCCCTCCTGCCCCCTGTACTGTCCACTTACCATCCCCCTATACTGTACCCTCCTAATACAGTTAAATTTTATCACTTGAATTATTTTTCCCATTATGGGCGTCAGTGGGGCCTCATGTCTAAGTTTTGCCTAAGGCCCCACAAAGCCTAGAGCTGCCTCTGGCCAAGGGAGTTGGCTGGGGGGGGGGGCTTTTCAAGTTTTATATTACCACAGCCAAATCCTATAAGGTCTTAGTCTCACCCAGAACAGCCATGAAGCAAGTGTTTGGTCCTGATTACCTGCTCCATGCCATTTAATGGGGGGGGATCAATGATGGGAGAAAAAGCACCTCTAGTTAAGTATTCTTGATATTTTCTTTGTCTTTATCTGTATCTGTCACTACTTTTAATAAATGTTATACTTTTAAGTATTTGTGTGATCTCTCTTTGCACATATCGAACACAACCCAAATACGTGAAAAAACGGATACAGAGATGGAAGTTGATTTACATAAAAGTGTTATTGGATCATCAAACTGTGGTGCTAATCTGTAAAAGATCAACAAAATATGAAGGCACTAGCATGGGATAGGAATGCATTGATCCACTGTTCATAAGAAAGGATTACTCTTCTGCTAACATTTCTGGAATTGAAGTACTTCCTGACTAAAAATGTATTGTAATTCCCCGCTGCTTCACACTGGTGAGCAAGAGGTTAAATTATGTGGCAGTAGTGAAAGGCATCTTATTGTGCCCAATTATTTTGACCAATGCCTCTCCCTGTAATGCTCACCCCAATACCAGGGATCAGTAGCTATACTTGGCAAGTGTAGTTTTGCCTATAGTACCCTGTTATCTTAAGACAAGCAGGTGTACAGGTACTTAGTTGCCCACAGGTCCAATTTCACAACAGTCACTGGCAAGGTTAAAACAAAGAGTACCACTGGTCTCCTTGGGAGTCAGCCAAGGACTGATGTAACAGTATAAATGTGACTAATAGTAAGAACAAGAAGCAGATGGAGATCAAGGCTGGCATTAGACAGAGAGTTATCCAGGGATGGCTATGGTTAGGGCTGACAACAGACAGAGAGTATTTCAGGGTAAGGCTGAGGTCATCACTGCCAGCAAAGTATTCCAGTCCGTGGTCAGGGCAGGCAGCAGACAAATAGTATTCAAGGGACAGGCTAAGGTTAGTAATAGAGATCCAGGGATAAGGCAAGGCAATGTTAAAAAAAACAGACTGAAGTCCGTAACAGAGTTCCAGGAACAAGGCAAGGTAAGGCCAAAGTTCAAAGTGCAAGATACAGAGCTTCTGTAGCAGAAACTCAAGCCCTGGGCATATGATGTTTAAAAAGCTGGGAGAGAGTGGCCAGGCTCACTGGCCTGCATCTGACAAAGAAGTCTAGGAAAGGCCCTAGGGGAATGGTGGGGGGGGGGGCAAGTGACAAAGAAGTTTGAGGAAGATACAATGCCAGCAACCACAGGGAGGAGCTGGGTGGCTTTGACAGGCACTGGAGGTGTCTCATGCTTCTAATACTCACATCCATTGTGTACTCCCAACATCCAGGTGTTTGCCAACAACGGGAATTCTAAAATCAATGGCCATAGATTTAGCTTTGATCGTGAGTTGTCATTGGTTATGGGATATATCCAAACAATGAAGGGCATCATCAAATGCTAAAATGCAAAAACTAGTACACACTACTAGAGAACATGTAACACAATTGACTTCATATAACCCACTTAAGTCCACTGACCATGTTGCAAGACACATAGGGGAAGATTTACTGAAACTGGAGCACTCAGAACTGCTGTGCATGGTAATCAATCAGTTTCTAACTTCAGGTTGTTCAATTAAGCTTTGACAAAAAAAAAAAAAAAAATTGGAAGCTGATTGGCTTTTGTATGCAGAGCTGCACCAGATTTTGCACTCTCCGGTTTTAGTAAATTTCGCCCTTAGCAGCATGTACAGAGCATTTCCGGAAGGGTGGATGCATCTTCATTCTCAGTGGACACATATCAACCTACAGTGAATTAAAGGCTAAAAGTACACAGATCGAGTACTCCAAGCTCAATGATTGTACTCCAAGGCCAATCATTGAAGTTAAGCCAGAGGGGTAACATGATTGCCAAGGATCTAGGAGCTCAGCCCCTTCAGCACAGAAATTTCTCTTATGACATGTTCTATTTAACTATAGCTGGGAAGATACTGGAGAGTTTAATAAAAGACCACATAGATGAGTTCTTGTTGGATAAAAATATTTTAAGCAACAGACAGCATGGATTCATGAAAGACAGAAGTTGTCAAACAAACCTGATTTCTTTTTATGAGTAGGTAAGTAAAACCTTGGACAGAGGGGTGGCTGTGGACGTGGTATACTTGGATTTTGCGAAAGCGTTTTACACCGTTCCCCACACACGGCTAATGTGTAAGGTAAAGTCTACAGGCTTGGAAAGATCAATTTGTAAATGGATAGAAAACTGGCTAAAAGACCGAATTCAGAGAGTAGTGGTTAATGATTCTTATTCTGAATGGTCTAAGGTTATCAGTGGTGTACCCCAAGGTTCAGTGTTGGGACCCTTGCTTTTCAATATATTTATAAATGATATAGGGTCTGGGATTAAAAGTACCATTTCAGTGTTTGAAGATGACACCAAGCTATGTTATGGAATAACGTCCTTACAGGATGTCTCCAACTTACAAGCAGACCTCAATGCACTGTCCAATTGGGCAACTGTGTGGCAAATGAGGTTTAATGTTGATAAATGTAAAGTTATGCACTTGGGGGCTAAGAATATGCATGCATCGTACATACTAGGGGGAGTACAACTGGGGGTATCCATAGTGGAGAAGGATCTGGGGGTTTTGGTAGATCATAAGCTTAATAATGGCATGCAATGCCAAGATGCGGTTTCCAAAGCAAGCAAAATCCTTTCTTGTATTAAGAGGTATGGACTCCAGAGATAGAGACATTATTTTGCCCCTGTACAAATCATTAGTAAGACCTCATCTGGAATTTGCAGTTCAGTTTTGGGCGCCAGTTCTCAAAAAGGATATCTGGGAACTGGAGAAAGTGCAGAGAAGGGCAACCAAACTAATAAGAGGCATGGAGGAGCTCAGCTATGAGGAAAGATTAGAGGATTTGAATTGATTCTCTCTTGAGAAGAGGAGAATAAGAGGGGATATGATCAACATGTTCAAATATATATGTGGTCCATATAGTGAACTTGGTGTTGAGTTATTTACATTAAGGTCATCACAAAGGACAAGGGGGCACTCTTTACATCTAGAGGAAAAGAGATTTCATCTACAAATATGGAAAGGTTTCTTCACAGTAAGAGCTGTGAAAATGTGGAATAGACTCCCTCCAGAGGTGGTTTTGGCCAGCACAGTTGATTGCTTTAAAAAAAGGCCTGGATTCTTTACTTAATGTAAATAATATAACTGGGTACTAATATTTTTAGGTAAAGTTGATCCAGGGTGAATCCGATTGCCTCTCGGGGAATCAGGAAGGAATTTTTTCCCCGTTATAGCAAATTGGATCACGCTTTGCTGGGGTTTTTGCCTTCCTCTGGATCAACTGTGGGTGAAAATTTGTATATGGAATTATTTGATTATTTATATATATATATGATTTTTTGTTTTTGTTTTTTTTTTTGTTTTTGTTTTTGTTTCTTTTCTTTCTTTCTTTCTTTCTTTCTTTCTTTCTTTCTTTCTTTCTTTCTTTCTTTCTTTCTTTCTTTCTTTTCTATTTCTCTGTTTGTTTGTTTTTGTTTTTTTGTTTTTTTGGTTGAACTAGATGGACTTGTGTCTTTCAAGCTGACTGACTATGTAACTATGTAACTATTCGGGCAGAATTTAAAAATAGATAAAACCCACTGTCCGACCTTTTTGAAAACAGGACACATTTCTGTATAGAATAGCTGTTTCTTGTCTGAGTACAAATCCTACTCAGAACTCTTAACTCTTTTAAATAAAGTTGTTCATGCATTTATTACATTGACCATTATTATTATTCTATACCACTCAGGCATCTTTATTAAATCCATTTACTAGTCTGCATGATATGTGCATTGTAGATTGTTGTGACAGATAAATTGCTTGCCGGTTTTACTTGAAAGACACATATATAAATAGCAAATGTGCAGCAATAGCTAGAGATATAATAAATAAGTCACAGGAAAAAGACATATGCAGCATGCTAATGATATACCTGTTGTAAATTGTAAAGATAAACGTTAACATTTGCCCCCGACAGCATCACTAGACTAACACATTGTGATAGCATCTGTTTGAAAGGAGTTTTTGAAAAGATTAAATTCACTGTATGTTAATGGTGTTCTGCTATTTTTGTCTATATCATCCAAATGTGATGACCATATATCATAAGACCAATCTTATTTTACAAAAACGACAATCTTTTTTTTAGAATGGTATTGCTCTGGTATCCCACTGTGGATGTATGCGCATAAATATGGGTGTTGTTTGTCAAAGCTGAAATCAAGGATAATCAAATATTGCCTAAATACAAGAGACAAATGTATTCTTTTTTAAAAGTATTTATTTATTCCATTTTCTTATCATGCTTTCCAAAAGCATAACATATTATTACAAGAATATGCGAAAATACAACAACAAGCCTTAAAAATCCAACAAATTAACAGAGCGGTGACATAACTCGGATGTTTCCCAATAAGGAGTGATAGGACATAAAATAACAAAACTATCATGGTTGGATTACGCAGAGCCCAATAAATTGCCCTTCTATCCTATTTCAGTGTAAAAGTCAATATCAGCCACACAAATACACATACAACACTTATACCCCCTCCACCTCCTCCCTCACAATTGAGCGAGAGAGCCAAGAAGCCCAGAGCATGATATTTAACTACCAACAGTGTAGGGTATTAAATTGTAGCTACCATGTTACAGTTGTTGCGATAGCGGATTATCTTTCCAAAAGGAGTCCACTATATCAAGCCAGGGCTGCCAGATTTTAAAGAACGTATTAGGACAAGTTCTACCCTTATATATCAGCTTGAAAACAGGTCATTTCTTATTCACCATACAATAAAAGTTTTGTACTGTGGGTGCAGCAGTATTTTTCCATCTCAACAGAATCAATTTCCTAGCATAAAATAGTAACACAAGAACTAGAGTTTGAACATGTTTCCGGTGTATAAAGTCATTCAGAATATCAAGTAGTCCAACCTCCGGGGTATGAGGCACAGGCAGATGGAGGGTACTATCAAAAAAAGAAAACATGTCTTTCCAATAAGTTGAAATATTAGGGAAAATACAGAACATATGTAAAAGGTCTGCTCCCATAGAACCACAGTGGGAGCAAGCAGAAGCAGAATCAAAGCCCATACGGGCTAATTTAGCAGGAGTATAATGCAGCTGTATAAACTTAAATTGTATAAGCCTATTATTAGAGCTACTAAGATCCTGAAAACATACCTCCTCAGACAGCCCAGGGATCAGCACCCCCCATCTCTGCTCAGCAAGTTGGAAGGGGTTGCTCCCAGCCGATTGTAAAAGTGAGTAAACAAAAAGTCATAACCAGTTTAGTGATATCTGGGTATGACAGTAGCACCTTAATTGGTGATTCTAAGAGTTCTTGGGTCAGACCTCCAAACTGTGCCTGTACGGCATGACGTAGCAATAAATACTTAAAAAAAATGTGTTGGTCACTACATTCCGAGCCTTGAAATCTTCAAGTGAAACAAAAAGGTAATTAACAAAAAGGTTAAGGTATGGGTGACACCCAGTCGGGTCCACCACAAATGACAAATGTATTTTTAGTTGTATCTTGGTGTCTTTTGTGAATTGTTTCCAGGTCTGAGCGATAATCCAGCAGGGAACAATTTCTGCTCTGTGCAGAAGCTTCTTGTAATAAAGACCAGTCAGTGCTGCTCTCTCTCTCTTTGTGCAGAGTGACTGGTCTTGTATTTGCCCCTTCCTGAAGTTTTCTGCAGGCAGCCTGAATTGGGAGGAGCTGCTGTGTAGAGGGTTGATGATGTCATTTTTACAAGGATTAGCGGTTACTCCACAGGAGCTGCTGAAAATGCTGGTTCTGCTATTTCCAGTTATGACCCACCCTGTAAATGAACCTGACATTAAACTGACACACCATAGTCACAACGGGCTTTATTAATGTAGAGATAAGCCCTAAAGAACAATGTTGGTTAAAGAGATTTGACAGCATATGTAACAATTTAATAACAGCAGAATGATCCAACAATACAAGGAGGTATACAGAAGTTTAGTGTTCATCCTCCTTATTGCTAGGAGAGGGACAACACTGTAGGCAGTAAAAACACAATCAATGCAACAGATATTTTAAAGTAAGAAGGATTCAGCTAACTACTGGGGCCTAGTGTCAACCTAATACTGTAGCTATAACTAACTTCCAGGGATGAGCTTTGGTTTTGCGTGGAGCGTTAAGCTGTCCACAGTTCAAAAAAATTGTGAGCTAATTCAGTTGTTCACATCTATAGCAACAAATGAACTTCCTAGTCTCTGAACTGTGGTCAAGTGGCTTAGAAGAGCTAATCATGGGGTTTTCTTATTTGGCACACCCGTGGCCATAAAAGTCAGGGATCCCAGCAGCCTTTAGTCAGTGTGTATTGGAGGAGACATGGAGTAGTTAGGTCAAGAGTGTTTGCAGGGAGAGCTAGTTGCTGATGCTGAAAAGTGCTATACAGTATTTACATTGAGTCATTTACACACTCACTGTGCATTGGACAAAACTGGAGTAGATAAGGATGGATGACAGGGTGTATACAGGGACATATAGTGGCTGTTGCGAAAAACTGCTATATTTAAAGGAGGTCCCAAACACTCTCACTGTACGCTGAACTGACCTATAAAACATAGGGATAGGTCATGTTGCTGATGATTGCTGAAAACTATTATATTTACAGTGAGTCACACTTACATTTACTTTGTGTTGGACAGATATATAGCAGAGAGGGATAGACCACAGATTGTTTGTAGGGACAGACAGCTGCGGCTATATTATTACTATACAGTACTTATAAAGCACTGCTGTTAAAACTGCTATATACAGTCAGGAGACTCTGAGAAGATAAAGAGAGATCACAAAGTCTTTGCATGGAGAAATATTTACTGGTATACTGTAGAGTTCTGGTGAAAAGTGCTATACCCAGTGCTGTAAACAGGGCCAGAGCTGTTGCTAGGTGAACTAGGCGGCTGCCAAGGGCCCACTGCTGCCTAGGGGGTGCAGCCACAGCCGCTGACTTCCCTACTAGCCTGGCCAGGGTACATGAGGGGCTGAAGACTGCCATCCTACACACGGTTGGGGTGCTGACTGACTCTGCTGGCCAATTTGTGGAGGACATCCATCACAGCTGCTGCAGAGGAGGTCAGCAGCAGCCCAGCCTGTGAGGAGGGTGACACCGAGCCAACTCCCGGGAGTCGGAGGACAGCTGGGGGGCGGAGGAGGTGGGTACCATGTATCAGAATAGAGGAGAAGTTCTGCTACCCCAGAGAGTCCACTCTGACAGTTAGCACCCGGCCGTAAGTTGATATTGGGCACGGGCAGTAAGCCAGGGGGGTTGTGGGTCGTGGTTGTCTTGCCTAAGGCATGCAGTAGTCAAGCACTGTCTGTAAAGTGCCACATTACAGTGGATTGCAATGTGGTGGGCTACTTATTGTGACAATTACCCCCTCCCCCCTCAGGTTCACAGTACATATACCCCACAGTCTTTTGTAGGACCTTTTATTTGTGTCTACAACAACTTCAGTTGCTGTTTAACTGCTGCCCTTCCCCCCTTTTAATGTTTTTTTTCACATTTTTGGGTTGTGTTTACATTCCTAGGGTTGGGGTTTAGTGTTTCAGATTTTATGCTTTCATGGAGGTTTTATTTGATTTTATTACAATTTTGCTGTCTTTTTTTCATCATGGTCAGCAGCATGAACTTTCTGACACAAGAAATCGCGAACATGTGCAGTAAAGTTTAGTGCACTAAATCACCACATTGTTAAGTGCAACAAAGCACCAAATCCTCTAACTCTCTATTACGATAACTGCTAATAAAGTTAGGCAATCTCCAGTATTCATAATGTCAGGCAGGTTTTAAGGGAGAGGCAGAGGTAATGCATGTGCAGCTAGCAGAAGGTGATAAAGTTATTCACCTACAAATGCACATAAGCCTGATTTACTCTTCAAAGTAAGGACTGGACCCCATGGACTACTGTGCCCAGGCTAGACCACTGGCTGTACTGTGCACAGTACACTTTAATCTTTATTTCACAATACAATCTGCCTGGACTCTCCCTTGGAAAATGCAGTCTACAAAAGCTGTTTACAAGGGGGGATGCTGATAAGTATTGAGCCTTACTCAGAAAAAATTGAGCTAGGCAGCTGTAACTGCCACACTATTCTACATATTCCCCCAGAAAGTCAATGCACTTTCAACATCTGTCCTGCAGCTTCTAAAGTCCCTGTAAATAAAATTCTTCAGACTGCTGGTGTAACCACTCAGTTGTAGCATTAGTTGCCTCCGGAACACTCCCAAATCGTTGTCCCTATTTTTTTGAAATCGGGGAACAGATGATAGTTAGAAGGAGCCAGGTCGGGGAATAGGATGGATGGGGAATCACTTGAAAGCCTAAGGAGGTCAGTTTTGCCATTGTTTTGCCATTGTTTCACCTGTAGTATGTGACAAGGTGTTGTCATGCAACAGTTCGGTTGTCAAAAGTTCTGGGATCCACGTTGCTGCAAGCTTTCTCATTTCCAAGTCTTTGTGGATAATTGCACCAACTCTCTCACGTGATATTCCCAGATATGTAGCAATATTTTTGGCTGATATTTGGCAGTCCTCCGTCATGTCATGGATGGCTTTTACATTTTCCAGGCACAAATTAAGCAGGCCTTCCACTGAGTTTCTCACTTTCAACACTGAAATGGCCAGTTTTAAAATTGACAATCCAATGTTTAACTGTTGCATATGAAGGGCCACTGTCACCCAAAGTTTGTGACATTTCATCATATATCTGCTTCGCACCTTTCCCTTGGAGAACCAGGAACTTGGCTATGGTCCTATGCTCTTCCACATTGAATTTTTCTGGAAGTGCTGCCATGTTCACTTTGGACATGAAAAAGAAAAATAAGTTAAAATCATAGGTAATTGATTTTTGTATGATTGAATATAGACACATTGGCCAGTACACCCTGGAATTTACAGTTTCCTAGCTCCATTTTTTCTGGGTAAGATTCAATACTTATCATCACCCCCTCGTACATGGTATGTTTTGGGTCTATACAATTTCTGACTTTTTTCTGTGAATATTGTCATTTTGATTGCTTTATTAAAACTTGGCTTGTCTCACATTCATGAAAAGTATCTTAGTAAATTTGCCTAAATACTGTGCGTGGAAACAGTACAATACTGTGCTAACTTTCTTGCATTCAAAATTGCGAACTAATGTTGATTTTTTCTTTAAGCTGATTGGTGTCTCTCCTATTCAAAATGCTACCTACTAAAAGTGATTAGATACTTTTTATGAAGTCATTAAATATTTTGCTGGCTGTTTTTTTGTGAAATAAATACACTCTAATGTTGATTTTTTTCAATTCAAAGCTGAATGGTGTTTCTTTTGTTCAAAAAGCAAGGAATCATTAGTATATCTGGCTGGATTTTTTAAATAAATACACTCTAATGCTGATTTCTTGATTGCAAGCTAACTAGCGTCTTGTCTTTTCAAAATACAGCTTAGTCAAAGTGCTTACTTTATCTTTGTAAAAAAAAAAAAAAAGAATAAAAAAACCACTATGAAATTACACTATACCATAACAGGCACCCTATGCTGATCAGAGCTTACAACTATGCCTCTCTTTTGGTAACATACCTGTGGGCTATATTTGCAATAACAGATGCCTGCCACAAAAATTGCCACTACTTTACATGGCATCTTCCTGTCCTACTACTATGATGGAACAGCCATTAGGATGTGCTCACCCTACATTATAACACCGAGAGAGAACAGTGACTCGACTGTTAGGTTCGACTGTATGCTCTTTCAAATGTCGAGTACGAACAGGGAGTCCTTTTCCTACCCAGTTGGAGGATATTACATCCCACTCGTGTAGGATTACCGACAAGGTAGTATCATCATCCTGTCCTTCTACGGTACATTTCATCACCGTTAAAAACACCGTCCGTAGACAATAACGTTTATATCGGGTGTCCATACAATGGTTTTCTCTCCGTATCAACATTC
>BLSH010282728.1:46874-57793 GCA_018402905.1 Glandirana rugosa | reverse complement strand
GACAGTGATTATCGCTAGCGACTATAGCAGCCATTTGAAATAATCGGAAATGAATCCAGCAGGCTGGTTGTACCCAAGTTGATCGATCAACTTGGTACATTCAGCCTGCCCCTTAATGGTTTGAATCTTGGCTCATTCCAAACTCTCCAAATACTTAACCCTTAAACTATGGCCTTCTAAACCAGCCCTCCCAACACCTAAAGTAAAAAAATATGTGCTGCAGCATTTAATTATAACTGCCTCTGCACTTTCTGTTTTATCTGCAAAGCCCCTAGTCCTGCCCACTGCTTTATGGATTGACTTCAATGGGAGCTGCAGTGTCAGGGGGGGGGGGGGCGTGTGAGACACAGATGAAGGAGAATTTGGCTCCCTCAGGGAAGATAAAGGACATTTTTGTTTACATTATAAGGCTTGCACATTACACAGTAAATCAATTTGGAATTAGTTTAAGCTGTCATACAGGAACCTTTAGTTGTGCTTTAACCCCTAAACATTTACACTCATTCACCCCACAACACTTAACCTCCAAACTATTGCTTTACCTCTTAGCCTTCCTTATCTTAACCTTTTATTGTGGATAAATGCACACATAAATATTATATTATTTATCATATGTAAATATCAGTATTCTGGAAGGTGATATTATACAACACTGGTGGAGTATATTATGTGATGCTGTGATACCACAGTAAAATGCTGGTGATACATCACTAACCTTCATGAATGTGCTCAGTAACAAAGGAATGGGGGCCATGGTCACAGGGAAGTCAACATTAAGACGGCACCCTAACTTAGAGACAAGCTGTTGCTTTGCACAGCTCCATTTAAAACACTGTGAACTTTATTGTAAAGCATTTTTGAGGGGACACCATGGAGCCTGTATCTCGCTCCACCAGCACAGCCATTATTGCCACCTCACTACCAGTGACAACGTGACAAGAAAGTCTGGTCCCGAATATGTGGGGTACCGATTGCTAGGGAGGGGGTTAAGCTCACCAACCCTCTCGCTATCAAGGTTACCATCTCCCATTCCAAGGCACTAACCTACCGCTGGCTGGCTGCTATAACATTCTGCTCAACTCAACTGGTTACTCATGACAACAGCGATAAAGCTGCATCTTCCACCAGCTCCTCTGCACAATTAACCCTTCATGATGGCTATCTCTCTTCTCCTCTTCATCTCCCATTTTAGTACAAGCCCTGCTCTTTTGATACACACTTACTTGCATCCCTTTGTAGGAACTTTAGACCAGGAATTTGGTAGTAACTTTAAAAACTTTTACTTCTTGCAAATTACAAAGTTAATTTGGCATGGTCTTTCAAGATCCTTTCATGCACAGCTCTAGTTCATTCTTACTTTGGTTGCCCGAATTATACCTTCCAGAAAAGAAAAGTAATTTCATAAGAGTCCATATGCATCTTCCTCTCCCTCACACAAGCTGATATTTTTTTTATATGATTCTCCAGCAGGAGGCAAGGCTCTGCAGAAAAACTCAGGAAAGCCTGACTAGCAGAGTTAAAGTGATACTAAAGTCTTATTTTTTTTCGTTAAAAATAACAAACATGTGTATACTAACTTGCTCTGTGCAGTGGTTTTGTACAGAGCAGCCCAGATCCTCCTCTTCTCGGGTCCCACTTTGGTGCTTCTAACTCCTCTCTCCTGTGGAGTGCCCCCACAGCAAGTAGCTTGCTATGGGGGCACCTGAGTGGATCTGCAACACCCTGTGTCTATTCAGACACAGGGCTGTGGCCTGGTCCTCCCCCTTTCTCTCTTATTGGCTAACTGACTTTGATTGACAGCAGCAGGAGCCAATGACCCCACACTGCTGTCTCAACCAATAAGGAGGGGAGTCCCGGAGAGCCGAGTCTCTCATGCATTTAGATGGACCACAGGTAAGTATTAAGGGGCTCAGGGGGGCTGCTGCACACAGAAGGCTTTTTATCGAAATATGTAGAATGTATTAAAATTAAAAACCTTCTGCCTTTACAACCATTTTAAGCCTAGCTTCTCACGACTTCTGCCGGGAAACATTAACCAAGAAGTAAAATTAACACGAAGAAAATACACTTAACCCCAGAAATACTGGATTCTAATGTAGTGCTACCCCCACAGGAGCCGCTGAGTTGTGTCCCAGGTTATTTTCCCTCTGTGTAGCAGCAGCCAAGCAAACAGTAACATTCACTCCTCTGGCTCGGGAAACAGTCTAGGGGTTACCTTTTTTTCAAGTTTATTGCTGAGTAACTTGGATGGGCTTAGGGAAACTGTGGGTTACTCCAGAGTCCAGAACACTAACAGGAATGTGAGGACATCCTTGCCTTTGCAGCTGCTTCTCAGAACAGTCCCTTAAGCAATGGGGCATGACATCGACAGCACTGTGACACCATAAACAATGTTACAGGCAAGCCATAATACTAGTGCAACAGTCACTAGGATTCCTCTCTCAGGTCTGTACTCACAGGGGTTGATTTACTAAAGGCAAATAGACTGTGCACTTTGTAAAGTGCAGTTGCACACTGCAAGAGCAGTTACTTACAACTGAAGTAGACTAAAAAAAAAATAAATGCCCACCTTGCATTTATGTTTTGTTATGTTTTGTTTGAGATCACCAGGTAGATAATTAGGGTAAACAATTGAAGCGAAAGTAGACAGCACTCCAGCTGAATCAGAAATAATATCCAATGTGTTTTATTTTTCAAAACATGCATAAACATCCATAGGTAGTCGTTGACATCAAAAAGAACATGCCCAAAGAGACTGATCTCAATCTCTCTGTGCCTTGCCATCCACTTGCCAGTGGGCATGTTCTTTTGATGTCAACGACTACCTATGGATGTTTATGCATGTTTTGAAAAATAAAACACATTGGATATTATTTCCGATTCAGCTGGAGTGCTGTCTACTCTCTCTTCGATTGTTTTTTTGCAACGGCTCACGGACCCGACGTGCACCCAGCAATTGGAGTTATTACACCCACCTGTCAAGATAATTGGGGTACACCTAAAAAAAAGGTTCTTTACCTAAAATAGTGCAAGCCAGCACATTTACCATTCGCCAGCCCAGTGCCAAAGCCTGTACAGGTCAGATAGCTTGGACAGATATTCAAGTCCTACAAACAACTTGCAGAGCATAGGCATTAACATTGACTAAAACATTAATAACTTTGTAGCTTTCATACAAAAATGTGTGTGCCTTAGTGCTCGAAAAAAGTGTAGCAGGTGTGGGTTGTGGTAATTATAACTAGGGTGCCCATGGCATGCATCTATTTGCTTGGGGTACTCTAAAAAACAGTGGATCATCTTACACCTCTGTTACATTAATGCAATATTTATTGCATGTGCTCCTTGCATGTCCAGATTTAAATCAGGGTACCAGAAAGAAATAGTAGGTGTTTTACCAGAAAGGGTTTAGGTGAATGCCCACATTTTACATAAAGGCAGTAAATAATACACTTAAAGTCCAACTGAGGTCACAGAAATAGATATGCAGACAATGTACCAGCAATCTCCATTTCTATAGTCCTATCTGTATTCTACTTTTGTAGCAGTAGTACAGTATGTTTTTATATAACTGTACAGTCCAATAGGCACAAGAGTTAGATCAGGTACTCTCAGTAATCCTGGTGTGACTTGCCCACTCTGTTTTTTCTGCAATACAAGCCTGTATAGACATTGTGAGGACACTTGTGCTGAAAGAGGTGCCTCTAACTTAACTAGCATAGAGCACTGGAGTGTGAGTATAGGAGGAAGGATTCACTAAAGAAAGCACAATTCCAAGCAAAAAAAGTCAAAGGTTACAATAGTAATATGTGAGTAAGCTAAGCTTGTGGGGGCTGTTTAACCACTTCAGGTCCGCCCATTAGTTTTACTGCTACAGGGCGACACCTGATCACGTATTAATATGTGATCCGGCTCTTCCAGGTAAGGGGTGCCCATGCACGCCACCAGTGGCTTGCTTTCGCTGTGATCACTCATAGCGGGAGCCCAGCGGCAGGTACTGCAGACTCGATGTCTGCCGGCACCTGCCAATTATCAAGCAGAGAGGCAGATCGATGGTCTGCCTTTGTAAACAAGGCAGATCGCCATTCTGACAGGAGGGAAGGCATAGATCCTGTGGGGACTGGAATCCATGTCTTCCCCTAGTAAAAACACCTCCCATAGTTTAGAAAAACACAGGATAGGCACACAGTAAACCCTTTGATCCCCCTTGATGTTAACCCCTTCCCAGCCAGTGTCATTAGTACAGTTTCAGTGCATATTTTTTTAGGACTGATCACTGTATTAGTGTCACTTGTACCCAAAATGTGTCAAAAGTGTCAGTTAGTGTCCGAATGTCTGCTGCAATATCGCAATCCTATCACAAGCTATAATTCACTGATCGCTGACATTACTAGTAAAAAAATAAATACATAAAAATAAATAAAAATATCCCACGTAGACGCTATAACTTTTGGACAAACCAATCAATGTACACTTATTGGGATTTTTTTTTACCAAAAATATGTAGCAGAATACATATTGACCTTAACTGATTAAGAAATTTTATTTTTTGAATTTTTTTATTGGATATGTTTAATAGCAGAAAGTAAAAAAAATATTGTGATGTGATCAAATACCACCAAAAGAAAAAAAAGACATACATTTTATTTGGGTACAAGGTTGCATGACTGCGCACTTGTCAGTTAAAGTAACGCAGTGCCGTATCATAAAAAATAGCTTGGTCATGAAGGGGGTAAATCTTCCGGAGGTATCTGCATCCATTTTTATTGTGCATTATTTATCCAGTGCCAGACCACTTAAAACAGTGGTTCTCAACTCCTGTCCTCAGGACCCACAAACAGGCCAGATTTTAAGTATTACCTTGGGGAGATGCAGACTAGAATACTGCAATCACTGAGCAGCAAATTATATCACCTGTGATGTATTTCAGTTATCCTGCAAACCTGGACTGTTAGTGGGTCCCAAGGACAGGAGTTGAGAACCACTGACATAAAACAAGCAAAGCTCTTGACATCTTCAGGTAGTCTTACCTACTTTTCTTGCTTTGCTATTAAGCCATCGTATTGATGGGCTTCCTTAATGGCCAATTGTGTGGGAGGGGGCAGACAAGTGCTATCACTACGAGAAAGTGCTGGAGGCTAATTAGAACAGCCTGGCATCTGGGTGTAGAGGGAGCAATGAAAGCTGCTGAAGGTACAAGCACCTCTTTTTGCATGCACCTTATACCTACTAGCAGCTTGTATGAAATCAAACATATTTATTTTTTGTACTTTTTAGTTGGATTTAAGAAGAGAAAACAAAGGGCTGGATGTACTTTAAGGTAAATAGACTGTCTACTCTGCAAATGCAGTTGCACTTATTTTCCCCAGAGCCTAGTAAATGTGGGACAACTCTGCTGATTTCCATCATCCAATCATGTGCATGCAAAAATGATTTTTTTTGTTTTTATTGAGTAATACCCTTAATGGATATTCTTTGCAAAGTGAAGCTTTACCACATTACAGAGTGCATGCAGTCTGTTTGCCTTTAGTAAATCAACCCAATAGTGTACATTAAAATTGAAATATCTTATCAAATACTTACCTTAATTTTCCTTAACTGATGGACTCCATGGCAGCATACATATGGGATAACCCCGCCTCCTCTCCACTCCTATAGGACCCCACTCCCATAAATTTGGGCTCAGAGCCAGAGGCCGCATTCTGTAACTAGCCTACTCATGACGCTGGGAGGGAACTCCTGCTGCCATGGAGTCCATCTGGAAAGGAAAATTACAGTAAGTATTTGATAGGAAATTTTCAGTTTTCCTGACAGACTCCATGGCAGCATACGTATGGGAAATAACTTGCCATAAACCTCATGGGTGGGCAATGCTGAACCAAAGGCTTTAATTTGTACTGTCAACAGACAGGACCATCAAGCCACAATGAACAGAGGATACAGCAGCAGGTTCTGCCCAATAATGAGCCATAAATGTATTGATTGAGGACCACAAGGCCGCCCTAAAGATTACATTGGGAACCACATGCTGTGAAGCTGCCAGAGATGTAGACACACTCCTGGTCGAGTGAGCGGTCACCACCTCCAAAGGAGACAAGCCAAGCTCTGTGAGCCTGTCGGATGGCCTGGACAACCCATGCCACAATCGTCCTAGGTGAGGCATGTTTCCCGTGTTCTTTTCGGCAAAGAATGAACAAGCTTTCTAAAAGCCCGAAGGAAGCTGTAGCTTGCAGATATAACAATATCTGAGAGATTCCTAGAACCAAAGAAAAGCTAATCCTATACATAGTTCACATTTGTTTTATACTTGCCAAGGCACTCATAGTAGCGCAAAAGTCAGATCACTATTTGTAAAAGAAAGGGTACTACTGAGAGTCAAACTCAGGATTCCCTGTTTACTAGATAGGCGCTATAACCAACTAATCCACAACAAGACCTTTCACAAAGGTCACATGTTAGTACAGTAAAGGTTAGCAGAACAATTCCTTGGTTCCCATGAAAGACTCATATATATTTTTTAAAATTTGAGCCGAGTACCGCTCGCTCTGGAAAGAGCATCAAGAAAGGTTCCCCATGGCGATGCTTCCATTTCTGAGGCTTTATATGCCGACATGATAGCCACGAGAAAGGCGAACTTGACAGAGGTCTTTAACGGGGACAGGAAAAACGCCTAGATCTGGATACACTTGTGACGACGGAAAATGCTGACAAACGTACTCTGAGGGAGCTGACCGATAAGGTCAGATCTAAATCTGACTGGAGGAAGTCCAGAATATTTTGAACTTCAGGATCATTACATGATCCATCAGCAGCAGACATGTATTGTACAAACTTTGACCGTATTCTCCTTTGTGTTCGTTCTCCTAGTATTCATGAGAGTGAAGATGACTCTGGAGGAGCAGCAGAGGACCTCCAATCTCAAGACCAGACCATCAGATGCCACTGTGCTGGACATGGATGTAGAATTGCATCCCGTGACAGAAGGTCTCGTCTGAGGGGAATGAGCTTTGGCTTCCGGTAGCTGAGCTGTGCTAGCACAGGGAACCATGGCATATTTGTCCAATAAGGCATCCCTGCCTCTACCTTCACTTCTGTTCTGAGTCTTCATAGAAATCTGAGGGTGACCAGAACTGCAAGAACCACACAGGACTCTGGAAGAACTGGAAGAACCGCACAGGTCCCGCTGCATATCCAATGATCCATCAGGCCCTCTGTCCTGAAGCCTTGGAGATACCAGCCCCACGTATATGTTAGAAGAGTATTGATAAAATGCACTGGAAGATTCTTCGATGCAGAGAATACTTTACTTTCATGGAGAAATAGCAGAACAAGTCTTATAGCATGGAGACAGGAACTATACAAGTGCACACTTAGATACAGAAGGTGCATCCGGTGATAAAGCAAACTTTACTCTTGTACTTCCAACAGTATAATACTTCTCCAACTTCTTGTTGCACAGGGAGACAAAAAGATTGATTTCTGGACTGACCCCCCAGGGACAAAATCCACCTGAAGACCTACACATGGAGAGACCATTTGTTGTTTTTCAGTTGGACTCTGGAAAGAAAGCCCATTAGAATATTCTGGACTCCGGGGACATAATCCACTGAGATGTCGGCTAGATTCTTCTGAGTCCAAGGCATAACTGGCTTGTAGGGTGCAGAAGGCTGCCAGTAGTTTCAGAGTGTTCAGCACACTCTGAAACTGACAACCCCACCTGTCCTGCACTATCTCTAACAAGCAGTAAGCCCCCCATCTTGTATTTCTGGCATCAGACGTGACTGTGAACCAGGAGATGGGGCAATGGAATGGCAATTGAATATATTTCTCTCTTACAGCCCCCAAGGCTCTCTCATGACTGAGGCTATATAGATGACTTGAATTCTGCTTCCTGGCTCCCACTGTTGGAAAAACCCCCTCTAGAAGGGTCGTATTCTCCAGAGCGTCCACTTGACCATCGGATACATAGACGCCATAGTGGCGATAATTTTAGATACTGAAAGGTGCGCAGGTGGGAAGAAGACAGATGCAGAAGTATTCTGTTCCACATCGTCGGGGTCCAGAGGCAAAGCAATAGTCCTCTTAATTATATCAGAATCAGAAAAGGTTTATTGCCATGATCTGTAAACAAGGTTCACGGATTAGGAATTTGTCTTGGTGTTTTGGCGCAGAAGAAGAATAAAAAATACAAAAAAAAATACTAAGTAAAATACACGATAAATACAAAAGTGATCACAAGATTTACAGGGTTGGATAGGATAACTGTACAGGCTATTTAGACTGGGACATGTGCAAATGCAAATGCAAAATTTAAATTTACAGTGTCAAAGTGTCAAGTGGCAAAGTACAAAAATTTACAGTGTGTAAAGTGTCAAGTGTTAAGTGTTCATGAGTCCCACAGCAGATGGGTAGAAACTGTTTTTGTGGTGGGAGGTTCTGGTCCGAATGGACCGTAGCCTCCTGCCTGAGGGGAGTGGCTGAAATAGTCCATGTCCAGGGTGAGAAGGGTCGGCTGTGATCCGACCTGCTCGTCCCCGAGTCCTGGAGACGTACAGGTCGTGGATGGATGGAAGGCTGCAGCCGATCACCTTCTCTGCAGAGCGCACAATGCGCTGCAGTCTCTGTCTGTCCCTGGCTGTGGCTCCAGCGTACCACACGGTGATGGAGGAGGTGAGGATGGATTCGATGATGGTCATGTAAAACTGCCCATATCAAACTGAACCCTGAGGTACACAAGAGCCTTTCCCAGATTCAACAGCCAGATGAACTTGAGAAGCATTGAAAAGACTTGAGCTCCAGGCTCCAGCAGCTGCGCTCTGTCTTGGCTTAGTAGAAGAAGGTCAAGTAACGATGAAAGTAAACATTTTAGGTCTATGAAAATGAGCCAGTCACCTGGCTGGATCCCTATGGATCAGGGACAATGTCCCCATCATAAACGTCTCCTTTTAGATGAAAATTGTTTAGGTGCATGAGGTCTATAACTGTCCTCTGCAAGTCATTCTTCTTCATGACCATAAAGAGGGGCAAGTACATGCTCTGAAATCTTCCGCCTTCTGGGACTGGTACAGCAGCACTTTGCAACACTGAAGACTTTACATAATACAAGAGTATATGCCTCTTTACCTCAGAGTGAGGTAAATCTGTGGAAACGAATCTGAGATGAGGAGGACATCCAAAGGATTGTGTGTGTCCTGAAACAACCACTTTGACATTCCAATAGTCTGACGCCCAAATTCAGCTTCTTGGATACCTAAGGTCAGGTTCTCTTAGCAGACATTTGAGGGGATACCTGACCTCTTTACCAGCTCTTCCTAAAATACTGACCGGGTCTCTAATAGCGCACGACCCCCGCACGCACTGAACTTAGCTAGAACTAGCAGGCACTGGTCCTGATGCAAAACCCTGAATTGCCAACTGTGGCCCGGGTTATGGTGCTATTTAGCTTGTTGGCAAAAGATGAAGCTACCTCAAAGGGATCTTCCACCATGCCTGCTAAAGGCGGGATCAGCAAGCCAAGGTCAGGGCCATAGCGCTCACTTAGCCGTAGCTAACAATAGCATCACTACTATGTGGATGATGTGAAATGAAGCCTCATCATGGAAACTACCACCCGCTCTGGCTCCTGAATTGCCGAGTTACTGGTCGCTTCATCTGAAAACATTTTGAATACTGCATCCACATTCTTCTTCCACATTTTCAGCACTTTAAACATGGCCACCAGAGCCCAGGCTGACTTTCAGGTCAATCACTGCATCTTCCAAGGAAGAGCAACAGAGAGAGGCAGCCTTTCGATGCTTCACATCCTTGTCCCTGAATGGATAGAACTTGGTCATCTTGCTCAAAAGGGAGGTATATCTCACGATCCTGCTCCACTCATCCAAAATTATGTCCCTTAGTTCCGGTAGGAATGGGAAATTAGAAAGCTCTCTAGAGGTGTTTAACCACTTCAATACAGGACGTTTATACCCCCTTCCTGCCCAGACCAATTTTCAGCTTTCAGCGCTCTCACACTTTGAATCTCAATTACTCTCTCATGCTAAACTGCATCCAAACAAAAATTTGTATCATTTTTTTCACACAAATAGAGCTTTCTTTTGGTGGTATTTAAGAACCTCTGGGTTTTTTATTTTTTGCGACATAATTGAAAAAAGTGCCAAAACCTATACTGCTACCTATCTTTGGTTAAAAAATAACCCAAATAAGTGTATATTATTTGGTCTGTGTGAAAGTTATAGAGTCTACAAGCTATGGTGCAAATCATTGAAAATTGATCACACCTGATGCACTGATGGCCGGTCTCATTTCTTGAGGCCCTGAAATGTCGGGAAAGTACAAATACCCCCCCCAAATTACCCCTTTTTGAAAAGTAGACATTCCAAGGTATTTAGTAAGAGGCATGGCGAGTTTTTTGAAGTTGTACTTTTTTCCCACAATTCTTTGGAAAATTACGAAATTATTATTATTTTTTTTTTTTTTGCACAAAATTATCAAAACAACAAGTTATTTCTCACACACAGCATATGCATACTTCCAATTACACCCCAAGATACATTCTGCTACTGTCCCCGAGTATGGCGATACCACATGTGTGAGACTTTTTCACAGCCTGACCACATAGAGAGGTCCAACATGCAGGGAGCACCGTCATGCATTCTAGGAGCAGAATTTTCACATCTAATTTCCTAACGACCTATTACACTTTTGAAGGCCCTGGAGCACCAGGACAATGGAATTACCCACAAAATGACCCCATTTTGGAAAGCAAACACCCCAACGTATAATCTATGAGGCATTATGAATTTTTTGAATGTTTAATTTTTTTTCACAAGTCTTGGAAAAACGTGGAAAGAAAATGAAAACGCTTTTATTTTTACACAAAGTGGTCAATTTATAAGATATTTCTAACACATAGCATGTACATA
>BLSH010282728.1:33431-44251 GCA_018402905.1 Glandirana rugosa | reverse complement strand
ACTTTTTAAGAGTGAAACTATTTGCTGAATTTCAATCTATTACAATTACTGTTTTATATCTTCACTGTCACTTTTAATCACTGGATTATATCACTGCCATTTTTAATGTTTTAGGCTTTATATAGCCAATGCTTTTATAAGATTGTACCCACTGCATTTTTATTGAAGGATTTATTGTATATTGCACTTTATATCGTCTATTTATACCTATATATTTTTACATGCGTTATCCTCATCATTGTATATATTTTTACATCATACACGTATATTTTTACATCAGAATAACGTATGAGACCACTATATATTGACACCTACAGAAATAGGCTGCGCAGTACCATCCATTCCTTTCAATTACATTGCTTATATTGTCATATAGCTAGGTACAGCAGCAACCTAGTCCACTTGCACCACTCCTATCATAGTAGCGCGAGGATACCCCTACCATACTATATTGCCAGGTCGGTAACAAGCTGTTACCGCAATCTCCTTGTCACACACGATCGGTGTGTGACAGGGAGAACCGCGGTAACAGCTCGTTACCGCGGTTTGTTTACATCACATGACCGGCTGTGATTGACACAGCCGGTCACGTGGTAAAGAGCCAAATCTATTGGCTCTTTACACGGATCGGAGCTGGGCTTTGTCCGAGGGACAAGCCTCAGCTCCGATCGCCGCGTTGCGCGCCCCCGGGGGCGAGCACGAGCGGCGTGCACGTGAGGCTCATTTGTGACCGGCTGTGATTGGACACAGCCGGTCACGGGGTAAAGAGCCAATTTTATTGGCTCTTTACCCCGATCTGGGGGGACACAACCCCCCGGCAGACGAGCGATCGCCGCTGTGCGGGCCCCTGGGGGCCTGCAGTAGCGGCGAGAAGTGGAGGACGTCATATGACGTCCTCCCGGATCGAGGAACAGTCCCTGCCGACGTCATTTTACTATGCATCGGTAGGGAACTGGTTAAGGAACTTTTGCAGGAGATTCTAGAGGTTCTACCCATGCAAATGCTCCCTTCATTGCCTTTACCAGAGGCGCCACAAGGGCAAAGTGACTCTCCCTCTACCTCACTGTCTGAAGTCTTCATAGATGGATGGCATGGTTGGAACGGTGCCCAATCTTCCTGTTCGTCCTAGTGGGAAAACATGTCATAACTAGAGTTGAGCGGGCACCTGGATGTTTGGGTTCGTCGGGTTCGGGCCGAACTTCACGAAAAAGTTCAGGTTCGGTACCAAACTTGACCCCGGACCCCTAACCCCATTGAAGTCAATGGTGACCCGAACTTTTGGGCACAAAAATGGCTGTAAAAAAGTACTGGAAAGGGCTAGAGGGCTGCAAAAGGAAGCAAAATGGGATAAGAGTAGGACAAGTGCCCTGCAAACTAATGTGGATAGGGAAATAACTTAAAATCACATAAAAAAAAAAAGGAGGAGGTGGATGTGGAGTAGGAGGTTGAGTAGGCCGTGACCGTGGTGGTGTAGGTGGATGTGGTGGGGGAGGAGGAGGAGGTAGCCAACACTGTTTTTTGTTTGTTTGTTTTTTTTTTCTAATTGGGGTAGCCCCCAAAATATAGAGACATATTCAAAAAAATAAGTATATACCAATGGCTGTGTGAGGCCGGTCTAAATGTCTATTCTGCACAAGGTACAGACAAGTCTTGTGGGATTCATGCCTGGTTCATTTTAATAAACATTAGCTTGTTCACGTTGGCTGTGGACAGGCGCCCCCTGCCGTGCTAAACACACGTTCAGACAATACACTGGCTGCAGGGCAGGCCAGCACCTCCAAGGCATAAAGGGCAAGCTCAGGCCATGTGCCCAATTTGGAGACCCAGAAGTTGAATGGGGTAGACCTATCAGTCAGTACGTGTAGGCGTGTGCACACATACTGTTCCACCATGTTGCTGAAATGCTGCCTCCTGCTAAGACCTTGCCTATCAGCTGGTGGTGCTGTTTGTTGTGGTGGGCTGCTGACAAAGCTTTTCCACATTTCGGCCATGCTAACCCTGCCTTCTGAGATGCTGGAGGTGCCACAGCTGCGTTGGCGACCTCTTACTCCTCTGCCTTCGCCTTGTGCTTCCACTGAGCCCCCGGTGTCATTTGGGAATGCCCTCAGCAGCGCGTCTACCAGCGTGCGCTTGAAGTCACGCATCTTCCGATCACGCTCCAGTGAGGGAATTAAGGACGGCATGTTGTCCTTGTAACGGGGATCCAGCAGGGTGGCCACCCAGTAATCAGCACAAGTTAAAATGCGCTGTCGTTAAGCAGGCACTGCAGCATGTAGTCTCTCATGTGTGCCAGGCTGCTCTGAGGCAAAGACAAGCTGTCCTCTGTGGGAGGTGTATCATCTGTATCCTCCGTATCCCCCCAGCCATGTTCCAGTGATGCCCACGAGCTGCGTTGGGTGCCACTCTGCTGTGAACACGGTTCCTCCTCCTCATCATCATCCTCATCCTCCTCATCCTCCAGAACTGTGCCCTGGCTTGAACATTTTTTACCCGGCCTATGCTGGTGCAGGAACCCACCCACCGAGCCACTTGTGAATGACTGGCCTGATAACTGTGGAAATGACCCCTCTTCCTCCTCCTCTTCCTCCTGTGCCACATCTTATATCATCGCCCAAGTGTTTTTAAAGGAGACATAGAAGTGGGATAGTAACGCTGAGAACAGCGTCATCGGCACTGGCCATGTTGGTGGAGTACTCAAAACATCGCAATATGGTACACAGGTCTCGCATGGAGGCCCACTCCTTGGTGGTGAAGTGGTGCTATTCCACAGAGCGACTGACCTGTGCATGCTGCAGCTGAAACTCCACTATTGCCTGCTGCTGCTCGCACAGTCTCTCCAGCATGTGCAAGGTGGAGTTCCACCTTGTGGGCATGTCGCATAGGAGGCGGTGAGGGGAAAGGCCGAAGTTCACAGACAGCCGCACTTTCTGCAGCAGCTCTGACATATCCGGGTAGTTTTTTAGAATTTTCTGCACCACCAAATTCAGTACATGCGCCAGGTAAGGGATGTGCGTCAAACCGGCTAGGCCCAGAGCTGCTATGAGATTTTGCCCATTATCGCACACCACCTGGGCTTGAGGCTCAGTGACAACAACCACTCATCGGTCTGTTGTTCAATGCCCATCCCAGGGCTGCTGCGCAGTGTGGGGTTTAACCCCCAAACATATCAGTTTTAAAACAGCCTGCTGTAGTTTCCCCCTGGATGTGCTGAAGTTGGTGGTGAAAGTGTTACGCTGAGCGGATGAGGAGGTGGTAGAGGAGGAGGAAGCAGAGTAGGAGGAGGAGGCAACAGGAGGCAAAGAGAAATGCCCTGCAATTCTCGGTGGCGGAAGGACATGCGCCAAACGGCTAGCCACCTCAGGCCCACCCGCCACTACATTTGCCCAGTGTGCAGTTAGCAAGATATAGCGTCCCTGCCCGTGCTTACTCGTCCACGTATCAGTGGTTATGTGGACCTTGCCACAGATGGTGTTGCGCAGTGCACATTTCATCTCGTTCCTGACTTGTTTGTGCAGGGAAGGGATGGCTCATCTGGAAAAGTAGTGGCGGCTGGGAACCACATACTGTGGGACATACACCACCATCAGGTTTTTAAAACTGTCCGTGTCCACCAGATGGAATGACAGCATTTCAAAGGCCAAGAATTTTGAAATGCTGGCATTCAGGGCCAGGGATCGCGGGTGGGTAGGGGGGTACTTCCTCTTTCTCTCCAGTGTTTGGGAGATGGAGAGCTGTAAGCTTCCATGGGACCACGTGGAAATGCTTGGGGACGGTGGCGGACATGGTGGCGTTGCTGTCACATCATCTGTTTGCTGGGTGGCAGGTGCCACTGGCACTGTAGAGGTGGAGGAAGAGACCGAGGCAGCAGCAGAAGAGGAAGCAGGAGGAGGCCGAGACCTTTCTTGGATTTTGAGGTACTTATTCTACTGCAGCTCATGCTTTGAATTTAGATGCCTGGTCATGCGAGTTGTGCTCAGGTTTAGTACATTTATGCCTCGCTTCAGGCTCTCATTGCACAGCGTGCAAACCACTCATGTCTTGTCGTGAGTACATTGTCTGAAGAACTGCCACTCCGGGGAACACGTTTGATCTGCCTTTGGTGTGCTAGGTCCCAGGGTGCGGTGGGTAGTAGCAGGCGTACTGTCTAGGGGACGGTCGCTCTGCTTTTGCAACCTGCTTCCTCTTTTGCTGTGCTGGTGCCTATGTGCGACCACCACCTCTTCCTCCAAACTGCACACGTCACTCGCATGACCTTCATTCCATGTGGGGTCTAGGACCTCATCATCCTCCACATCATCTTGCACCCACCCTTCACCACTGCCCTCCTTGTCAGTCTGCACCCTGTGGAAAGCCGCAGCAGTTGGCACCTGTATTTTGTCATCATCAGAGACGTGCTGCGGTGGTGTTTTCATGTCCTCATCCTGCAACAGAAGTGGTTGGGCATCGGTGCACTCAATGTCTTCCAGTTCTGGGGCAGGGCTATGTGGAAAAAGCATAAGAGACTGCTGCATGACTTGGGGCTCAGACTGCTTGGCTGATTTACAAGGAGCTGAGGTGAAAGACAGATGGAAATGGGGTTCAGGTGCCAACTCTGAGCTTTCATCAAGGGACCGGGTGGAAGATAATGTGAAGAAACTGGAGGCATTGTCAGCTACCCAATCTACTAGCACCTGTACTTATTCTGGCCTCACCATTCATTGAGCGGCATTCGGGGCTACCATATAATGTATATATAATGCAACAGGAACTTCACCAACACCACCAGCACCAGGACCACGACCAAGTCCCTTATTTGACGCTCTCCTCATTCTGGACGCAAATGTACTATGTAGCAATATTTATTAATAATAAAAAAAAAGAATAAGAAATTATTATTCTTTGTTTTTTAAAACCAGTAATGTAGATGCACTTTTTATTTTTGTACAAGGAATGCACCGCTGGCCGCAAATGTAGTATTTAAAATATATATTTTTTTAAACCAGCAGATTACTGTCCTAAAATCATCTCATACTGCTATATAGAGAGTTTCCTGCTGCTGCTGTGAGGGACAGATTATTGTTCTAAAATCATCTCCTAGTGCTATAGGGAGAGGTTCCTGCTGCTGCTGTGAGGTACAGATTACTGGTCTAAAATAATCTCATACTGCAGCAGCAGGAACCTCTCCATATAGCACTAGGAAATGATTTTAGACCAGTAATCTGTACCTCACTGGAGCAGCAGGAACCTCTCTCTATAGCACTAGGAGATGATTTTAGAACAGTAATCTGTCCCTCACAGCAGCAACAGCACAAACCTCTCACTTTAGCACTATGAGATGATGTTAGAACAATAATCCCTCCCTCACAGCAGCAGTAGGAACCTCTCCCTATAGCAGTATGAGATGATTTTAGAACAATAATCTGTCCCTAATAGCAGCAGCAGGAACCTCTCCCTATAGCAGTATGAGATGATTTTAGACCAGTAATCTGTCCCTCACAGCAGCAGCAGGAACCTCTCCCCATAGTACTAGGAGATGATTTTAGAACAATAATCTGTCCCTCACAGCAGCAGCAGGAACCTCTCCCTATAGGAGTACAAGATGATTTTAGAACAGTAATCTGTCCCTCACAGCAGCAGCAGGAACCTCTCATTATAGCACTAGGAGGTGATTTTAGAACAATAATCTGTCCCTCACAGCAGCAACAGGAACCTCTCCCTATAGCACTAGGAGATGATTTTAGAACAATAATCTGTCCCTCGCATCAGCAGCAGGAACCACTCCCTATAGCAGTATGAGATGATTTTAGAACAGTAATCTGTCCCTCACAGCAGCAGCAGGAACCTCTCCCTATAGCACTAGGAGATGCTTTTAGAACAATAATCTGTCCCTCACATCAGCAGCAGGAACCACTCCCTATAGCACTAGGAGGTAATTTTAGAACAATAATCTGTCCCTCACATCAGCAGCAGGAACCACTCCCTATAGCAGTATGAGATGATTTTAGAACCATAACCTGTCCCTTACAGCATCAGCAAGGTCTCCCTATAGCAGTATGAGATGATTTTAGAACAGTAATCTGTCCCTCACAGCAGAAGTAGCATGAACCTCTCACTTTAGCACTATGAGATTATTTTGGAACAATCAACTCTCCCTCACAGCAGCAGCAGGAACCTCTCCCTATAGCAGTATGAGATGATTTTAGAACAATAATCTGTCCCTCACAGCAGCAGCAGGAACCTCTCCCTATAGCAGTATGAGATGATTTTAGACCAGTAATCTGTCCCTCACTGGAGCAGCAGGAACCTCTCCCTATAGCACTAGGAGATGATTTTAGAACAGTAATCTGTCCCTCACAGCAGCAACAGCACGAACCTCTCACTTTAGCACTATGAGATGATGTTAGAACAATAATCCCTCCCTAATTTCACTATATCACAACATAGTAAAAAGCCACGCTAAAAATCAAAACATTAATAATCTTATATGACAATTACACTCAATCATGAATAAAGTGCTAGGGCAAACTGTAAATCATATAATGCCAGTGCCAATTTCACATTCAATAAAGTGCCAGTGTCCATTTGTTGTGCAATCATAAAAGGAAAGTGTCCTAAAAAATAGTGTCCATAATCATAATCCTTTCTCCAAAGGTGCAGATAAAACACTCTTTAGTTCAGCTTTCACCACCACTCAAAGAATCCCCATGCAGGTGATCACTCTGGAGGCTTACCAGACGGTTAAGTAAAAAACGCCTGTTAATTAATCAGCCTCAGCCTGGGCTCCTCACAGCTGTGATCCGCTTCCTCCAGGGTTACTCGGTATAGGTATTTAAGTAGAAAAAAAGAATCCTCATAGTGTATCTCTTTTACTAATTTATTCAACACAAATACCATGATATGCTCACATCAACTCTTAAAATGTTACACTGTATCAATCCAATAGCCTCTACCGTTTGCTGGTCCTCGTCTCTCTCTCCCTCCCTTCGAGCGTCCCAGCTCCTGGTGTGTCTGTTGTGTCTCTGTTCGGGCCGCCGTGTAGCCACGCCCCTGACGCGTTTCGTCACTTCCGACTTGTTCACAGGGTTGGCTACACGGCGGACCGAACCCTCTTTAATAGTGGCACTTTCCCTGCCACTAGATGGCGCACCGTCCCGATGTTCCACCCACCCATGAGCCATGCGCAACTGAGTCTCTGTATCTTACAGGGAGATCCCATCCCCGCTCAGTAGTGATCTTCACTGAGGGAATCAGACCCGCGCATAGCCCGGCAAGCCGGCGGACATCTTACAGTGGATACCTAGGGACACTGCCCGCTGTTTGTTTACCCGCGGACAGTGTTCCAATGCATGTCCTTTTTTTATATATAAATGTGCAATGCCATATTTCGATCCATACGGGGTAGGAACTCACTACCTATTCCTCATTATACCTTCCTACCTCCGTATATATCCAGTGTGTATCGGCGTTACACATTCCCACCAAAGTTACACTGGATAGTCTCAACTTAGGATCACTATTTATAAAACTAAATATAGTGGTGCTAAAATAGGACAAATTCTAAAATATAGATTTTAAACACTATAATCATGCATACATATACTGGTATAATATCATAGATAAATTATATACCTATATATTATAAAATCAATAAAGTAAAATCATTAAAATAAAATAATATAAAATAACGGTTGTAATTAAAATTTATAGTTACAACCATAAGATATTATATTATATTATATCAAAAAGGCTGAAGTATTTGAACACGCATATAGTTGTTAATTAAAATAAATAATTAATAAATAGTTTGTATCTAACAGTATGTTGGAATATTTCAATTATAGTGAAATGTATTAAAGGTGACAGAGTATTTTGACAAATATTACAATTATTGAAATTGGAATATTTACATTGAAATTAGATGTTAAATATTATTCAATATAGATTAATTTTATCAGGTTGGATATACAATCATTAGCAATTAAAATTAATCTAAAAATTATTAATCTAAAAATTATTTAAGCATTATTAATAAAACAGTTTAAATCTAATTCAATATTCAGTCCTTTCGGATTAAAAGTGCCTAATCTATGTATCCAACAGGTTTCCATTTTGGATATCTCCCTCACTTTGTTGGATCCCCTCCAGTTGGGGATAAGTTTTTCTACACCCCAAAACTGTAAATTTGAGGGGTCTCTTTTGTGGGTTTCCCTGAAGTGAGCCGACACACTGTGGTCTTTAAACCCCTTAATGATATTCGTTATGTGCTCACCTATCCTCACTTTAAGGGGTCGTTTGGTTCTGCCCACATACATGAGGTTACATGTGCACTTCAGGACATACACGACATGTGTAGTGTCACATGTGATAAACTGTTCAATGTTATATGTTTTTCCCGTACTAGCAGACTCAAATTCCGTTCTCATTCTTGTATCATTACCAGCTAAGTTACACGCTCGGCATTTGCCACAGGCCCTGAAACCTTTTCTCTCCGGCCATAACTGCAAGACTCTTGGATCCATAGGGGGATCCAGAATTTTCTTTACAATTTTGTCTCCGAAGCTCGGGGCCTTTCTATACACAAAACCCGGTTTGTTCGGTAGAACTGGTCCAAGGGTCCTGTCCATCTTTAGGAGATGCCAGTGTCGCGAAAAAATCTCTTCTACTTCCCGATACTGTTCGTGGTATTCTGTAATCAGATTCCATTCGCGTCCTTTGTTAGTCTGGCTTTTTTCTGTTTGGCCCTTTAATAAGTCACCCCTGGGTTTCTCTAGTATCCTCAGTCTCTCTTTTTCTAGAATATGAGGGTCATATCCCTTTTGGAGGAACTTATTTTTAATAGCCTCAGATTGTTCCATATAGTGTTGGTCTGTGGTGCAATTCCTACGGATCCGGGTATATTGTCCCTTAGGTATATTTTTGAGCCATATCGGATGGTGTCCACTCGTAATTGCTAGATAGCTGTTACGATCAGTAACTTTAAAAAATGTCTTAGTTGCTAAAATGTCATTATCTTTAAAAATGGTTAAATCTAAAAAATTGATCTCTTTCAGACTAAAAGTATGATCCAACCGAATATTGTTAGTGTTATTATTTAATTCTCTAAAAAATTCCTCCAATTTCTCCTCAGTGCCTTCCCAAATAAAAAACAGGTCATCTATAAATCTGCGATAAAATCGCAACTCCGGTTTCCTGTCTTTGAAAACAAATCTGTCTTCCCACTCAGCCATAAAGATGTTCGCCAAGCTGGGAGCAAACTTAGCTCCCATAGCGACACCACTGTGTTGGGCATAGAACTTGCTTTGAAACCAAAAGTAGTTGTGTCCCAGGCAAAAATCTAGTGCTCTAGCTAGGAACACTTTTTGCTCCATTAGCATATCTTCCCTTTTGCTTAGGGCCCAATTCAGTGCCAACATTGCATCATCGTGGGAGATGTTAGTATACAGTGATGCGACATCTGCTGTAACTAAATAAGTAGTTTCACCTGCCTTCAATGTTATATCCCTTAGAGATATTAAAAGATCTTTCGTGTCCCTTAAGTACGCTTTTGTAGTGATGACACTGGGCTGCAAGGCCAAATCCAAATATTCCCCCAATCTTGCTGTTACTGAGCCTATCCCGTTCACGATGGGTCGGGGTGGGGGGTTCACCACATCCTTGTGTATTTTTTAGGACACTTTCCTTTTATGATTGCACAACAAATGGACACTGGCACTTTATTGAATGTGAAATTGGCACTGGCACTATATGATTTACAGTTTGCACTAGCACTTTATTCATGAGTGTAATTGTCATATAAGATTATTAATGTTTTGATTTTTACCGCGGCTTTTTACTATGTTGTGATATAGTGAAATTTGGGATTATGTATGAGTTTTAAAGCGGCAGCTATTTATACTTTAAATGTTCATTTATTTATATGTTCAATTATTTTAGTATATTATTGAATTATTCACACAGTGGCACATAAGTACGTTGGCACTTACACAGCGCGGTGATTAAATTTAAATTTAATAATCCCTCCCTCACAGCAGCAGTAGGAACCTCTCCCTATAGCAGTATGAGATGATTTTAGAACAATAATCTGTCCCTAATAGCAGCAGCAGGAACCTCTCCCTATAGCAGTATGAGATGATTTTAGACCAGTAATCTGTCCCTCACAGCAACAGCAGGAACCTCTCCCCATAGTACTAGAAGATGATTTTAGAACAGTAATCTGTCCCTCACAGCAGCAGCAGGAAACTCTCATTATAGCACTAGGAGGTGATTTTAGAACAATAATCTGTCCCTCACAGCAGCAACAGGAACCTCTCCCTATAGCACTAGGAGATGATTTTAGAACAATAATCTGTCCCTCACAGCAGCAGTAGGAACCTCTCCCTATAGCAGTACAAGATAATTTTAGAATAGTAATCTGTCTCTCACAGCAGCAGCAGGAACCTCTCCTTATAGCACTAGGAGGTAATTTTAGAACAATAATCTGTCCCTCAAAGCAGCAACAGGAACCTCTCCCTTTAGCACTATGAGATGATTTTAGAACGATAATCTATCCCTCACACCAGCAGCAGGAACCTCTCCCTATAGCAGTATGAGATGACTTTTGAACAGTAATCTGTCCCTCACAGCAGCGGCAGGAACCTCTGCCTATAGCAGTATGAGATGATTTTAGAACAATAATCTGTCCCTCGCAGCAGCAGCAGGAACCTCTCCCTATAGCAGTATGAGATGATTTTAGACCAGTAATCTGTCCCTCACAGCTGCAGCAGGAACCTCTCCCTATAGCACTAGGACATGGTTTTAAAACAAGGACGACGTCGACACTCCCTGTCTAATGACCAGATTTT
>BLSH010282728.1:4549-15485 GCA_018402905.1 Glandirana rugosa | reverse complement strand
TGCAGAACAGTGATATGGGTTAGTCCCGGTTTTAGTTAAAGTGTTACACACAGTTTCCAGATGTTTGCAGAACAGTAGTATGGGTTAGTCCCGGTTTTAGTTAAAGTGTTACACACAGTTTCCAGATGTTTGCAGAACAGTGATATGGGTTAGTCCCGGTTTTAGTTAAAGTGTTACACACAGTTTCCAGATGTTTGCAGAACAGTAGTATGGTTTCTAACGGTTTTAGTTAAAGTGTTACACACAGTTTCCAGATGTTTGCAGAACAGTGATATGGGTTCTCCCAGCTTATTTATACTTTTTTGACACAGTTTGAAGATGATTTTAGAACAGTGATATGGCTTCTACCGTTAATTAATACTTTTCAGACACAGTTTGAAGATGATACACTTCAACCTCCATTTTTGATTTTTTTATGAAATTATTTTTTTAAAAATGCTTTTAGTTATTTCCCTGTCCCCATTTCTTTGTAGGGGCACTTGTCCCACCCTTACCCCCATTTCCTTCCTTTTGCAGACCTCTAGGACTTTCCTGGACTTTTTACAGCAATTTTCAGAACTTTAAGTAAAATTACCAGAACCCCGGACCCGAACCCGGACTTTTTTTGAAAAGTCCGGGTTCGGGTCCGGGTCCCAGACACCCCAAAGTTCGGTACGGACCCGAACTTTACAGTCCGGGTTCGCTCAACACTAGTGGCCACCCATTGCCTTCAAAACAGCATCAATTATTCTAGGTACACTTGCAAACAGTTTTTAAAGGAACTCGGCAGGTAGGTTGTTCCAAACATCTTGTAGAACTAACCACAGATCTTCTGTGGATGTAGGCCACCTCAAATCCTTCTGTCACTTTGTGTAATCCCGGACAGACTCAATGATGTTGAGATCTGAGATCTGTGGGAGCCATACCATCACTTCCAGGGCTCCTTGTTCTTCTTTATGTTGAAGATAGTTCTTGATGACATTGGCTGCATGTTTGGGGTTGTTGTCCTGCTGCAGAATAAATTTAGGGCAAAACACACCTCCCTGATGGTATGGCATGAGGGATAAATGTCTGCCTGTATTTCTCAGCAATGAGCATACCATTGATCCTGACCAAATCTCCAACTCCATTTTTAGAAATACAGCCCCAAACTTGCGAGGAACCTCCATCCTGCTTTACTGTTGCCTGCAGACACCCATTATTGAGCCCTTCAGTGAACAAACTGCCTTCTGCTACAGCTAAATATTTCAAATTTTGACTCATCAGTCTACAGCATCTACTGCCATTTTTCTGCACCCCAGTTCCTATTTTTTGTGCATAGTTAAGTCACTTAGAGTTGTTTCCACATCGGTATGGCTTTTGGCTGCAATGCTCCAATGTTGAAGGAAAGTAAGCATGATGTGTCTTACATCTGCTGCATTAAATTTCCTTGGCCGACCACTTTTTCTACAGTCATCAATATTACCCCTTTCTTTGTGTTTCTTCAAAAGACCTTGAACAGCACATCTCAAAACCCTGGTCTGCTTTGAAATCTTTGTCTGGGAGAGACCTTGCTGATATAGTATAACCAACTGGTGTCTTGTGCTGTGCTCAGTCTTGCCATGGTGTATGACCTGTGACATGAAACTGTCCTTCACAACCTCAGTTACTAGCAGGGTTTGGCTCTTCCTCCCCCAGCCTCTTACATGACTGTTTCTGTTTTAGTTAATGATTGTGTTTTAACCTACATATGATATTAGCCCCTGCTTGGTATAATTGGTTAACCATACACCTGACTCTAACCCTATAAAATCAATGACTTTGTGCAAGTGTACACAGTCTGCAAGCTGGTTTGAAACCAAAGGGTAGTCACACTAAATATTGATTTGATTTAATTATTTCTTCTCTCTGTTCACTTTGCATTTTTTACAATGATAAACAATTACAATATATATGTGTGAAAACATTCTTACTTTACAGCATTTCTTCACACCTGCCTTAAACGTTTGCACAGTACTGTATGTATATATATACACATATATATATATATATATATAGTATCTCACAAAAGTGAGTACACCCCTCACATTTTTGTAAATATTTTATTATATCTTTTCATGTGACAACACTGAAGAAATTACATTTTGCTACAATGTAAAGTAGTGAGTGTACACCTTGTACAACAGTGTAAATTAGCTGTCCCCTCAAAATAACTCAACACACAGTCATTAATGTCTAAACCGCTGGCAGCAAATGTGAGTACACACATAAGTGAAAATGTCCAAATTCGGCCAATTAGCCATTTTCCCTCCTTGGTGTCATGTGACTCATTAGTGTTACAAGGTGTCAGGAGTGAATGGGGAGCAGTTGTGTTGAATTTGGTGTTATTGCTCTCACTCTCTCATACTGGTCACTGGAAATTCAACATGGTACCTTATGGCAAAGAACTATTTGAGGATCTGAAAAAAAGAATTGTTGCTCTACATAATGATGGCCTATGCTATAAGAAGATTGCCAAGACCTTGAAACTGAGCTGCAGCACAGTGACCAAGACCATACAGCGGTTTAACAGGACAGGTTCCACTCAGAACAGACCTGGCCATGGTCGACCAAAGAAGTTGAGTGCATGTGTTCAGCCTCATATCCAGAGGTTGTCTTTGGGAAATAGATGTATGAGTGCTGCCAGCATTGCTGCAGAAGTTGAAGGGGGTGCTCAGACCATACGCTGCACACTGCATCAAATTGGTCTGCATGACTGCACTAATGATGGTCAAATTGCCCAAAACCGCGGCAAAATAAATGGCCCTATAATACTGGGTTAAATCTAGATAAACATATGGCTGGCGGGATGAAATAGAATGATTTGCATGGCCCTGCCCACTGTCCTGAAATAGGATATAATCCTCTTATTTTTTAAATACAGTATGTGATGGAATAAGACCTGTGAATATCTTCTGTTCTAATAAGACTTCACAGTGTTAGGTCATCATTTGTAATTCCAGGTCATTACTGAGAAATGTGGAATCTGCAGTCCCTATGATCTTAACACCCATTTCACACTGAGCCGCGGCCGTGTTCATGGTAAATTGCTGCTCGTTTTAGCAACACTTTAGAGGTGTTTAAGCGGCGCTTTTGCTCTGCTTTTCGGCCGCTAGCCGGGTGCTTTTAACCCCTAAAAAGTTGCAGTACTTCCGTATCTCTTTTCAAGCACTTTGGAAGTGCTGCCCATTCATTGCAATGGGCAGGGGCGTTTTGGGAGTGCTGTATACAGTGCTCTCAACCCACCCCAAAGATGCTGCTTGCAGGACTTTTCCTAATGTCCCGCAAGCGCACCACCCGGGTGTGAAAGCACCCATTGCCCTGAATGGGAGGCAGTTTTCAGGAACTTTACAGGCGCTATTTCAGCACTAAAATGCTTGAAAACTGCCTCAGTGTGAAAGGGGTCTTAAGGGTAACTACTTAGATTTTATTTCGCTTCCTGACAGGACAGGAAATGATAGAAAATGTCTCCAACAGGAACACAGACAAAAACAAAATTACATTTTTAAAACTGCGATAAAGTGTGTGAAATTTTGAGAATACTTTATTTGAAGACCATCTCTTGTCCCAGTGACAAATGCGCCCACATTCCTTATGTGGGAATTACAGGGGCAGAAAGTCTGGTAAAATGAAAACTAAAAATTAACTAACCAACAGCCCACCCCTCCTTAAAGGCCCCTGTGCCTTTAAGGAGAGGTGGGCTTCCTCCAGGTTTACCTGCCCTCTATCCATCCATTATTATGCATGCTCTTCCACTGTGGAGGCTCTCAAAATGTATAGAGTTAGGACTGCAGATAATACTGGGGTGTTGTGAAGTGGCTCTGCAGCTTATGCATGTATTTGCAAATGTATGCAAACGTAACCTCTGTTTTTAACGCAAACTGTTAGACTTGAAAATTTGGTTGTTTGCAGGTTGGTTGGTGAGTTTAGCTGGAAATTTTCTTTAGTTTTGTTTTGCATGCATTGCCCTTCAATGTGCTACTTGCGGCAAAGGCCAGTTATAGGTGGGTGGCTGTGACGCGCCTGGACCCGCCCCCCGCCATGCGAATGCTCCATCGTCGCTCCGTAACTGCTCTCTGAATGAGCCGGAGCTGCAGTGATACTTCCATGCCGCTGTGGAGGTAGGAGGTTCCTGAAGGGAGATCAGTAAAGGGAATACCCGGTCTCGTGAGGCATCCTGCTCCGCCATTGGTGTCGTCTGCAAGGTGTATGGTGAGACCGACCTCTGTTAGTGCCATTTTTGCCATCTGTATGACAGGTTCTTACAGCCCTAAGCAGCCGATATGGTCGCAGCTTTGACGATCCATCCCGGGCCTATCCTGGACTCATGGTAACTACCAGACTGCACTGTTGTTGCTCTCACCTGGACATTCACTTGTTTACCTCAATTGCTATAAATGCCTGATAGACTCTACTTTGGTATTGGGGAAGTACCTTGCATTGGACTTAGCAATTACCTTGCATTGGACTTAGCCTTGATTGGGACGGTAGCCCACAGTTGCAACGCACTCATACTCCCTGGTTCCTCCCTTGCTTCCCTAGTCTTTTCAGGACTGTGCATTGGCAGCATTCCACCCTACTACACACCCTTGCTCCCAGATTATATATTGCCTAATACCCCCCCTATATCCTTCACTCCATGAGAATTGTCTCTCAGGTTTATCTGACTGGATATTGGTCACAGTAGTTTATCTGGCTGTGTGTTGTTGGCTGAAGCGGATGGTGTATGGGTGCTAGACGCGTCTAGATGGTTATTTGACAACGTTGTCAATTTTATCCTTATTGCTCCAGTGGTTGTACATCTTTTTCTACCTTATCTACAATAAAAGTTATGTTTTATGAACTTTTTGGCTCCTTCAGATAAGTGCCTTGGTGATCCTTAATCACTTCTTCATTTTGCTCAGTTATAGGTGGGGCCAGTGGCCATTTGTTTGTAACAAAAATGTTACTCTATTCAAAACAAAAGATAATACTTTTGGTTGGATTTTGGCTTTAAAACAAAAGCATATATTGCAGGATTAAAATATAAACCACTGAGATACTAAGATTCAATCTAAAAAGGATAAAACAAACATAATAATAAACTAAGAATCATTTCTGATACTAAGTTTCAAATAGCAAAAAAAAAAATAAATAAATAAAAAAGAGGAAAGAGATGAGCACAAATTGGATGAAAGAAATGAAATACTTATTTGTCATGCGGTCAATAAAAATAAAATAGGAAGCCACAATTAAGACCAAAAGACAGAGGATGGAGCCTTTATTAAAGGATGTTCTGAAGATGGCAATTTGATGTGAGAATTAGATTATGATTAGAGTTGTTAATGCAGCTGTGCCACTCTTGAGTGACAGAGCAGCCGATGAAGTGAACAGGCAATTATAACTACAGGAGTCTTTCTAATCTTTACAATCCCAACCTCACAGTCATATCCATTTAAATTAATTTTTATGAAGACTGCAAATTCATGGCTTACCCAGATTGGAAATTTGTTTATTATCCACGGGAAATACTTTAAGGAGAAGTAAATAGCCCCGACATCTGCAATGTGTGTCCTCTTGCCTCTTTAACTTGTAGCAGTAATATTGGGAGATTAATTTGAAGACTAATGCCTTTATGAAATGTGATTGATCCCTAGAAGCATGCAGTTATTATGATTATCAGAGGGAAAGTCATAGGAACGTGTGTAAAAGTCAGATCTGATTCATGTCTTCTGTTTGCTAAGCAATGGACAAAAAGAGGGTGTCTTGTTTGCTAATATAAGGGAAATCTTGCTCCCTGCAAGTGGAATTTACAGGAATATTTTAACCAACTTTGGACCTAGTTATTTAAATAGGTCTGCTCAGCGGAGATAGCAATAGTTCATTACCAAGCCATATTGAAAACCTGTTCTAAGAAGGTTTATGCTGCTTGAAGATTAATTTGCCATCACGCATATCCTTGCAATGCTCGTATAAATAGTTAGGACTTATATTGGCATTATTTCTTGACAGGCTACTTCATGACAAGCAAATAAAATGATTTAAAATTCATTGAGGATAAAAAATCTTTCAGCATGCAAATTGTTAAAATTAAACAGCACAAATATATTTTTTTTAAATTGAAGAATTGCTAATATTTTCTAACTATTCAATAATGAATTACCCAAGAGGAATTTAAAAAAAAATTGTGGAAATGTTAATTGAAAGCTCTAAAGCAGCACTGACCAGGCAAAAAAGGGAGTACAGTGGGTGTAGCAGTGTACTAACTCTATTGAAGCATTTACCTGCACTGCTTCATAAACCATTTAAGAATACTGGAAAAAAATGCTCCATCATTTGCAGATCCACGAGATCCACTATTAAAAATATAGTTCACAACTTCTCCACCCCCAATTCATCCCCTTGTATATATGGAGTGGCAACAGCAAGAATGAAAATAAAAAGTCTTTTTTTTTAGCTTTGGGTGAAAAACCTAGAAACAGATTTTAACTGCTGTCTTTTCTACGCTGCAGACGTTACCTCTAATTCCTGTTCCAGTGACCACAGCAACTAAAGAAGAAAGCGAGTGGAATCTAGCCAACAGTGACAAAGACAGCAACAAATATTTAAAGACCTTCTAATTCATATGTATTTATTGCTGTTTGTACCCCCGTTGGAGAAATTTCTAATGACTTCTTGTTCTCTTACTATAACTCTAAGCTATTCTATCCAAAAAAGATGACAGTTCTGTCTCAATTTCCACCGAGGTAGGACAGGGAGTTCTGAAGCTCACATGCTCTTACCAGTGAAGTAGGATATTAATTATAATATAATGTCCCCAAACACATCCAGCTAGTGCCTTGCCACCAGTGAACATGGGGTAACTAGTGTGCAAAGATTTTTATGTCATACCCACTGCTGGGGCTCGGACTATGTGCTACTGATCTGACCTGATAAATACAAGGTATAATACTGTACTGTAGTGCTCTTATTAAAATTATTCAGTGCACAGGCATAATATAGCTTACAATGTAAATTTTGTCCTTACTATATTTTGTAACACTTCGAACTAAATTGACTTGAATAATGTTAATGCCAAATGAAAAGAAAAAAAAATCACCTTAAATCTCACTGGTGTTAAAAAAATGATGGATTAATATAAATACCAGAGCACTTATGCTGTCTGCAGAAAAGAAAATAACTGAAATTCTTTTAATTTGTCTGGAGTGAAATGCCAACAAGTAGTAATTTTACATAATTCCAACATTGCAACTACTTTTAGTTATATAAATACAGTTTTTACATTTTTTTTTAAATTACTTTCCTTGGGCAGTAGTAAATTTAATGTTTAATGTTCACTTAACATCTTAATTTTTTTTTTTACCCATAAAAAAGCAAGGTTACCCACTAGTCACCAGGGGATTTCGTTATAATGTCACAGCTACCCTAAGAAAGACTTTAAACTGGTTGTAAAGTCAGAAGGTTTTTTTTTTATCTTAATGCATTCTATTCATTAAGATAACAAAAACTTCTGTGTGCAGCAGCCCCCTCAGCCCACCTAATACTCACCTGAGCCCATCTCGACCCATGCCGGGGACTCTCCCTCCTCAATGGCTAAGACAGCAGCACAGCACCATTGGCTCCCACTGCTGTCAATCAAAGTCAGTGAGCCAATGAGTAGAGGGGGGGTGGGGCAAAACTGCAGCTCCATGTATGAATAGACACACAGAGCAGCGTCTCGACTCAGGAGCCCCCATAGCAAGCTCCCTCCCCAAATCCCTCATTACAAGTGTCCCCATGCACCCACTGGTAAAGCAGGAAAAGAAAGGGGTGTGTCTGACCAGGTCTACTAAAATACAAGTTGGAGTGAGGTCAGTCTCTCGTGCCTATTGGTTTGCAAAATCATATTAAAACAATATGTATAAGCAAAGTAGTAGAATTAAAAACATAGAGGGTTCTAATACAGTGTCTGTCTGGCTGAGTATCTATTTCTGTGACTTCTGATGGGCTTTAAATCTTTTTAACATATAAAGGGTGGTAAACAGTCTGGCAGATTTTGGCTGGAGTAGCGACTGTTAGCTAAGCTCAATGTTCATTTAGTACACTATATAGGTTGAACTGAACTGGCTGAACTGGATGGACTATTGTCTTTTTTCAACCTTAACTACTATGTAGGTTGAAGCTGAATTTGTCCCTAAAAATGCCCTGTTGCCAGGCCATTCATTTTAAAAACGATATTCTCATACGATTACGTATACACTTAACATATTCTATACGTGGTATTTGCTTGCAAAGCTAAAGCCTCTTCTTCTGTAGACATCCAAAAGCCCGGAGACTGTGCAATGTCATCTTGAATGTCAGCAACTCCCGAAGACTCCGAGCTGTCTCTCAAGTGGCATCCTATACTATAGCATTCCTAATTTCTACTCTCTAGAAGCTACATAAAAAGTTATGTAGGAAGGTGAACATAAGATTGGCCAGCACAGAGAGTAATTAGACTATCCAAGAAGAGAGGGCCATGACATAGGAAGGATGAGGCTGTGCTAGGAAACGGAATAGTCCATTTTTCCAGCAAGTCTAAAAGCATGTTGCAAATGAACAAAAACAATATTTATTGAAAGGAAAAATGCTACTAGTAAGCATTTGAAGCACTTGCTTTTTCTATGCTGATACTTTTTTTTTTTAAATTGGTTCCATTTTCCTATGCAGCTACTTTGAGCCAGCCCTAAATCTAGCCCTATGAAATCAGAATCGATTTAAGAATTGAATTCAGTTGCGATATATAATCATTTTTTCCTATCCACATCATACAGTCAGTGAAGGTGTGTATTTATTGTTAAAGCGCTATATTATTGCAAGGGAATTAACCTTTGCAGGCAATAAATGGTTGCTTTAAGAGGATTAAATGGGTAAATCTTGTTCATTTTTAGGTCACCAAAAAAATTGACTGTGCTCAATATCATGTTAGCAATGGTTAATAATTATAAATATAATTACAAAATGAAATTTGACGTGGTATTTTTTTAATTGAGTTAGTTTAATAAAAGAGCTTGAAGTAATAAGAGAGACTTAATATTGATGTGAGTGATTAAATATTACTTTGAAAAGTGTAATTTTACTAAGGAGGATGGCTTATTTTTTGGCTTTAATATTCTACAGTGGGTTATTGATTATATTGTGCAATCCTTGAGCTTTGTTATTAGTTTTCCTAATTGCTAGACAGTGTGCCATAATGTCACTGGTGTCCCACCACCACTTTTTAGTTATGGGTGAAAGATAATCCACTGTCCAGTTTTATCTCTTTCAGGCATGAGTTTTCCTTGGAGAAATCTCTTTATAGGGACTCACTGAGACTGTCTCTATACTTCAGCAGCATTCTTCATAATGTAAAAGTGACTGACTGAACAATCAAACAAAAATAATGCCCAGCCCCGCCCTCCCCCAAAAAAATAGAAATTCCAGTTGGTTTATAACAATTTAAAGTGCCAGGTGTTTCTTAACATTAGAAGACTGAAAGGCTGTGTCACAGTGAGGGGTCAGGCTCAGAGATAAGTATCTATAGCCATAGAGAGGCTCCCACCACCCAGCTGGATAAATGAACAAGCAGGTCACCCTGGTGGACAACTCAGGCTCACCCCAGGTGCATGATCTAAGCACTAACCGAGATACATCAGAGCTTCTGATGGTGGACATGGGTTTTGATGCTTTTAGTACCAGGTTACAGTCCTCAGGATTCCCTCATCAAGAGGTGAACAAACCGGGGTCCAGTAGCAGATACAGCAGACAGAGATCACGTAGAAGTGTAGTCAGTAAAGAAGCCAAAGTTTTGTAACAAGTAGTAGCAGGTTGGGAACAAGCTGAAGCATAGTTGAGGAACAAGCGAAAGGTCAGCAAGGAGTAGTAGTTGAGACAAGCACAGCTGCAGGTACGCAAAGGAGCAAGATATCAGCTGGAGAGAGCACCATAATCAGGCAAACAGGAAGTGAAAAGGCATGATTCACACCAAATGTAGTCCAATGAATTTTTATTCTGCAACAGTGGCAGCCTTTCCATTTGGGGTGCAGGTGCACCACCCCCCAATCCATGCGCCCGGCCCCTAATCTACATGCAGGGCACCAGATGCATGGATGCCAAAGGGTTTTTTTTTTAGAAACACATGATTAGAGCCTTAGGCTTTAATTGGCTTCAAAAAAGGGTGAGCTTGGGGTGCAGAGCACTGAGCCCTGAGCCCACCCAGTTGTGTGATAATAGCAAATTAATATTCGCTATTGTCTTTCTGATTCTGCTCCCAGCCAATCAGGAAGTGGGTCGGGGGTCCTGAGACCTGTTTGAAGAGGAGAATCGCTCCAGAGGAAGCGCTGCGGAGGGGGGGGGGGTGCGGGTGATCCATACAACTGACTGGGGGGTGCAGCTGATCCAACCGACCAGGGGTGGTGGTGGCAGGATTGTTTGCCCCCCCACCAGCCACCACTTCTGCAATAAAAATGCATGGTCAGTGTTTAACATGGATCCCAATGGCCCTAGTCCACATCAGTGCAATAGAATATGCTGCATTTTTTCTGTGTGGAATACATCTGTAACACAGCAAAATGCATAAAATATGCTCAGAAATTAACTGGAACGCATAAAAAATGCACCAGAAAACACATGTCCTTAAATGAAATGGACAGTGGAGAAAAACTGCACCAATACGCATAAAAAAACACACATATAGACAGTGGCGGCTGGTGAAGTTTTTGGATGGGGGGGCTCCAGGCCCCGCCCTTCCCTTTGATCCCTCCTACTTTTAATAAGCCCCACCCCTTATAGAATCCACCCACTCGTCCCCTGTATTCCACATATTGTGTCAGGGGTATACAGCTCAGCATCACAGGACACAGTATACAGCTCAGTATCACAGGACACAGTATACAGCTCAGCATCACAGGACACTCGACATATGACACAGGACACTACGACTCGACATATGACACAGGACACT
>BLSH010282631.1:0-10799 GCA_018402905.1 Glandirana rugosa | reverse complement strand
GAGAATGGGACTGAGGACAGATTCACCAGTCCCTTTTTCTGCAGCCTCAGCTGCACAGAATTAAAGAACAGGAATACCTCTGTACAGAGCTTCCCGTTCATTCATAAACTGAGGCATAGTAAACACAGTTTACTAGGCCCCAGCCATGAATAAATTTAAAAAAAAAGTCACCGATCGGTACCGATCCCTTGCTCTATTCATTAAGACAAGGAGAGGGCCTGTCACCGTCATCGGGACAGATCCCCCACAGCAGTCAGCGGGAGAGGGGAGGGGAAAGCCGGAAGAGCTACAGGGGACGAAGGGGAGCCAGAAAACCACACAGAGGAGAACACACAGACAGCAGGCCAGGAGAGTGTACAGACAGCGGGGCAGCAAAACCTGGATAGGAGAGGCATGCAGAGAAACTGATCCTCCATTTTCCTCCTGCAGCCACTGAATGCCTGGGGGAGGGAGGAGGAGAAATGGGCTTTCAGCAGCTGCAGGAGGGGATAGATTTTTCAACATGCTGTCCCCCCGCCACCCCTCTTATACAGGGGGCCCCCTAGAGCATGAGGCCGGGTCGCAATTGCAACCCCTACAGTTGCGCCCCTGATAAGTACAGTGTGTGATGACAAGTCGCTTTTCAGAGGAACTCTGCACTTTATTACACACAGTAAGGGCTCATCTTTAAATCCAGGAATGGCCTTAATGTTTGAATATTCAGTCTCAGATGAATCCTTACTCTGCCCTTGCTAGTTAACGGTATACACTGCTGGGTTCAGTAAGGCATCTTGGTTAGCTCACCTCTCCCTCAGGGTTCCTTTTCCCTCCCCTACTCTCACTTTTCCCCTTCACCTCACCTTCCTATTCTTCTTTCCATCTGCATGGGGCTCTCTCTTCTCTTTCCTTTTCTACCTACATGGCCGGTGGGCCCTGTTTGTCTCTGGCAGTTAACCCTCATGGGTGTCGCTTGAGGTAACATTGGGCCACTCTATATTCCGCAGATATAATTCCCTGTAACAAGTTGGTTGTCCCCTTCATTTGCCCGCACAGTAATGCCTATTTTGCTTACAGCGTTCCTCCTATACAAGTCTACGGCTCAAAACTACAGTTATAAGGGCAGTGTATGGTTTCTATCACAACTAGGATGCCTTGAGAATCTATAGCACTTAACATAAATCCTTTTCTGCCAAAACCTATGCATAACTTAGCTATATCAATCTCACGTGTGTGGATTCTTTTATACAGTATGTTATAGGGGATGCGTCCCCATTGCTTATGAATGCTCCAGGGCACCTTTGTTATTATTTGTACTGTTTTCTAGCCGGCTCTTTTGTAACCTGCTTTATTTTGCAATAAAATATTTAAAAAAGAATATTCAGTCTCAGAAACAGCAGACACACAATAGAATATAGACTACGGGCATGATACATGAGATGGTCAGAGACTGCTGGCATGGTACAAGAGATGGTCAGAGACTATGGGCATGCTGCAGGACGCTGTGAATGTGATACAGAAGTAGTTGGGGACAGAACTCATGCTTTAAGAGAGTTATAGACTGAAGACACATTACAGTAGACTCCTAGAGATCACGAGACTGCTATAACAGACAATAGGGAAATACATATTGGTGTTTACCGGGGCCACACAACAATTACGTAAGAGCCGCATGCAACCAGGGGATTAAGAGGTAAAAAAGTGACACTTTCTCCACAGGAGAAATACAGTGACTTAACCAGACAAATGCTGACTGCTCCAGCCTGCAGCAAACTTCCCCATACAAGAGATTTTGACATGCAGACAGGGGAGTAACAAAAGGGGTTGCAGGGGCTGCAATGGCAACTGGGTCCCATGGTCCAGGGGGCCCGCGTGCCTCCCTTGTACACCTGAATAGGAGGGATGGTGGGGGTGGCATTTAGAGGATCCAATCTCCTCCATTTTCCTCTATCCAGTTTACTTGTCTTCTGCTGTTCCCAGGGTCCAGGTGTGCTTACCTGGTCCCCCCCACAGAGCTGCTGTCTTCCCCCCTCCTCTTTCCTGCCAGCTGCGTGATGATGGAGAGATGGGAATGGGTCGGTAAATTTGTCATTTATGGTTCCTTCCTTTTCTGAATGAGCCGAGTCAGTGATTGGTACCAATTGGTTCATTCATAACTGAAGCATAGTAAACGGTTTTACTATACTTCCATTTCTGAATGAAAAAAGGCATGACTCTGTCCCTGCTGGTTAAATTTTGAGCCTCCTTCTTCCTTGCCCTCAACCCCATTTCTAGTTTTCTCTTCTTGACCCCTTTTCCTGTTCCTTTCTATCCCCCTTTTCTTTTTCTCCCCTCTTCTTTAGCTTCTTTTCATCATATGACCCTTAGAGGCCATTAAACCCGTCAACTTAGCATTTTACTGGAAATATTCACACCTGCCATATTGCTGTGTTATGCCTGGCTTGTTGCCAACCATTGCATTGTGTACTTTATTTTACTGTGCTGTGGCTATTTGTCGCTGTATGTCCTTTCATATGTACTTCTTTGCATTAAACATTTTCAAAAAATACTACATGTATTAAAATGCAAAAAGGTGGTGGACCCATGTAGTGGCGGGAATACCATAGGTGTGACACCTTGTCAAGAACGGAGGTGCCCTGGTATGCTGACCTTAGTGGAGAGACTTGGTGCTTCCATAGCGTACCAGTCCCTTCGGGCCAGAGCCAAGTACTTTTCAGGGATTTCTGGAAATTTTGCAGGAATTTCCAGTCTCAATGAATGCACAATGGGAAACCAGGCAAGATTACTGAGTGAATAGTTCATGCTTAGTAGACTATGGGAGTTTGTCAATTTCCTGGTAGACCACCCCAAAATATTGGGTCATTCTCGAGTTTCCTGGTGGACTTGACAAGCTTGCTGTACTAATCCTGACAGATTTTTCTTCTGTGTCTATCTTAGATCACACAGTGTGCAGGAATAGTGTGTATGTTAAGGACCACACTAAATACAGTGCCTTGAAAAAGTATTCATACCTCTATGTTGGACTTTTTATTACAAAAGAGAAATAAAAACAAATATGCATTGCAAACCATGGCATCGTGTGCTCACACAGAACAAAAGCGCACAGGAGTTATGTGCACAGTTAGATTTGTCATGAAAGCAAGTGAAGGGAAGTCTTCCCAGAAGGACAGACAACAAAAATCTCTGCCTTTATTGATTTCTGTTACAGTGCCTTGAAAAAGTATTCATACCCCTTGCAATTTTCCACATTTTGTCATGTTACAACCAAAAACCTAAATGTATTTTATTGGGATTTTATGTGATAGACCAACACAAAGTGGCACATAATTGTGAAGTGGAAGGAAAATGATAAATGGTTTTGAAAATGTTTTACAATAAATATGTGAAAAGTGTGGCGTGCATTTGTATTCTGCCCCCTGGGTCAATACTTTGTAGAACCACCTTTCACTGCAATTATAGCTGCAAGTCTTTTGGGGATGTCTCTAACTGCTTTGCACATCTAGAGAGGACATTTTTGCCCATTCTTCTTTGCAAAATAGGTCAAGCTCTGTCAGACTGAATGGAGAGCATCTGTGAACAGCGATTTCCAAGTCCTCCAAGATTCTCAATTGGATTTAAGTCTGGACTTTCACTGGGCCATCCTAACACATGAATATGCTTTGCTCTAAATCATTCTATTGTAGCTCTGGGTGTATGTTTAGAGTCATTGTCCTAGTGGAAGGTGAACCACTGCCCCAGTCTCAAGTCTTTTGCAGACTCTAACAGATTTTATTCTAAGACTGCCCTGTATTTGGCTTCATCCATCTTCCCATCAACTTTGACCAGCTTGCCTGTACCTGCTGAAGAAAAACATCCACAGAACACGATGCTGCCACCACCATGTTTCACAGTGGGGATGGTGTGTTCAGAGTGATGTGCAGTGTTAGTTTTCGGCTACATATAGCATTTTGCTTTTAGGCCAAAAAGTTAAATTTTGGTCTCATCTGACCACAGCACCTTCTTTCACATGTTTGCTGTGTCCCCCACATGGCTTCTTAGAAACTTCTTCTGGCTTTCTTCTTGCCACTCTTTTAAAGGCTGTCCTGTGCACAGGTTCTTCCACCTGAGCTGTGGATCTCTGGAACTCCTCCAGAGTTACAGTGGGCCTCTTGGCTGCTTCTCTGATTAATGCTTTCCTTGCCTGGCCTGTCAGTTTAGGTGGACAGCCATGACTTGGTAGGTTTCCAGTTGTGCCATACTCTTACCATTTTCAGATTATGGATTTAACAGTGCTCAATGAGATGTTCAAAGCTTGGGATATTTTTTTATAACCTAACCCTGCTTTAAACTTCTCCACAACTCTATCCCTGACCTGTCTGGTGTGTTCATTGGCATTCATGATGCTGTTTGTTCACTAAGGATCTCTAACAAACCTTCTGAGGGCTTCACAGAACAGCTGTATTTATACTGAGATTAAACTACACACTGGTGGACTTGGATTTACTAATTATGTGACTACTGAAAGCAATTGGTTCCAATAGATTTTAGTTAGGGGTATCAGAGTAAAGGGGGCTGATTACAAATGCAAGCAACACTTTTAACCTCCCTGGCGGTAATCCCGAGTGTGGCTCGGGGTGGAATTTCAGTATCATTAGAGGTAACCCCGAGCCACACTCGGGATTGCATCGATGGATCCAGGCAGTGTTACTCACCTTGTCCCCTGGATCCAGCGATGTCCCCCGCCGTGTCTGCGGGCTGTGTCCTCCGCCCGATGACTCTGTGATGCCGGTCTCCGTTCCCTGCGAGCGTCGCTTCACACGGGGACGGAGACCGGCGGGAAATTCAAAAAGTGAAACACACAGTGAACATACAGTACACTGTAATCTTACAGATTACATTACTGTATGAAATCATTTCACATCCCCTTTGTCCCTAGTGGTTTGCCCAGTGCCCTGCATGCACTTTTATATCATATATGTCATTCTTTCTGCCTGGAAACTTGAGAATGTCCATGGCAACCAAAAAGTGTCCCTTTACGTCAAAAAGTGTTTTTTGATCAGCTAGAAAACACCGATAGTAAATAAGAATCATTTGCAGAATTGAGTGATACTGATTTTTGGGGAAATTTATCATCAGACACTGAAAGTGACGACAGCGACAATTCTGCAACTGAGCAAATTTCAGTGTTTTTGGTTTAATTACATTATTGAATAAATTGTATTACTATTATATTATTATTTTGATAATTATTTATAGTTATTTATTATATTATAATTTATGATTTCATGTTTCAAACTTTATCATACCCGGGATGTCTACTAGACTCTGGTTTGGACAGATTTAGATTTAAGTGAGTTATTCCTAATAATTACAGGCCTACAATATAAAACGCCAAATTTCCATGCAAAATAATGGTACCGCTTTCAGCACCAAAAATCTGAACTAATCATACCGCCAGGGAGGTTAAGATATTTATTTGTAAAAAAAAATTGAAAACCATTTATCATTTTCCTTCCACTTCACAATTTTGTGCCACTTTGTGTTGGTCTATCACATAAAATTCCAATAAAATACATTTATGTTTTTTGTTGTAACATGACGACATGTGGAAAAAATTCAAGGGGTATGGATACTTTTTCAAGGCACTGTAAAGATCATCATGTATTCAAATATGACCTTGTATTCAAATATGACCTAACATCCTCATGAGGCAAGCAGGCCTTTGGGTTCTAGTAGACTGTCATCTGAGGTAGATACCAAAAATCTCATAATATGCAATTGCAGCCCTGTCATTCACCTTAACATCCAACCAGTAATTGCACACAATTTGTCTAGGCAAATTAAATGTAAATAATAGATAATGTATGTACAATGCAAGACAATAAGAATCAGATCAGCATAATTTCCTTAAATGCAATCATACTGTATATCAAATGAGAAATAGTTATGAACTAAGAGTTATTGTCTAAGTATGACTCATTCATTTCCTTACACAGTGGCTTATTTCAGCTTTCCTATTCTTTTCCTGTTAGGATGATGTGTGTTGAATTGCATAATAAAACATTGTGAAAGGACACATTGGGGTTGACCTACTTAAGGCAAATAGGCATTTTCAGTTCACTTTGCAAGGGAATTTTCCCTAGAGCTTAACTACTTCAGCCCTGGAAGGATTTCCAGCTTTAGGACCGGAGCATGGGGCAATTGCCCCCCCCTGAAATCAGGGATCGGATCGGGGGTTGCCCACTAGGTCCTTATCCTCTTGGGCTGTGTATGAAGTCTCTGATCGTTTCGTGTGCCATGTCCACAGTCTCAGACCATCTCCTGTACTATGTCTGCAGTCTCTGACCATCTCCTGTAGTATGTCCGCAGTCTCTGACTGTCTCTTGTACTATGTCTGCAGTCTCTGACCATCTCCTGTACTATGTCTGCAGTCTCTGACCATCTCCTGTACTATGTCCGCAGTCTCTGACCATCTCCTGTACTATGTCTGCAGTCTCTGACCGTGATAATGTGATAATCTCAAAAAGCGGCATAGCATGGGGGACCTTAAAATGATGCACCCCAATGAAAAAATTTCTGCGGACGCCCATGGACCGGAGCACTTTTTTCAATTGTAGAAAAATTCCACATACCAGTAGAGCCTCTATGGTGGCTGCCTCATCCCTTAATCAGTATATCAAAGAACAAATACCCCCTATGCGGGACTGTAATAGGCAGCAGACACCACAAGTAAATCTAAAAAAATCTTGATTTATTATTGTATCTTTTTTAAAAAAAGAGAAAGTTGTCACTCATTCGAGGGACAAGTACATAAAAGCTTGATACATGTATGCAGTAAACATCACAAACGTTGATCAAAATTTGTCCATGAGCAGATCCTAGAGTCCACCACAGATACTTCTGTGGGAATGAGAATACGTAACTTTCGTAAAGAAGAAAATTAGTTGTCCGAAGATGAAAAAGGATGGAATTCGGTGCCCAACGTTCAACGTTTCGGGTCCGGTTATGGCCCCTTCATCAGGGGTAATATCAACGGAGCAAAAAATATATTGCTAATTCTTAATATTTCTAAATATTACATCTCAACTGCATGTGTCCGTTTAAGGGACAAAGTCCAATTGCCAAATATGCTGCAATGTAAGCAGTATATGGTGTCACTCAGCCTAAATGACGCCTCGGAGAATTAGGTCAAGGATGTGCAATAACCAGCTCAAAAATTGTCCCCTAAGCATATGTTTTTATTTCTATATCCCAGCTTCATCCTCACAATGCAGATACATATATGTCAAACCGGGGAGATCTGCCACCGGTTCTCTAGAGGAACAGGAAGGTGTAAATACATCTATCCAGGACCTTGTATTGTACAGTGTAGGGGTTACGTCACTCCTCCGGGCGATATGCATATCGCCCGGATGAGCGATGTAACTCCTACACTGTACAATACAAGGCCCTGGATAGATGTACAGGGTGGGCCATTTATATGGATACACCTTAATAAAATGGGAATGGTTGGTGATATTAACTTCCTGTTTGTGGCACATTAGTATATGAGGGGGGAAACTTTTCAAGATGGGTGGTGACCATGGCGGTCATTTTGAAGTTGGCCATTTTGAATCCAACTTTTGTTTTTTCAATAGGAAGAGGGTCATGTGAGACATCAAACTTATTGGGAATTTCACAAGAAAAACAATAGTGTGCTTGGTTTTAACGTAACTTTATTCTTTCATGAGTTACTTACAAGTTTCTGACCACTTATAAAATGTGTTCATTGTGCTGCGAGATGTGCAGCACCTGAAACTACGGATACTGGATGCCTATGCTAACATTTCTCCTGCGGTGTTGCTATCAGTGTGTGAAGAGTGGGAGAAGAGGGATGCATTGACAATCCAACACAATGGGCAGCACATTGAACACATTTTATAAGTGGTCAGAAACTTGTAAATAACTCATGAAAGAATAAAGTTACGTTAAAACCAAGCACACCATTGTTTTTCTTGTGAAACTCCCAATAAGTTTGATGTGTCACATGACCCTCTTCCTATTGAAAAAACAAAAGTTGGATTCAAAATGGCCGACTTCAAAATGGCCGCCATGGTCACCACCCCTCTTGAAAAGTTTCCCCCCTCACATATACTAATGTGCCACAAACAGGAAGTTAATATCACCAACCATTCCCATTTTATTAAGGTGTATCCATATAAATGGCCCACCCTGTATTTACACCTTCCTGTATTTGTCCTTTGATATACTTTTTTCAATTTGACACAGTGCCGCTTTAACTGGTAATTGCGCGGTCATGCAATGCAGTACCCAAACTAAATTTGTGTCCCTTTTTTCCCACAATTAGAGCTTTCTTTTGGTGGTATTTGTTCACCGCTGCACTTTTTATGTTTTGCAATATAAACAAAAAAAGAACAAAAATTAAAAAAAAAAAAAGATATTTTCAACTTTATGTTATTCCAAAAATACAATAAACAAAATTTTAGTCATACATTTTTGCCAAAATGCATTTAGCCACATGTCTCGGGTAAAAAAAAAGTAAATTCGCGTATATTTATTGGTTTGCGCAAAAGTTATAGCATCTACAAACTAGGGTACATTTTCTGGAATTTTCACAGCTTTTATTTTATGACTGCCTATCTCATTTCCTAAGTTGCTAAAATGGAAGGGCAGTACAAACCCCGCCCCCCCCCCCAAATGACCCCATTTTGTAAAGTAGACACCCCAAGGAATTTGCTGAGAGGCATGTTGAGCCCATTGAATATTTTATTTTTTTGTCATAAGTGATTGAAAGATGACTAAAAAAAAAAAAAAAAAATAACACAAAGTTGTTACTGAAATGATATATTGCTCACACATGCCATGGGTATGTGTGGAATTACACCCCAAAATACATTCTGCTGCTTCTCCTGAGTCCAAAATTGCCCCCTGTGTTTACATCAAAAATGCGGGAAATAGTGCTGCATCCCCAGAAAGAATTGCAAACAAACTAGAATTAGGCCCAGAGGGATTTTGCACAGCACTATAAAACCCAAAAAGTATTGAACCAATGTATAATAAAGTACAAAAATGTATTACGGTAAAAACATCACAAAGAGAGGTGATATAAAAACATTGACAATAAGTGAGAACCACTGTAACACTATATAACAATGTTGGGACAGAAGGCCAGCCAGGCCTAGAGTATGGCCTGATGATATCTGGAGAACTGTGAATCCGACATGTTTCGAAGTTTTGAGCTTTATGGTTTAACTTCTTCTTCAAGGAAAATACCCAACAATGTTGATACAAGGGTTCTGCAAAGTAACAACAATCATAAGTATAGTATAATTATAAATGTAAATGAAACAGTAGCAATTGCAAAAAAGTAAGTATACATACATGTGACTAACATGGGCATGTGTTGTCCCCAAGGGAGGGGGGGGTCCACAACCGGGCGTGCGAATGGCTTATGTAGACCAGACAGGTAATAGAGTGACTAAATTGATGGTAGTAGTGTGTCACATAGGATATATGGCTGCTGGGCAGGCCGTCAAAGATCGCAAAAGATGGCGGCATGCGGACGGAAATGGCCGGAAATGGTCTCCCCCACGAGAACCAAAAAACCGACAGGGGATGCCTGAACACCAAAAGGCTCTAGAGTATGAACAAAAAACAAGGGAAAAGTATGCAGTAATGGTCAACATACAGCAGATGGTAACTAGAAGTTACCATCAGAAATTCCCTAACCCTTTATCAAAATCACGGTGCCACAACACATGTCAGCAGGTGTGCGAGGGTGTTATTAACAATTAATGGCACTGCAAATGTGGATGCAGGCTGAATGTCTCAGTTACATTGGTGGTCAGTGTAAATCTTCTCATTACATTGGGGCTTGATGTAGAATCCTGTCTTTCACACTAGTGGCCACTGTGAATGTCCCCCTTACATTAGTGGTCAGTGTAAATCCCTCCTTACATTGGAGATTACTGCAAATGCTTCTATTACATTAGTGGTCAGTGTAAACCCCTATTACATTGATGGTCAGTGTTGAAACTCCCCTTTATATTGGTAGACTGTAAAACAAAATCAGCATTTCCATTGATCACACCCTCCCCTCCTCCAGCACTGCCACTGATCCCAGGAGTTCTAGGATCCTTAGAAGCTTTCTGTCTATTGATAAATCCCCTTACCTCCCCAGTACATGGTGTGCAGGCAGTGAAGAGATGATGTGCTGTAACCTCTAGCAGCCAATCAGTAAACAGCAATGATGTGCAGTAACCTCTAGCAACAAATCAGTGAGCAGTATTGATATACAGTAATCTCTGGCAACCAATCAACAAGCAGAAATCATGTGCTGTAACCTCTAGCAAACAGTCAGTAAGCGGTAATGATATGCTATAACCTCTGTCAACCAATCCCAATCGCTGTCTGATCTGATTTAGTAAACTGATTTTGAGTCTAGCTACTATTTATTGTACGTCTCAGAGCAGGCGGAGAGTGAAATTGTATGGGGGGGCCCAAAAAAATGTTTGCCCAGGGTCCAATCAATATTAAAGACGGCCCTGTACAGGACCCCAAAAACCAATCTAAGTGCGTAAAAAGCTGATTTTACTCCTCACTCCCTTTCACAGTTTCGGAGGCCATGGAATGCCCAGATAGCACAACCCCCCCCCCCCCAAAATGACCCCATTTTGGAAAGTAGACACTCCAAGCTATTTGCTGAAAGGCATGTTGAGTATTTTGCAGATCTAACTTTTTGTCGCAAAGTTTTGGAATTTGAAAAAAGTAAAAAAAAATAAAAAATTCAGTTTATTTCTTCATTTTCCAAAACAAATGAGAGCTGCAAAATATGCACCATGCCT
>BLSH010282630.1:609092-628075 GCA_018402905.1 Glandirana rugosa | reverse complement strand
AGGGTAAGACGCCACCTGTCTTTCAGTTCAAAGCCGTTAGAGACGGCAAGTGTACGGCCCGCATCTTTCAACCGTCCGCCTGATAGATTCAGCAGTCGCGGACCTGGTCCCTCTCACCAGGCACGTGGACGTGCACAAAGTAATCTAAACAGACTCTACCCCACGAGGCCTGCACCTGACCGATCGTACGGCAGAGTTAGCCTTCCACGTCTGGAAGTACTCGACTTGCTCCCAAGGGATCCGTCCTGCGCCACCTACGACAACACTGAGGTACTCGAGCCATAGCTGAGTAGGTCCGGAAAGGAGGAGAATTTGACTAAGATCCCCGAGTCTGAGACGCCTCGACCCCTCAACTCCTGGGATTTAATAGCCAGGCCGTTAAAGCCAGAGAGGGTAAAGCAGGATATCAGATGGGCCCCTGGGACAGAAGAGGGGACGTCCGATCTGGGGCATGGTCGGCATACCCTCCGTTTCTATTCTGCACAGAAGGCGCGGAATCAGTTTAAGAGGAGGAAAGGCCTGGATGAGTCGATACCGAGCTCATGGAGTCACAACAGCATCCACCGCGTCCTGCCTAGGGAACCCTCGTTCAGCTCATGAAGGTCTGCACCTTCCGATTGAGACGGCATGCTAGCCAGTCCACGTCCGGAGCACCCCATCTCAGACAAATCTAATGAAACACGTGCAGGTGCACGGACCACTCTCCCTGGTCCAGGCGCTGACGACTTAGATAGTCCGCCTGCCAACTTTCTACGCCCGGCATGTGAACGGCAGAGATTGCCGAAACTTGACTTTCTGTCCACCGCAGAATGGGAACTACCCCTGAGGCTGCAGCCGAGCTTCTTGTCCCGCCCTGGCGATACACGCATGCCCCAGCCGTGGCATTGTCCGACTTAATCCGGACAGGGCACCCATGCAGCCTCGATCCAATGGGAGAGGCAGCACCAAAAAACGCCCGCAATTCCAGGACATTGATCGGGAGACGAGACTCCTCCGGAGACCGCCGTCCCTGGGCTGAGAGCAGCCCTAGGACTCCGCCCCAGGCTGGCTTCCATCATGATCACCGTCCAGTGAAGGGAGAGGAAAAACTTCCCCGACCGAAGAGCCGGGGACCGCAGCCACCAGAGTAGCGAAGCCCTTACCTGGTGATCCATCCTGATCACCCGATCCCAGGAAGATGGGAACCTGTCCCATCTCAGGAAAATCTCCCGTTGCAGAACCCAGGTGTGGTAGTGAGCGTAAGGGACTGCTTTGAAGGGGGCCACCATGAGGCCTAGGACCCACATGTAAAAAGGAGTGAGACCCATTTCTGGGACAGCAGGGACCGAAACGCCGACTGAAGCGGCTGCCGCTTGGTAGGTGGAAGGAAAATCTTCTCCCGGGCTGCATCCAAAATCAGCCCCAGATAATCCAGGCGGTGAGACGGAATCAGAACCGACTTCGGAAGGTTGATCACCCATCCGAACTCGTGCAGAGTGTGCAGGGTGATCGCCACATTGGCCCTGAGTGCTGGAGCCGACTCCGCTCGCAGGAGAAAATCCTACAGACACGCCACCACCGCAATGCCCCTCTGCCTCAGTAGAGCCAGAACCGGGGCCAGAGGTTTGGCAAAGACCCGAGGCGCCGAGCTATGAACTGGTAGTGATCCTCTCCACCGCAAGTCGCAGGAAGCACAGGTGCTGGGCGTAGTTAGGAACATGCAGGTATGCATCTTTGATGTCGGGGGTGGCCAGGAAAAAACGCACTGGTGCAGGGCCACTACCACCGAGCGGACCGACTCCACCCAAAAACCTGCTGTCCCGCACAAACCTGTTGAGGTCCCTCAGATCCAGGATGGGACGAACCCCATCCTTCTCCGGAACCATGAAAAGGTTAGAACAAAAGAACCTTGGGAATGCTCCGCATGCGGAACGGTAACGACCGCCCATGACCAAACAGGTCCTGTACGGCCCTGAAATAGGGTCCCGCATCCTGGTCACAGGCAGCTGCAGGTTGGAGGTGAATAGCCTGTCTGAAGAGCGGTAACGAAGTTCTATTCTGTACGCCGACGAGACCATCTCATCCCAGTCGACCGAAAAGCAGGAGTCTGTCTGCGAACCACAGGAGACGCCCCTCCCTCCACCCGAGAGCCGGGTGGAGGCAACTGGACATGCGGAGGAGGCCTCGTCCCCTAACTTGGCACGTTATGCTGCCAGGGACGATTCTGTCCCCCCGCGGGGGCCTTAGCGGGCTGCAAACCCTTGCCCGAGGAGCGTGGGGGGAACGCAATCCTCCTCATCTCCGGGAGAAAGGTGCTCTTCCCACCTGTTGATCAGAGCGTCTACTAGTGCCCTCTCGTGCGCAGCAGCGGACGCCTTACACTCATCCCCGCTATCAGGAGCATCAGGGATCTCGGGAAACGAACGTCTTCTGGACTGGCGTCTATAAGGGACGGGGTCCCTGAAGTGCTGGCTGCAGGCACAGAGAGGTCCGGTGGGGAAGCACCCGCAGCGGCTACCATCCTGTCACCCACCCTGGCGGAGCCAAAACAAGGCCCAATGCCAGGAGACCACTACACCCCCCACCCCACAGCTGAGCAAGGCTGGGCACAAGGGGCACCCTGGAGGGACTCACCACCCGACCCAGGGAAGAGCTGCTTGCTGCTGCTGCCCACCGCTGTCGCTGCCCCGCTCGCCTCCTGTCCTTCTCCACTGCTGCTGTCCAGAGCTGCTGCTGCTGCCCAGGGAGATCCGGCCGTGCAGGGGGGTAAAACGGTGCCAGCGCGACCAGGACCGCTCCCCATAGAGAACAGCGGCACGGCTATGCCAAAATGGCCGCTGGCCGTTCCCCAGGCTCTACCATGCAGCCAGCTACAGGAAAATGGCGGCCGGACCCGGCAAAATGGCCGCCGAGCGATCCGACCGCCACAGCACGATGTGCGGAGGGGGGCGGGGGGGACCTCTAGGGCCCTACGTACACACACACACCCTGGGAGCCCCCGGGGGGAAGGGGGGTGCGACAGCGGGGTACCGGAGGGGTGGGGGAGGGGGGATTACTAGCAAGGGAGGGGGGGAAGACCACCCGCTACCCTGACACAGCAGAGGGAGAACCCGCCAGCTCCCCCCCGGACCCCTAAGGGGGAGGGGGGACGTTCTTACCCCATCTAAGCGGGCGGTGCGGGGATCCCACCTGAGACAGCTTTCGCGCTCCCGGCTAGGCCGGAGGGAGCTGTCGGCCCTGGGCATACTGCATACGATGGCAGGATGTTTAAACCTGCGGGGCCACCCAGTCTGGTTTGGGGTCTGTCGATCCAGCGCGAAGCATCCGTTCTAACACATGACGGCGGGCTGGGGAGACTCCCTGGGTCCGAGACCCAGCCTGTTGCCCAGCACGGCTGCTTGATTGTAGTCTTCATCTGTGAGGCTGTCCCAGGACAGCTGAAAGTGGACCAGAGAGGTACCACAGATCCCAACAGGGAGCCTAGGTCTAACTCCTTGCACTAGGCAGAAAAAACTGCCAGCAGAGCTGGGTGTGGGGTTATCTGCCAGTGGAGACTGCCCCCTGGGAGGGGCTGTGTCTGTTACTGTTCTTTTTGCTGTTAGAACTGCCTGTTCTGCCTAGTAACTCCTGATAAGAGGCAGCATAACCCACTTAGTCCTAAGAGTCGCTGTGCCTGTGGACGAACAAAAGAGAAAAAAAGTTTTAAATCAATTGTTTTTTCAGGAGCAGTGATTTTAATAATGCTTAAAGTGAAACAATAAAAATGAAATATTCCTTTAAATAATGTGCCTGGGGGGTCCCCTTAGTGTGCCTCCTGAACCGTACCAGGCTACATGCCCTCAACATGAGGAGTATGGGTGCTTTGGGGCAGGGGGGACTCTGCGCCCCCCACCCCAAAGCAACTTGTCCCCATGTTGATGGAGACAAGAGCCTCTTCCCCACAACCCTGGGCTGTGGTTGTGGAGGTCTGTAGGCGGGGGGGCTTATCAGAATCTGGAAGCCCCCTTTAATAAGGGGGCCCCCAGATCCCGCCCCCCCATGTGAATTAGTATCGGGTACATCGTACCCCTACTAATTCACCAAAAAGTATCAAAAAAGAAAAAAAAACACAGGAGACAATTAGGGACAAGTCCGTTATTAAAAAAGAAAAAAAAAAGTGTCCCCCGTTGTAATCCATCGTCAATCAAAGCGCGCGACGGACCCCAAAAAAAGCCGCAACAGCTCCTCCTCCTCCATGGGAGGGCTCCTGCCGTCTGCACGCTTTTTGCTTTGACAGTTTTTTTTATATGGAAGGACGGGCCACCCCCCCAAGAGTGTGACCTGCCCCCTCTGACGTCACATGACGTCAGAGGGGGCAGTTCGCTTGCTTACGTCGCCGAGTGGCCCCGCCCTGCCATAAAAAATAAACTGTCAAAGCAAAAAACGTGCAGACCGTGGGAGCAATGCATTATGGGGCCCTAAGTCAGTGGGATATATATGGCAGAAAGTAAATATGTTGTTCCTGAAGTTAATGTGTTGAAAGATGAAAAAATGCATATCACCGTTTGTTGTGTATGGGGCTGCGTAGTTGCAGACCAGTCAGGGTGCCCCATGTCCACAGCCAAAAGCACCTACAATGGGCACGTGAGCATCAGAACTGGATCATGAAGCAATGGAAGAAGGTGGCCTGGTCTTATGAATTACATTTTCATTTACATCATGTGGATTGCTGGATGCGTGTGCATCACTTACCTGGGGAAGAGATGGCACCAGGATGCAGTATGGTAAGAAGGCAAGCCCGGCAGATGCAATGTGATTCTTTGGGCAGTGTTCTGCTGGGAAACCTTGGGTCCTGCCATTCATGCAGAAACATTATTATCCAGGAAGGCAGTGGCCTCTTTCAGTAGGATAATGCACCCTGCCACACGGAAAAAATGGTTCAAGAATGGTTTGACAAACACAACAACAAGTTCAGGTTGTTTATTTTGCCTCCAAATTCTCCAGATCTCAATCCAATTGAGCATCTGTGGGAAGCTCTGGAAAAAAAAGTTTGATCTATAGAGGCCCCAACTTACAGGATTTACAGATCTGCTACGGATAGCTTGGTGCCAGATACCACAGCATACCTTCAGAGGTCTTGTGGAGTCCATTCCTCAATTGGTCAGGGCTGTTTCGGTGGCTAAAGGGGGATCTACTCAATATTATTCACTGTATATATGATATTTTAATTTGCACAATAGCACTGACATCTCTCCATTTCTGTTCCATTCAGGGGTGGACTGCAGTGTCTGGCAGTGGAAAATCTTCCAGCACCAAAATCCCTTTCAGCTCTGAAATATCATGTGATCAAATGCAGACACGCAAAACAATCTGATGCTTAATAAATGTCAAGGTGTTTCACAGTAAATCACGTCCATTAGCAACACCCCCACTTTTCAAAATGGCCCCAAGCTCATGCTGGTGGGTATGTGGAAAATACCCCTTTTTTCATTCAATTAACCACTTGCCGATCGCCCTATAGCACATTTATTGCTACAGGGTGGCTGCGTTGTGCACGATAACGTATGTATATATGTGATCCTGCACTTCTGGGTATCGGGAACAACTGCATGCCGCCAGCGGTTCGCTCCCACTACAACTTTACACACCGGGAGCTTATCAGCGGGTCCCATGGACCCAATGTCCGCCGGCACCAGCTGATCATTCTGTAGAACAAAGGACCAAGAATACTCCCGGGACTTTATAGGCAAAGGTTCCCCCAACAGGAAAGAGTAGAGAAGTATATAAAATACAATATTTTATTCCAATATATAAAAAACAAGATAGTGTAGACACAAAATTACAGTGTTAAAAACAAACAGTGGTAGCCATACAATAGGTAACTGTCTTGAAATAGCGGTTGATCTCGGGATGCGATACCAAAGCCGCTAGCAATTACGCCAGAAATACCAACATGTTTCAGAATATATCCAATTCCTTCTTCAGGGGATAGTGAAGCTGTATATTATCATGATATAGTAATAACACATCAGTATACATAACAGTGAGTATAATGATATAAATAGTTTATATAATGACAACATATCAGGTATGTAGCATACAGAATAGCAATCTATTAAAAGAGCAGACAGGTAAGTGGTTAAAAAGTATACTTACTTCAATGGCTACACTTATATCAAGAATGCACAGATACAAACAGTGGTGCTCGCACAGTGCTCCTCCGCATCCAAACACCATGGAATGGAAAGTTACATCAGGGTGGAAAGTGATGTCCCCCGACTATGACAATGTCACAGGAAGCTGGGGGTGACCCAAAAGGTGACACCACCGCAAGCTTAGGCGCTCACGAGGATCACAGAGGCAACCCTGGTAAGAGAATGAGTAAAATATGGTATAATGGGTATGTCCCCATATTGGGAACACAGACAAAAGATGCATGTATATAGAAGATGGCCACACATAAGGGAAGATAATAATATATACAGTATATTGGGGACACTCACAGGCAAAATGGAGTGCCCCCAGAAAAATGTAAGGGCCTATATAGCCAAATGTATCTCACATGCAACGCGTCTGGAACTGGTATGTATAGATCCAAGGTGAAAGGAGAGAACGCAGATGCACCACCACACAACTGCAAATTGTCCAGCTGCTCAAAGGAGTAATCTGCTAAGCACTTCTAAAGGTGACACCTCCCCGGGCTGAATACGCCAATGGGGGGGGGGGGGGCATGGGGAGCGGTTTGCTAGGTGTGTGGTGATCAGAGGAGCAATTATGTGAAGTGCGCCGCTGTAAACCCAGGAATAAACCTCCAGCAGCGAACCCCTGGCTCCCGAGGCATCCAGCATCACTTTGCATGCCTTGCGTGATAATGTCAGATGTCACAGGGCCGCCAACATGCGTGGTAGGAGCCGTAACATGGCCAGTGGAATGCAGTGACGGCCACGCATGTTCCGGGCAGCGGCAGGAATACCGTACACCCCTCGCAGCACTGGCACCCCTTTTCCGAGAGTACAGAATTTTTACTCGTTGCCTAAAGTCCACAAAAATGTAACTGATCCCCCTGGCAGGCTTATTATCTCAGGGAATGGGGCTATTACCAAGAAATTATCTAGGGTGGTGGATGAGCACTTGAGACTGTTAGTTTCGAGTCTACCATCTTTTGTTTGCGACATCATCCACCTCCTGCAGATACTCCAGGGGACCCACATCTCTGATGGCTTGATTCTGGCCACCATAGATGTGGAGTCCCTATATAGCTCCATACCGCATGAGAAGGGACTGGCTAGTGTCCACAGGGTATTGTCCTACATGAGCCATCATGAGCAATCATTCAATGAATTCATACTTTTATCACTCAAATACATTTTGAGACATACAGTATCTCACAAAAGTGAGTACACCCCTCACATAAATATTTTATTATATCTTTTCATGTGACAACTTGCTACAATGTAAAGTAGTGAGTGTACAGCTTGTATAACAGTGCAAATTTGCTGTCCCCTCAAAATAACTCAACACACAGCCATTAATGTCCGAACCGCTGGCAACAAAAGTGAGTACACCTCTAAGTGAAAATGTCCAAACTGGGCCCAATTAGCTATTTTCCCTCCCCAGTGTCATGTGACTTGTTAGTGTTACAAGGTCTCAGGTGTGAATGGGGAGCAAGTGTGTTAAATTTGGTGTTATCGCTCTTACACTCTCATACTGGTCTCTGGAAATTCAACATGGCACCTCATGGCAAAGAACTCTCTGAGGATCTGAATTGTTGCTCTAAATAAAGATGGCCTAGGCTATAAGAAGATTGCCAAGACCCTGAAACTGAGCTGCAGCACGGTGGCCAAGACCATACAGCGGTTTAACAGGACAGGTTCCACTCAGAACAGGCCTCACCATGGTCAACCAAAGAGGTTGAGTGCACGTGCTCAGCGTCATATCCAGAGGTTGCCTTTGGGAAAGAGGGGTATGAGAGCTGCCAGCATTGCTGCAGAGGTTGAAGGGGTGGGAGGTCATCCTGTCAGTGCTCAGACCATACGCCGCACACTGTATCAAATTGGTCTGCATGGCTGTCCTCCCAGAAGGAAACCTCTTCTAAAGATGATGCACAAGAAAGCCCGCAAACAGTTTGCTGAAGACAAGCAGACTAAGGACATGGATTACTGGAACCATGTCCTGTGGTCTGATGAGACCAAGGTAAACTTATTTGTTTCAGATTGCATCAATCGTGTGTGGCGGCAACCAGGTGAGGAGGAAGCGTGTCTTGCCTACAGTTAAAGTGGAGTTCCACACAGAAGATTTTTTTTTACATCATTCAAGTCCTTTGCCTATATAGACTTTTAGGGCCTAAAAGGTCCTAGGCTCTTCTCCTCACTTCCTGCTTCGCCTGGCCTCCTGGGAAATGTGACTTATTTCCCAGGAGTCAGTGGGCTTCCCTGTACTGTAAAATTGTGTTATTTCCAGACAGGAAATTACGCGATTTAAGGCAGACCGAGATCGAGGAGTGCATGATGGTTACCCACCATGCACTTCTTTCAGGAAGAGATGCCAGGAGACTACGGATGGGCTTCAGATGCCCTCACCTAAAATGGAAAAGTCCAGCAGTGAGGGAAACAAAGTTGTGAGTAAAAAATACATTTAATTACTAGGCGGTTTGAAAGTAAGGAAACAAAAGCTTACATCTATTTAGTATTAAAAGGGTGGATGCCAAAAAAAAGAGTGCCATGGTCTGGGGCTGCATGAGGGCTGCCAGCACTGGAGAGCTACAGTTCATTGAGGGAACAATGAATGCCAACATGTACTGTGACATACTGAAGCAGAGCATGATCCCCTCCCTTAACGACCCCAAACACACCTTCCAAGATGACCACTGCCTTGCTAAAGATGCTGAGGGTAAAAGGTAATGGACTGGCCAAGCAGGTCTCCAGACCTAAACCCTATTGAGCATCTGTGGGGCATTCTCAAATGGAGCCCAAACATCCACCAGCTCTATGATGTCGTCATGTAGGGGTGGAAGAGGACTCCAGTAGCAACCTGTGAAGCTCTAGTGAACTCCATGCCCAAGAGGGTTAAGGCAGTGCTGGAAAATAATGGTGGCCACACAAAATATTGACACTTTGGGCCCAATTTGGACATTTTCAGTGTACTTACTTTTGTTTCCATCAGTTTAGACATTAATGGCTGTGTTGAGTTATTTTGAGTGGACAGCAAATTTACACTATTATACAAGCTGTACACTCACTACTTTACATTGCAGCAAAGTGTCATTTCTTCAGTGTTTTCACATCAAAAGATATAATAAAATATTTACAAAAATGTGAGGGGTGTACTCACTTTTGTGAGATTCTGTAAAGTTTTCTCCTTTGACCAGTCCCACTTCCTCCAGGTGCAGGGTGGGGCTTTGGGGACTCGATGTGCTCCAGCTTATGCCAACCTGTACCTGGGGGAGTGGGGACAATCAATTTTCAGAGATGAGGATCTCTCTTTGTATACGGCCCACATCTTTATATGATACCGATACATAGATGACATCTTCATCCTATGGGACAGTCCAGAGGAACTGTTTACGGAATGCCTCGTAGCCCATAATACAAATATGTACAATCTAAAATTCACTATATCACATAGTAGGACCAATGTCACCTTCCTAGATTTTGAGATTTACAAAAACAAGGATAACCTTTTATCTTGTAAACTATTTTAAAAACCTACTGCGGGGGAACACAATCTTGTAATCCTCCAGCTTTCACCCCCGCCCGTTGATAACCTCCATCCCATTTAGTCCATACCTAAAAGTCAAACGTAACTGCTCAAGTGAGGAAGTCTACATCTATGAGGCTACCCTACTTAGGCAACCACTATTGGAGAGAGGATACAGTCATAAATGTCTTTAAAAAGCTTATAAAACGGGTGGCTCAGACAACCAGACAGGATCTCTTATTTACCAACAAGAAAAAGACCAAAAATGAGGAAGGCACTAGAATTATTACAACCTTTTGCACTGAACACAAAAAGATTAAAAAGAGCCTTAGTAAATATTGGCATTTACTCACGTCGGACCCCCACATAAGTTTGTGGGTTTTCCCATCTTCTTTGGTCACCTATAGACGTGCCCCATCGGTGGGATATCAATTTGTCCAGAGCAAGTTTCGGGGCCAAGCACGGAGTGACCCGTATAAGCTTCGAGGGCCTTTTTGTGTGGCTCATGTACATATTGCCAATACATAGACGCCCCCAAAAAGACCCACGATTACCCAGTGGCCGCAAATTCATCCCCAAACACTTTGCCAATTGCCAGACCTTATGGGTGGTGTACCTCCTACAGTGTGATTGCGGATGTTATTTTATAGGGAAAACAATCCAAAAGCTCTGGCAGCGATTTTATTGACACATTCTTGCCATGAAAAGCAATGATCCTGACCTTCCCCTGGGAAGACATGTGGCACAGGTTCATTCTGGCCGCTTTCCCGAGGTGGCAGTCCTGGTTCTGAACTGAGTACACCCCAGCCCACGAGGAGGAGACCTCAACAAGCTCCTCTTACAACGCAAGCTGAGATGGATATTGGACCTCAATGCCACATCACCACCTGGCCTGAACCAGGCCTTCAACTTTAAACCTTTTCTCCATGACTTCTCATCAGGAGGTTTTGAGAGGGACATGTAAATACCTCTGTTTCAACATGCTTTCATCTTTGTGAACATACTTGTTTCCCTATCCCATGGGATCTCGTATTTGTGTCCAGCATTCATTTACATACACTGTGTTTCATGCCACTTTCTTCCCCTTTCTTACTTTCCTTTTCCCTCTGCCCTCCTAATATTACCCTTCCCCTCCCTCGTTGACTTGTCATGTTGAGATTGTAGTGTATCTCCTGTTCAGTGTTGCCAACCGTCCATAGATTTACGGACAGCCCGTAAAAATAGGGCATTTTTCGTCCATCTGTAAAAGTATGTAGCAGCCGAAAAGTGCCAGTAAAAATGGCGGCGATTGGCTCGGGTTGAAACTGCGCATGCGCAATTCCGGAAATCCCCAAGCGAGAAGATCAGATCCTGAGCCAAGTTGAACCACTCCTCCTGCTCCCCTGCTGCCAGTCAGTGCCTCTGCACAGCCCACCTGCCGTGCAAATGATGTGACGTCACGGTCCGGTCAGCAGAGACTGGATGTGTGACTCGGCGGGGGATTTGAACCAGTCCGGAGCAGAGCAGTGGACGTCAGAACCAGACGTATCCTCATTTCTGCCTGCCTCCCTAGTTTAGCCTGTAGCCCCCCTGCTCGCCCTGGTGAGTGCACTGCAGTAGCAGCAGTACTTACTTCATTCACGTAGCCAAAACGGAGTCGGGACAGTGAGGGTGTGACTGGTCACTGACGCACACTCTCTGCTCTGGGAGAGACAGCCACTGCCAGTCGGACTCAGTCGGGTCTAAGAGGAACTGAGTGGGACTCAGTTCCTCCCAGCAGCACAGCAGTGGCAGAGCAGCCCACAGGAGTCTCTCTCCTCACTCCAGTGCAGTCCAGGGCAGGGGCAGGGAAGGACTCTGAGTTCCCACTCGAGCGAGTGCAGGTTGGGGGGGTGTCACGTACCTGGTGGACAAGTCTGACTTATGCAGGGCACAAGCTCTCTTACGGCCCTGGTTTGAGAACCCCTGGTAGTGTAGACAGGAAGTTCTGTAGCACAGGGGGGCATGAGGGCTGGACTTGATCACTGGTGGTAGGTGAGGGTCCACAGAAGCTCATGCTTGGCAGAAGGATGGTGTGGTGCAATCCGGGTCGGGAACTGGCTTGTACAGGAGGAGCAGGCAGGCGGATGGTCGGGTGCAGGCAGGGTCAGCAACGTGCTGGCAGCAGAAGTACAAAAGGATCAGGTAGAGAATAGTCGTAGACAGGCCGGGGGTCAGGGCAGGCAGAAACCAAAAAGTCCAAGTAAAGCCGGGGTCACAAACACAGGAAAGTCTTCTCAGAGTAAACACAGGGGTCACAAAGCACCGGAACGCTGTAGAACGGACAGCACTGAGTGCAGGGTGCTAGCATCTTAAATGGCTGTCTTTGGCACCATTTCTGGCACACACGCTACGTGCGCCCATGCATAGGTCTGCCAATGGCCCCGGATGGTTCCTTACATTGCCCCCCCAAGAGGTAGCCTCCGGATGCCCAACCGGGCTCTTTTTGCTGGGTTTCTTCTCCAGAAGGCCCTAAATAGTTATCTGGCGTGTAAATTGTTTTCTGGCTCCCAAGAGCTCTCTTCAGGCCCGTAGCCCTTCCATTTCACCATGAATTGGATGTTTCCTCCTCTTCTTCTACAGTCAAGCATGGTTTCTACCTCAAACTCCTCCTCTTTGTCCACCAAGACAGGTTCTGGTGGGGCTGTACTGCGTTCAGGGAAGAGGTCCTTGACCACAGGCTTGAGCAAGCTTACATGGAAGACTAGGTGGATAGGAAGTGAAGGAGGTAGATCCAGTTCATAAGCTACTTGGTTAATCTTTTTCTTAGGCCCAATGAACCTTTGCCCAAGCTTTTTGGAAGGGCAGGACAGTTTCAGGTTTCTTGTGGACAGCCAGACCCACTGATTAGGTTGGAGTTCTAGTTCTCCTCACCTCCCTTTGTCGAAATTTCTCTTATTGGCTGCCTGAGTCTGGGAGATAGTCTCCTGAAGGAGCTTGTTGTTCTTTTTCAGGAATTGAGTGATTTGCAGAACAGCAGGTACAGTTAATAGGTCAGGCACAAAGGTAGGGTGGTAGTCGAGGTTTGCCCAGAACATTGCTTGGTAGCTGAGTGAACTGAGTTGTTATAGGCAAACTCGGCTACCCCCAACAGGGAGATCCAGTCATCCTGGGAGTATGAAAAGTAGCACCGGATGTACTGTTCGAGGGTCTGGTTGATCCTGTCCATTTGACCGTTAGACTGTGGGTGGTAGGCTGAGGAAAAGGCCAGGTCGATTCCCAGAGAGGAGCATAGGGCCTTCCAAAAACAAGATGGGAATTGCACCCCTCTCGATCTGACACTATGTTAGCAGGGATTCCGTGCAAACGGACCACCTCCCTAATGAAGACCTCTGCAGTTTCGGCAGCTGAGGGGGTGCCCTTCATAGGTATGAAGTGGGCCTTCTTCGTGAGGCGGTCTACCACCACGAGAATAGTGTTGAAGCCTGCAGATGGTGGTAGCTCACCTATAAAGTCAATTGAAATCTGTGACTGTGGTCGTTCGGGAATGGGCAGTGGGTTGAGTAGACCCCATGCCTTAAATTTTTCCATTTTATTCTTGGCACAGACAGGACAAGTAGCCACGTAGTCTTTGCAATCTTCCGTTAAGCGAGGCCACCAAAATGAGCGGGAAAGTAGTTCTGCCGTCTTGCACCCACCAAAGTGCCCGGCCAACTTAAGATCATGGTAGAGATCAAGTGCTGTTAAGCGTAGCTCCTGTGGAATGTAAAGTTGGTTATTGAGCCACCACAGCCCATCCCTTGATATGAGCCCGGAGTTCGGTGGTATGGTAAGACCGGCAAGGGATCGCCTGATTCAGGTAAGAAGGTCCAAGTAAAGCCGGGGTCACAAACACAGGAAAGTCTTCTCAAAGTAAACACAGGGGTCACAAAGTACCAGAACGCTGTAGAACGGACAGCACTGAGTGCAGGGTGCTAGCAGGTTAAATGGCAGTCTTTGGCACACAGGCGCGTGCGCCCACGCATAGGTCTGCCAATGGCCCCAGATGGTTCCTTACAGGGGGTGTGTATATATATAATATGAAAGAGAGTGACTCAGAGACAGAGGCAGGCTGATCATGATGGATGGTGAGACTGACCATTTATTGTATCATGTCCACAGTCTCTGACCATTTCTTGTGTCATGTCCGCAGTCTCTGACCATTTCTTGTATCATGTCTACAGTCTCTGACCATTTCTTGTATCATGTCCACAGTTTCTGACCATTTCTTGTATCATGTCTGCAGTCTCTGGCCATCATCTGTATCATGTCTACAGCCTCTAACCATCATCTCTATCATGTCTGCAGTCTCTGAGAGGGAGTCTGGAAAGGAGTCAAGAGTGGGAGCGCCGCCAGGATGGGGGTCATGGGGGAAGTCAGACGTGTGTGGACTGTGGAGAGGAGACTATAAGATAAAATCAGAGCCACCAAGCTGGAGCCAACTGAGTCCTGCACAGTGCACCTGAGGGAAGGTTAGTGATAGCGCCACCAGGCCAGTCTGGGGGGGGGGGGGAGGGCGGCTGCTGATGTAAGGGGGAGTGAATACAATAATGTAAGGGGGCACTGATATAAAGGTTCTCCCCTATATTAGTAATCCACCTCTTACCTTAGTGTATTTACTCTACAGAAGGTGGTCTTTGGTCACCAGAGTGCCCCACACATCAGAGTTCCTGGCGTTCCTCTTTAAATCAAAGTCTGCAGGATTCCGCCTTACAGTGCAAGGGGAACTCAGTCTGCGGACCCTGATGTAAGTGGAAACTCTGATGTAAAGAGAACGCAGTGGACTCTGATATAAGGTGGTCTCTGGTCACCAGAGACCCCTCTACATCAGAGTTCCCCTTTATTAATGATCTGCAGCATTCCCCTTTACAAAAGAGTTCCCTATCACTGTAAAGGGGAATGCTGCAGACTCTGATGTAAGGTGAAACTCTGTGCTGGCTGGGTTATAGTAATCTGACCTTCATGGCAATGGAGAAATATGTTTTTTGACTTTTGTTTAATTTAAAACACATTGTTAATAGCACTAGCTCTATGTTTATAGTTTAAATATTGATATTTGCACAGTTTGGCACTGAAAACGGTCATTTTAGGTACTTTTTTGCAGTGGCAGTAAAAAATTGGTGCCGTTGATAAATTTTGGTGTCCTGCCAGTAAATTTCGCATTGAAGGGTTGACAACACTGGTACTGTTATTAATATATATATCTTGGAGGTCTTCAATGTGCCTGTGCCCCTCTGCCTTCCCCCGTTTGACCACTGGGTGGCATCCACGCTGTTTTGGCTTTCCCAGTCATGCGTGGGCCCTCTGGTGCCCCACTCCGGGCATAATTGGGCAGTTCTTATGGGATCCGTCTATTGCCAGCTCTGCGCGGGGTGGATGTTATTCCTGCATGTGCAGCCAGCCCTGCGTTCCATCTAGCCATGTTATGGCTCCCACCACGCACCTGTGACATCTGACATAAGAGCCGCGGGGACTCCGGATGCCGGGGGATCACAGCTGGAGGTTTATCCCTAGGTTTTTAGCGGCGCACTTCACATAATTACACCACTGGTCACCGCACACCTTCCCCCATGCCCCCCATTGGCGTACTCAGCCTGGGTGGTGTCACCTTTAGAAGTGCTTAACATTCCTGGGCTCCAATTAGGTGTTGTACGTCAAGGACCAATACTCTACTTTTCACCTCAGTCAGAGTAATTATTTACTCACAGTAAATAATTTCAGTCCAGAAGTCTGTACAACTGTGCAAGACTGAAGGGAAAAGTAGAGGATTGGTCCCTGACATACAACACCTAATTGGAGCCCAGGAATGGAGGCTATATTGATTACATGCGGGTTACCCCTGCAGGGGTGCAGCTTTGTGGTGAGTGGGGACACAGGAGGGGGAGCACGTGTGGATGTCACCCCTTTCCTTCAAGCACAGAAGAAGCACTAAAGTCACCTTTATTTCAACTTGCACATTTTTTATTTTTATATTTTATAATTCGTCACAATTTTTGATTTTTTGATCTTCTATGGACTAAAAATAATTATGGACGTTATAGGTTTCTAAAGTCAACCACACAACACTAGTGGTTTTCTAGTATTTATTAATATTATTAGTAAATCTATTTGCACTGGGGATTACACTTGAAGATTGTATACACTGCACATGATTTCATACTACAGTGGTGTTATGTATTGGTCAAGAGATAGTGCTCCTGCTATATTTTTTATCTAACACGTCTTTTATAGAAATTTGACATTTTCAGAAAATTAGTTTTTTATGTACTTGATATAAGAAAGGACTTTGCATATATGACTGTTTAAGTTAAATAGCAGAACATAACACGTTTTTTACAGGAGTGCACTTATAAACTATTGAACACGGTCCCTATTCTAGTGGGGACTGCACTTGGAAGTGTATATACCGCACAGGTTCAGTTTTTATGAATTTTGCACATACTGGTATACTCAACTAGCTGGGGAGATAGTGACATTTCCTTGACTAGGGTAGTTCAGAGGTCCTAATTACCTACCCAATACACCAATACCCTCTACCCCCTTTTCCCCAATAAAAACGCATAACACCATGTGGAGTTAAATGGCCGTCAGGCCTTTTATTAAACAACTTAAGTAATAAAATAACCATATTTAACATTAACATGAAGAACCCCAGATAGCTGTCCCCAGACGCAAACACCGCCTCGAGGACCATACCAAATAATTCATATTCAACCCACTATAGATGTCCCCAGCCGCAAAACGCTGCCTCGGGAACACTAACCTTTTGTCACAGACCTTACCGGTCTACCAGTACCTGGTCCCTCTTATTGGACCACACCCAACCAGAGGACACCATACCGACAATGGTTTCCCCACTTAATCCCCACCAACAGATTTTTTAACCCCATCTAAGGGGTCTTAACCACCATATAGCTACTCTCCTACCACCACCAACCAACTTCCACCATCCTGAGCGGGGGGGCGGGACGTAACTCTGTTGCTTTCCACCTCCGACTGTTACTGTCTCCACCCTTCCTTCAGTCTACACAACAACTCTCCTCCCCCTCACACCCTCTCCTGGACCAATCACGTAAGCAACCCTCTCCTGATATTTTAAAAAACATTAACTCTATGCTGTCCGTTTCCCCTTCCACCCTGTCATGCTAGCCCTACGCTTCATTCGTCCCTCATAGCTCCGGGCCTTCCTTGACTAGGGTATTTCAGAGGTCCCCATTACCTACCCGATACACCAATACCCTCCACCCCCTTTTCCCCAATAAAAACGCTTAACATTATGTGGAGTTAAATGGCCATCAGGCCTTTTATTAAACAACTTAATTAATAAATAACCATATTTAACATTAACATGAAAAACCCCAGATAGCTGTCCCCACACGCAAACACCGCCTCGAGGACCATACCAAATGATTAATATTCAACCCACTATAGATGTCCCCAGCCGCAAAACGCCACCTCGGGAACACTAACCTTTTGTCACAGACCTTACCGGTCTACCAGTACCTGGTCCCTCTTATTGGACCACACCCAACCAGAGGACACCATACCGACGATGGTTTCCCCACTTAATCCCCACCAACAGATTTTTTAACCCCATCTACGGGGTCTTAACCGCCACCGCGCCACAAGTGTAAGGCCTTACACTTGTGCGCCCCTCCAAACCCTGACTGCTCGCTGCACACCTTCCTCCAAACCTAGGAACCATAGGTCCGTACCTACAGCATTCAAATGCCATCTCCTCTCAGGTAACACCACGTTTCCTGGTCCAACTCCAAATGCCTCACTGCCAAGCCCCCGTTCCTTACAAAAAACCTCCCCACCTCCTTATTGACCTTGATTCGGGCCTTTTTCAGCGCAACCACTGACCATGCTGCCCGCCAAAACGTGCGGGCAATCATGTCAGACCACACCACTAATATAGACAGGAATATCGTTCAGAGCCTCAAAAAATCATATTTAATGTCCTGAATGAGTTCCCGCATCGATCGACTGCCCAGATCATTACCCCCCCACGTGCAAGACTAGCACATCTGGGGGGCGGTCTAGCCATGCGAAACGGTGGATTTCGGGTAAGACCCGGCACCAGAGCATGCCCGGCACACCTATCCATCTGACACTGCCCACCTCCCTAGACACCCCCAATTGTCTCCCATTACACCGGACATCTGCCCTCCTGGCCCCCCAGAACACATAAGAATGCCCCAAAATCCAGATGAGGCATCCCGGTTGACCTGCAATAAAAACAAAGGACAGTGCAGCAAACTTGACCAACACCACAAACAAGACAACAGAGAAACTGACAAACAACATAGCTTAGAGCAGATGAGGGCGTACATACAACTTGTACCTATCTGACTCCCACCTGCCTATACGCTTAATGACTCCTACATCCAACCCCCAACATGCCGCTTCAGTGGCTGCACCTATGCAAAACGAGTGAGAGGAATAATCCTTGGGATTGAGGCCAGTCATCTGGAGACATTTCCTAAAGACTGCAACAAATTGGAATTTGGACAGAAAAGAACCATCCCTGTGGGCTAACAAAGGGCCCACCTTACCAGGCCGAACCTCTAAAAAACTCCTCACCGCCCGACAGGGCATAAATTGGGGCAATCGCCCCGATATAAAACCATCCGAACCCCCCTACCTGCTTGATCTGTCTTCGACCGGCAAATAACCAGCTCAATTGAATTAGCCCTGTGGGCCATGTCCTCTGTCATCAAACCTCCAGCCAACTTCTTGGATGGGCTCACTAATTCACGCAAGGCCCCAAAGAAGGCCACCAAAAAGGCCGCCCTGAACAACAGTATTTCATACTGATATGAACACAAACTAGGCAACTGCTCCAGCACTAACTGTAAAACCGCAAAAGAAACCGGACGCCTCTTGTCTAGTGTTGAGCGAACCCGGACTGTAACGTTCGGGTCCGTACCGAACTTTCGGGTGTCCGTGGCACGGACCCGGACCCGGACATTTCAAAAATCGTTCGGGTTCGGTCCGGGGTTCTGCTATTTTACTCCACGTGTTGAGAAGCTGCAGGGCAGCCAATCAACAAGTGTTTCACTGGTTTGCCCTTAGAAGCCATCACAGCCATGCCTACTAATGGCATGGCTGTGATTGGCCAGTGCATCATGTGACCCAGCCTCTTTATAAGCTGGAGTCACAGTGCTGCAGTCACATGCTCCTTGGGTTAGTGTAGGGAAAGGTAGCTGACTGCGTGAGGGACAGATTTGAGACATTTTAAGACCTGATCCTGCATCCTGAGATAGATTACTTTACTACTGCTGTCTGTGCTGTTGCTCTGAGGACAGATAGCAGAAATTAGAGATTTC
>BLSH010282630.1:547049-558795 GCA_018402905.1 Glandirana rugosa | reverse complement strand
GGTCATTAACCATTGGCACTGTTAGCTTTCACCAGGACTCAGGAGACGTAGGGGGAGTTGTACCGAAACTCTCCCACTCGACGTTTTTATCTACCTGACAATCCGATGAAACCTCTGGACTTTACGACCTGTGGACTGTTTATGTCGAACCACCATGAACGTCTATTAGGATTAAGTGACACTGTCATTCGGCGTTTCCGGTACTGTATTAATTGTAGAAGTACCGTTAACGTTCCTATAGCTCGGTACTTGGACGATTTGCAGAAGGTGGGGTACCATATTCGGAAGTTTCACAAGGCTTGGTAACCGGTTTAGATAGAGGACACAGCTCTTAGACGGATCAGGTACTAGTCCTCCCGCATTCCTCCTTGACTAAAAGGGTGGTCGAGACGAAGGCTTACGACGTGGAATTCATCGGGGGGGGGGGGGGTAAGTACAATGCTGCAGCTGATGCACTATCACGTTTTAATCTGTCTCAATTTTTCTTGCAGCATTCGGAAGCAGAGCTGGTGGGAAAATCAGTTCCTCCTTACGCCCTCCTGATCATGGACTAGGCAGATTCTCGACACAGGAGATAGATTTGGCCAATGGTTCGGAACACTTTGAAGGCTTATACCATGGGGTGGAAGACGTTTAGCAGGTTCATGGCTCGATATCCTTGCAATTGCCATGAAGATGTTAATTATGTCATGGCCTTTGCGGCTTACTGTCACAGTGAATTAGGATTATCTGCAAGTACCACCAAGCTGTATTTGTCAGGTGTCCAGCATTTCAGGTCTCCAAAGTAGCCTAACAGTCCATCTATTTTTGCAGCTCACCCTCTCAAAGCCATGTTGAGGGGGATGCAGAGGACTCAGGACCACTTTCGATTGTCACGGTTACCAATTACTGGGCAGATTTTCCAGGACATGTCAGACATGTTGCCCACTTCCCCGTTTGGGGTGGGTCCCAGTTTGGTGCTCAAAGCAGCACTATATCGAAGTCTTTTCAGATTCCTTAAGCCTCGTACACACGGCACGACGATCGCACGTACGACCGTGTTGAATCGTATGTTGGCTGTTGTATGCAGCATACTGACTGCACTACACGATCGTACGGCCGGGAAAGAACGTTCAGGTGCATGTAATTAGCATCCAGCCATTCCTGACTTCTGAGCATGCGTGTTTTGCACAATACAACTTGTTGTACCAACTGCTCTGTACACACGATACAACGGTCGTATGAGAGCTTGTTGGTACGACCAAGTTTTCTAGTCTGCTCATACAACTCCCTTGTACGACCGTCGTATGTTCGACTGTTCAAATCGCGCATACGAACGATCGATATCGCATACAACGGTTGTGAGTACGACCTGTTGTATGTGATCGTCGAACCGTGTGTACGAGGCTTAAGAATAGGCAGATAGGACCTGGGTTCGTGGTCAAATATTATAAAACCAGTGGCCCATGGTGTTCGGTGGTAGTGTTAGATATGCTCTGCAATCACTTTGCGGCAGCCCCCTTGGACTCCCCTCTGCTCCCTTTTCCCGTGTATCCTCTGACCTCAAAACAATTTGTCTCGCATGTTCGTATTTTGCTAACTAATCTGCATTTAAATCCGAAATGTTTTTCTGGTCATTCCTTTAGGATTGGGGCAGCATCCAAGCAAGGGATCCCATCATATATTATAAAACATATGGGGCGTTGGAGGTCCACTTGTTACAGCAGGCACATACCAGAACTCCATGTCGAAATCATCAGAGCTTTCGAAACTTTTTTACACTGAATAAGAATGTTGTCATCAGTTTAGAATAGCAATACATTTATTCCATACCTATTCGTGTCTTTTGCCCTCTTTCAGCTGTACTGACCAGCCAGATCAAGGCACATTTCAGGTCTGGTAGCCACGGTATCACTATCCAATATTGAAGACTCTGACTTCAAATACACTTTAAGGACTTCAGCAATGAGGAAAGATTAACAGAACTGAATTACTTGAGAAAAGGAAATGAAGGAAGTATTTGATCATCCTGTATAAATAAAGAAAATGGTCCATATAGTAAGCATGGAGCAAAATTGTTTTCAAAGTTCACCCTTGTGTAAAAAATAATAAATGCCCCTCTCTCGTCATTACAATACTTAGGTGCCCAACTCACCTCCCCCCAGCTCTAGACTTCTTTCAGCCAACAAAATGACATATTACAGCGCACACATGCAATAATGACATTAAAACCTGCAAGGCTATTTGAAAGTACCTGGACATCTTCAACCAAAATACGGGGAGTCCGTCACACTATATGGCCATAGAGTGCTTATAATTGCCCCTAATTAGTGTCCACCTGAGACATAGGAAGAGTTTTCTAGATCTCCCATTAGGAGCAGTGTATTGCTCCCATGGTTATGAGACAGAATCTCCCATTCTATGACAGTGTAGGAACCCACTAAGACGGGGGCCTGTGAAGTAGGAGTGGGCTAAGCACTCTATGGCCATATAGTGTGACGGACTCCCCATATTTTGGTTGAAGATGTCCAGGTACTTTTAAATAGCCTTGCAGGTTTTAATGTCATTATTGCATGTGTGCGTTGTAATATGTCATTTTGTTTGATTGGTCTTATAGCAGCACCATCTCTAATGTGATACACTATTAGGGTGTGCCCCCCAAGTGTGTACTTATTATTCTTTCAGCCAACTTCACACCCCTCACCACTAAATTAACTAAGTACAAACCTGTCAACGGTTCCCTCCCCTTGGGCTGGTCGTATTGCACTGACATTAATGTTTTTGCTGCCTCACATCCTGTATATATTCAGAGCTTTACCTATCCCCATGCTCTCAGCACATCTCTGGAAGCTACAGACTATATTTAACTAGGGTTGCCACATCATCCCTTTAATCCAGGACACATATGAATTACACAGGTTCTGAGGCCAATTTAATGCAGATGAGGCACCAAGTGAGTTTAATTCCCACCTTAATCAACCACAGACCCTGTGTAATTCATGTGTGTCCTGGATTAAAGGGATGATGTGGCAACCCTATATTTAACGCTTTTATATGACAGGCTAAACGCGCTAAAAACCTCCATTCTCCTACGACCAACAAAATTTGCCGGTTTAGGAGTATCTAATGTCAACACATATTACAAAACAACTATACTGTCACAACTGAAATAATGGTGGTCTCCTACACAACATCTTTCATGGAAGCAAACTGAAGCAACAACTTCGGGTAGCGACCTTAAACACACCTTGGGTGCAGTGACACTTGCCCCACTGTCTAAAAAACATTTCTTGGCTACAATCACAGCTGCATACAGAGTATGGACCTTTCTTACGGAACCCTCCAATCTGATTTCCATGGAAACCCTTTCCAAACTACCATTATGATCCCTCGAATGCCTGATACCTGACATCTCTCTACAGCTATGGGACAATGCATGTATATGCTCAATCGGTCATCTCTACTCAAACGAACACCTACGGTCATTCCAAGACCTCGCTGACACCTATTCACTCCCAAAGTCCTCTTTTTATAAATATGTTCAAATACAACACATCTTACAATGTCTACAACATCAAACAGAGACAATTATGGACAATATGCTGGACATTTTTGACTTCTCCAAAGCATCGAGGAAAGGAATCTCACCTTTATACATACTCCTTACTAAATCATCACGCACTGGAAAAACTGCTACCATTGCTTCATGGGAACTCTGTCTACAATTCGAAGCCTCCCAAACACAATGGTTCTCAGCAGAGGCGTAACTAGAACCTTCAGGGCCCTGGTGCAAGAAATTATGAAGGTCCCCCCTGACCCCTGGCCAAGGCCCTTACCTCTTCCCACTGATCCTGGGGCCCTTTACTTCTGTCGCGGGGCCCTTTATTATGGTCTCATGGCAGGACCCCTTCACAAGTTCTGCCGTGGGCCCCCTTTCTGCCATCTTCGGGCCTCCCCAGGGTGGTGAAATGCCAGGGCGCAAGTGTGACCTTTGCAATCCTGATAGTTCCCTCACTGGTGTCATTTTTTTAATTTTTGTTATTTTAATTTTATTATTTTTACCAGTTCATTTTACAATTTTATTTTTTATTATTTTTTACAATTTTTTTGTTAGGAGCTCTGTTGGGGGGGCTTTGACGAGATATCAGGGGTCTAAACAAACCTCAGCCCTCAATCTCCATCTGTGTAGACTCAGCTGCACAGAATGAATGGACACAAATAGTTGTGTACCAAGCCTCCCAGTACAGCAGCTGGCAGGAGAAAGGAGAGGGGTAAGATGGCAGCACTGCAGGTGGGACCAGGGGAGCACATGGATCCAGGAACAGCAGAAAAGTGAACTGGATAGGAAGGGCGGTGGGGGCAGCATATAGAGGAACCAATCTATTTTATTAGGAGGAAAATGGAGGACATTGGTTTCTCTAAATGCTGCCGCCTCCATCCCTCCTATCTAGATGTACAGGGAAGGCACACGGGCCGGTTGCAACTGCAACCCCTGTAGTTACGCCCCTGGTTCTCAGCAATTTCTTTGCCCTTAAAACACTCCCGCTGTGTATCTCATTGGGAAACTCTACAAAAACTTTTAGATCATTGGTACCTCACTCCTGACAAACTGGCGGCTGTCTTTCCAGATCAATCATCATTATGCTGGAGAAAATGTGGCAAACATGGCTCCCTACTGCATATATGGTGGCAATGCCCAGCGATCACTAGTTTCTGGAAAGGAATATTCAACATAGCCACCAACATCACTGGCTTACTAATTTCTCCTGATCCTAAACTGACACTTCTAAGCATTGGTATGGACTCCTGGCCTGAGACTTCCACCCTTTGCTTACCCACCTCTTTATTGCAGCTAGGATCTCTATAGCTCGCAATTGGAAACAATCATCCCCGCCCAATCTTCTTCCAATTAGTCAAATCCTCAATGACCAAGCTTATTATGAGTCCATGAATGCTAAAGCTCACCTCCTCCTTAAGAAATTTTACTCTCAATGGTCCCCTTGGCTCCAACACCCTGACTGCTCTTTGATATCATATGCAATCCTCTGTTACTGATCCGCTGTACAATATTTTACTTGTTTGTTTATTAACATACTTAGTAATTTTACAATTGTACTAGCACAACACATCACCCATGCTTCCCTTTTTTTCTATACCCTTTCCCTCTTTCCTCCATGCCTCTCTCTATTTTCCACCCCCATTTAGGCTGGGTTCTCACCTATGTGAAATGGATGCGGCTTACACCGCATCCAATATGCAGAACATTTGAAAACATGTTGTTTTCAATGGGGGAGGTTTACATATGTGCGTTGCATTCGCACTCCACATTGCACAGAATACGTGTGCGTTTTCTAAGCAGTGTGGTGCGAACTGCAGGCACATTCTGTTCAATGGGAGCGCATCTGATTCGCAGATATGTTTCGATTTGAACAGGGATTTTCTCCCCCTCCTTGCTACACCTCCCCCTCCTCCCAGGTCAGCTGATCCCCTGATAGAACGGAGAGGAACTGTTTCTCTTCGCAGGGAGCACGGAGCTGGAATTCGCACTCAGCCTTAAAGTCTTATGATAAGTAAACTACGTACAAATGTTGGCCCAAGGGCCTTTTACTTCCTGTTGGAAATTATCTTCAATAAAAACTATTGAAACTAAAATAATAAATACATATATTTTTACAAGTCAGTTGTGTGACAATAGCAAATTTATTTTTGTTATTTTCACACTAAAATTCCTCTCCGCCAATCAGGAGGTAGGTCCTGAGACCTGTTTCCTGATTTGGCAAAGCGTCAAGCGATCCTATTGGATGCCTAGCACTTAGGAGGAACAGAGAGGAGACACACAGTGGAGGAAGCCGTGGGATTAGAGGACAGCGGACACACTGCCCGCACCCTGGAAAATGAGGAGAGGACACCTCAACCCGCTAGCCCTAGATTGGGTTGTCAGTGCCATGCCGCAGGCCTCCTCTAGGGGTGGGGGTGCTGTCAATGCCACATCGCTGGCTGCCCTGAGGGGGTGGGTGCTTGTTTGCCACCCCCACCAAAAGAAAAACCCACCAGCCGCCACTGCTGCAGAGCATTGCGTTCATGATCAGTGGATCGTGGGTGCATTGTCAGGCTCCTGCAGACATGTCTTACAGCTCTCTACTCGTACGTCTGTATGGGCAGACAGTTGCTGAGCTGCAAGAAGTGTCATCTATGAGAGCGCTGATCAGAGTGCTCGTACTTCATTGAGATATACAATTCAAACTGACGCGGTGGCTTTATGCTTTCACAGATCACTGTGAACGAAGGACGCCTGCAGTGGGAGAAATTTGGGGTTTCCTACAGTTGGAATTTAACCCCTGACTATGGAAAGGCTTCTTTATGGTAGGAGCTGAGAAAATGTGATACACACTATGGAACTGATAGGAATTAAGCGCGGGTAATCACAAGCAGTATCAGTAGCAAAGTCATGCTACTGAAAATAATCCGCATCCATGCAGCGGCAGCCTTACATTGACATAACATCTCATACAGCCATTCTCAACCTTTTTACTCCAGAGGAACCATTGAGGTGGTGGTCAGAATGCCCCCTTAGTCCTCATTCACACCAGTGCAATTGGCAATTCAAAATTGCATGACAAGTCGCACCCTATTTGTGCCATTCAAATCGGTGTGACTCCAACTTGAAAAAGGTTCCTGCACTATTTTTGGTGATTTCATGTGCGACTTGCATTGACATCTGTTCATGAAATCGCAGAGATGTTGGCAAGCCGCACATGAAATTACACTGACTGGCGGCTTTGAAATCCCACTAAAGTAGTTCGGGAACCGGGGCTTACAGGCAGCTAAAAAGATCATGCCGCTGGCTCTGTCAGATTGTGTTCATGCCGGAACTATGCAGGCATCATGAAATAGGGGGTCAATTAGCCACAGCTCAAGGAATCCCTAGCAACCTATGGAGAACTCTAAGACCCCTTTTACACCAAGGCGTTTTTCACTCCCCCCAATACACCCCGGTGTGAAAACCCGAGTGCTTTCACACTGGGGCGGTGCGCTTGCGGGACGGTAAAAAAAGTCCTGCAAGCCGCATCTTTGCAGCAGTGTGGGAGCGGTGTATTCACCGCTCCTATACCGTTCCTGCCCATTGAAAATAAAGGGGCAGCGGTGTTCAGGCACTTCAGGAGCGATGCAAACCGGCACTTTTAACCCCTGTTTAACCCCTAGTGGGGGAGGGGTTAAAAGCGCACCACCGCCGCCCAAACAGCAGCGCAATAGCACCGCTATAACGAGCGGTAAAGCGCTGCAAATTAGCAGTGTTTTACCGCTAACGCTCGGGCGACCCCGGTGTGAAAGGAGCCTTAGAGCCGGTCAAGTCGCCTGACAAGTCGTCCCCATGCAGTGCAAAGGAACCGTTGTAATAGGAGTGACTCAGGTCGCTCTGACTTAGAAAAAGGTTCCTGCACTATTTTCGGGGCGACCTCAGCGTGACTTGCATTGACTTCTATTACAGAAGTCGTTTGCACAGCGCGTCAGTGTGAACCGGCTCTAAGAGTTCCTTTGAAACCTGGTTGAGAAAAGCTGATCTAGTGTAAATCCTTAACACTTAATCTTCCACCCCCCACCTCTAGAAAAATTGACCCCCTAAGTCTAACACTAGCCTAAGCCCTAAAATATGCAATTAAACAACCCTCGTGCTATTAGAAACAACTGTAAAACCTCGTACACACACTGCGACGGTCGTACGACCGAACGGCCCAAATCGTATGTTGGCTGTTGTATCTCCCATACTGACATGCACTAAGCGATCGTACGACCAAGCTGAACGTAGTGACGTGTTAAGAGCGTATAAAGAGGAAGTTCAGGTGAATGTGACTTGTGAATTAGGAACGTAGGTTTACACAAATGGACACTTCCGTGCGTTCCTGACTTCTGAGCATGCATGCACGTACAACTTGTTGGACCAACTTCTCTGTACACACCATACAACGGTCATATGACCGCTTATTGTACAACCAAAGTTTTTTAGTCTGCTCATCCAACTTCTGTTGTACGACCGTCGCACGTCGGCTGTTCAAATCGCGCGTACTAACGGTCAGATGATCGTACAACAAGTGGTCGTACGACCATTTTTATACGACCGTCACACCATGTGTAAGGGCCTTAAGGCCAGGTTCAGGCTGGTGCATCCCTGTTCACCGATTCAGGTGCAATTTTTTGCTTGAATTTGCGCTTGATTTGGAGCCAAAGATGCACGGGACTCTTTCCATATGCACACCGCGGCCGCCCTGGAGTTGTGTGAACCGGCTCCATGGAGAGCCGCATCCAATTCGCATCAGTGTGAACCCACCTTACTCGAGATAAGAAAGCAGCCGTCACCAAATAAAATGTGCACTCATCGCACTCAGTAAAAATAAGCAATATTTAAATAGCGAAGCGCTTTTAATACATAACCCCCATAACCATGCAATAAATATATAGATATAATTTAATCAACATAAATTCATCAACAATTATACATAGAAATGTGCAATTAATAATATGTCCACTCTATAAATTCATATGTACCAAAGTGATAGTATATTCACGCCATCAAGTTATCCAAAACCAAAAAATATATATAAAAGTAAAATAAAGTTTAAAGTCTTGGAGGAGCCTTTGAGAAAGCCGATGACGGCACAAAGCTCTAGTCCATAGAATGAGTTAAGTCCTATACACCGTTCAATTTCCGTACAATCTCACATTATGATTACGAAGATCTTCAATATCCACACTATGCACACCCAGGTGCCCTTATGGGTGTCTGCTTACCTTATTTGTTGGACCCCCACTGTAAAAAAGGAGGCCAACTGTGCTTTATTTACATATAAAAATGTTGCTCCTCTCAAGTCCTCCTCTTTCACCAATGATCACCTCCCAGTAGCAGGATAATATATAGGAAGCTAAAAAAAACGCTGATAGTGTAGATCATTCTTTCAATTTTATTAAAAAATAAGTAATACCACTCACATTTCAGCAAGTGGATAAAAGCATATCACAGGAGCAATTCCAGTAAATGGCATCTAAACTCCGCCCAACGAGATGCCGTCATAGGCTTTCGCAAAGGCTCCTCCCAGACTTTACACTTTTTTCACTTATTATATATATTTTTGGGTTTTGGATAAATTGATGGAGTGAATATACTATCACTTCGGTACATGCACTTATGTTTTCCTTATTTTAGATGGTTTCATATGAATTTACAGAGTGAACTTATTATTAATTGCACATGTCTATGTATAATTATTGATGCATTCATGTTCATTGAATTATATCTATATATTTATTTATTGCATGGTTTACGGGGTTATGTATTGAAATCACTTCACTGTTTAACCTCTTCTGGTTCCTGTCCGCGCTATAGCCGAAAGACAGATGGCGCACTCTGTGATTCAGACTCAGCTGATCACTGATCACAGATCGGGGTAAAGGGCCAATCACAGCAGCCCTTTGATGATCAGGTGTCCATTGATAGCTGGTCACCAAAGCAAACACAAGCTGGTTATCGGCTTTTCTTGCCTCACGTTGTCGGAGAGAAGAGGAGAGCCGATAAATGGCTTGTGTTAAAGGGACATTAGCACTAATAATCAAGACACTGATTATCAGTGCAGTCCCGACAGTGCCCACTAGTGCTGCCAATCAGTGCCCACCAGTGCTGCTAATTAGTGCCTGTCAGTGTCACCTACCAGTGCTGCCACTCAGTGCTCATCAATGCAGCCTATCAGTGCTGCCTATCAATGCCACCTATCAGAGCCCACCAGTACCGCCTCATCAGTGCCCACCAGTGCAGCCTATCAGTGCACATCAGCGAAGGAGAAAAATTACCTGTTTGCAAAATTTTATAACAACCTATGATTTTTTTTCACTTTTTGGTCTTTTTTCATTTGTTTAGCAAAAAAATTTAAAAAATCCCACTGGTGATTAAATACCACCAAAAGAAAGCTCTATTTGTGAAGAAAAAAAATATATAAAAATGTAATTTTGGTACAGTGTTGCATGACCGCACAATTGTAATTCAAAACATGACGTTGTTGAAAGATGGAAATTGGCCTGGGCAGGAAGGGGGTAAAGTGGCCAGTAGGCAAATGGTTAAATATTGATGAAGCCTTAATAATTACTCCTATTCTGTTACATGTTAACTTTATCCCGCTCCAGGAGACTTCACAGAGCATACAGTTCAAATATTCATGTGCCATGTTCAACTGACCAAAGCCAAAGAAAAGATCTTACAACTGGACTATTGAAAAGCAATGAATAGTCAGTGAGTAATTAAAGCCATCAGCTTCTATCTATTTCTAATAAAGGCCAGCAATGGGCGTACTTATCCAATAAAAAATAACTATAGGTATTCTGTGTATAATGTTTGCTCAGAACTAGTGGACATTGGGAGGATCCTGCACTTAGCATTTCTGTAAAGCAGCTATAGCCGGTGTGACATACCAGAAATAAGCATACATACTGTTCTGCTCTCAGACTCAGTTCCAGGTAAATATGATGCATAGAAGGTATGTTTAGAATGAGAAAGTATATTTAGTAGTGGTAGGAGCGACAAGCAAGAATTTCCTGCTCTTCATTGTACAATTACCGCTGGAATCCTCTCCTGGATCATTTTGGTTTCTATCATTCATTCCAGTTCTCACTAGAACACAGCATACGTCAAACTAGACTCTCCTCCCAATGATTCCAAAACACCATAAAGAGAACCCACATGGCTATAACTAAGACTGTTAAGATGCTATCAGAGTATATACAGTATCTGACAAAAGTGAGTACACCCCTCACATTTTTGTAAATATTGTATTCTATATTTTCATGTGACAACGCTGAAGAAATGTCAGTATAACAGTGCATATTTGCTGTCCCCTCAAAATAACTCAACACACAGCCATTAATGTCTAAACTGCTGGAAACAAAAGTGAGTAAACCCCTAAGTGAAAATGTCCAAATTGGGCCCAAAGTGTCAATATTTTGTGTGGCCACCATTATTTTCCAGCACTGCCTTAACCCTCTTAGGCATGGAGGTCACCAGAGCCTCACAGGTGGCCACTGGAGTCCTCTTCCACTCCTCCATGCTGACATCACGGAGCTGATAGATGTTGGAGACTTTGCGCTCCTCCACCTTCCGTTTGAGGCAGGACCATCTTAATAATATCATGGGCAAAGTAATGCACTAGGGCCCCTACCGGGGAGATGGTGACCTGCGGCACGCTATGCGCGCATTAGCAAGGAGTGGGTGTGACTAAATGCTACATATTGGGCATGGCTTTTGAGTCTGATTAGAAACAAATAAACACAACCAGGGAATAATCCCAAATTAAATTCACTCCCTATACACACTACCCTCATTCCCCATATACACTGACCCCCTGTATACACTGACTCTTTTTCCCTGTACACACTGCTCCCACTCCTTTTTGAAACTATCCCCCTCCTTGCACACACTGCCTCCCCCCCATGTCATAAATGCCTCTCCCACCCTATCAGTGGCCTGTATTTATGTAAGACTGTACACAGTACGAAGGGGGCAGGAGGGCACAGTAGAGGGGAGGTCAGTAGGGTACAGTATAGGGTGTAGTAATGTATAGTGGCAGGTTTGGGTAGTATAGGAAGGTATAGTGGCAGGTATTGGTGTAGTGAGGACAGTCAGTGTGCAGTGAGGGGACAGCCAGCGTGCAGTGGGGGGACAGTCCCTAATAAGGGACCAACACAAATAAACAAAGATTAGTCTGAGTTTTCGGTACGGGTTATACAT
>BLSH010282630.1:509528-521029 GCA_018402905.1 Glandirana rugosa | reverse complement strand
CGTTGAGTTTTAAAATCGAGGGAGGTATTTTCAAGTCGTGCCTGGGGGAAAAAAAAAAAATAATTAGTTTACCATTATCCGGACGATAATAACAGTCTATCTTTATGGTTAAAACTATACAAAAGGTTAGTTGGAAGTATTTGGACTGTCATATTCAGACATAAGAGGCACGTATGTTACACAATTTTACATTTATTCAGTAAAAAGAGAAAGTGACAACCCGTGCCTATACTACGTGACTATCCGCCGGGACTACTCCGACGTAACTATACGCCGTGGTTATCCACCGTGACTGTCCGTAGTGACCACCCGTGGCTGAACTTTTATGGAGGGAGCTAAAATTTTGAGTTGCCAAGCGACAGCCAAGAATCCTTACACTCCTTTCACACTGAGGAGTTTTGAAGCACTTTGGCATTAAAAAAAATTAATGCTCACGAAAACACATTAAAATCAATGGATGCTTTTCAATGTGCGTGCCATGGTGCTATACATTCCAAGGACTGCATGATCTAATGGGTAGCGGTATTCTGATAGGACACTCATGCAGGCATCTAACTAAACCCAGCTACGTCTTGAATTTCACAGTAATTTTAGCAATAAAGTGAGTGTATATAAATAAATATAGTATATTGACATCTGTGATGCTGTTTGGATGTTTAATTTTAGATGCCTAAAAGTTTAGCGCTGATCAGTGTGGGGTGTACCAACATGGCCTCCGCCACCTTCCTGCTGCTGGTGTCCAGCTTCTTTCAAAATATAACAACCAAACAGCATCCCAGATGTCAATATACTGTATTTATTTATATATGCTCGCTTTATGGCTAAAATTACTCTGAAATCCAAGATGTAGCTGGGTGTAGTAACATGTCCGCATGGGCATGGGCGTCCGCAGAACTTTTTCCAGGCGGGGGGGCATAATTTCAAAGTCATCCATCCTCTGCCCCTTTTTGACAATTTCATAATTACATTATCACGGTCAGAGACTGCAGACGTAGTACAGGAGATGGTCAGAGACTGCGGACATGATACAGGAGACGGTCAGAGACTGCATACATGGCCCAAGAGACTGTCAGAAACTGCATACATGGCTCAAGAGGATAAGGACCTAGTGGGGAACCCCTGATCTGATCCCTGATTCCAGGGGGGGCAATTTCCCCCCCTTGCCCCTACCTGCGGACGCCCATGTGCATGTGTGTTCCATCAGAATACCGCTACCCATCAGATCATGCAGTGTTCGGAACGCATAACGCATGCACAGTATTTTATGGTCAGAACATCCCTTCCATTACACAATCTGATGGGTAGCGGTAATCTGATAGAACACCGGCATCTGAAGTAAAGGAAACAGGAAGTGAAGCCTTGCTGCTTCACAGCCGGTTTCCTACTGCACATGTAAAAGTCTCGCTGTGCCTAGTAAATGGTTTAGTAGAATCCTGGGACCTGTGTTGTGTTCCAGAAGACTGCAGGGGAAAAAGGGGAGCTGCAGCGATCTGAGCCAGAAGTGGGAGTGGGTATCTGTCAAAACCAGGTACCCGCTCCCCCCAAAATGTGCCAAATGTGGCAGTGGAGAGGGGGAGGGTGCAAACACGTAGAGCTTCCCCTCTTGGTTGGAGCTCCACTTTAAGGGCTCATTCAGAATTTGCCTTGTTCTTGTGTTGGGACTGTGCTGAGAAAAGTGAATGAGCCCTAAAGGACCAGCTGACCAAAGCACATATTTCTTTGTACCCTTTGTAAAATATATCATGCTATATCTGCTACGAATGAAGAAGGATGAACAGCATCTGTACAGAGTGCATTTAAAAAAGGACATACCGGTTTATCTGGAAAAAACCTGGTACAGCTAGATCATAGGTGTACTGAACGTTCTACCTTGAGGTGGAGCTGGGTACAGGGGGAGGGGCCAAACAGTATATAATGTCAGAGTCTGGTCCTTCCAGACTATGGCATCCTTTAGGAGTTACCAGCGAGGAAGAGGTGATCTTACCTGTTCTGCTGCTGTCTTCTCATTCAGCGGTTGCACATCCACTGAACTGCTGCCTGCAACCTCCAGAGCTTTCCCAACCTGCCATCATGTCTTCCCAGGTAAGACAATTTCTTACACTTTTTGCATGAAAACACTTATTAGTTAGACGTTGGATAATAGAGTATTACAGACTGTGTATAATATTACTACTATGGAAGAGTAAATGCAGTTTTGTTAGCTTAGCTCATGGTTTTTAATTTGATTTTGCTAATAATTTGAGTTAACACTAATAAATCTGCAAATCCTCAAACTGGAATGAGTGAACGGATTTCTGTGAGATCATTTTCACAGTGAAATTAGTGGCAAGTTTGAAAATTTTAGTTGTAATGATTAGGCTGCTTAGGATTTTTCTTTTGTGCTTTTTTTTTTTTAGAAATAATATTTAGGGTAGCTTGGTTTATTTAATTATCTATTTTTTTTTTTTTATGTTTTGTGCATTTGATCATTATTTGTGTACTGTTGCGTTACATTTTTCATTTTACTCATGTATGTGCATTTTTTCATTGAAAAAAAAATAAAATAAGAAAGCTAATGATGGGCTAGTTGTTCGGCACAAAAAGAGATTCATTAATCATTTGGAGCCAGTTTAAACCAAATACAATTGACAACCACCAAAAAAACGTTTATTTCACTTTTCCCAATAGTTTCAACACATTTTTTTTTCTTTTTTTTTTGAGGGAGTAGTGTGGTGTTCTTTTACATTTCTTTTTCCTTTTTTTGTATACTGTTGCGTTTAATTTTAATGTTCCTTTTTTTATTTGTCCATTTTTTTCCATTGTGAAAAAAATGTAAAAAAAAGAAGCTAATGGTTGGTAATTTTTTGGCATACAAGGGGATTTGTTAGCCCTCTGGAGCCAGTGCAAGCAAATACAATTGACAACCACCAAAACACACTTTATTTCCCTTTATAGCTTCAACATATTTGATCAAAATTCCAAAATTTTGCATAAATCTTCCAAATTTAGCAGAGATTTGGGGAACTAATTTATATGTACTAAAAAAAATTAAATGACCAACTAATAGGATCAAATAGGATACAATTTCTGCTGCTTATAGCTTTGCATCTTTTTTCACATGCGTTTTTGTGTGTGGTGTGTTTTTATATATATATTTACATATACATTTTCACTGACACAGTTTTGTGAAAATATATATATACACACACACATATACACAGCATATATATATATATTTACATATACAATGATAAATAATGTATTATGGAATGTGTGTTTTCATGGATATGTTCTTTTGCAGGAAACAGTTTCTCTTTAATGTCTTTCATGCATTGAATTGCAGCACTGTAGAAACAAACAAGTTAAACTAGTTCTGTAACTTAATTGAATTAAACTTTGCAACCAGAATTTACCTTATCATAAAAAAAGAGGCAAGTTTAACTTGAAATTATTGGGTGTGTGCCTTGGCCAGAGTATAGTTAGAATATGGCAAGGCATTCAGGGCTTCCAAAATCCACAAGGCCTTCCAAGCTCAAGGTGCATCTGTGCCAGCAGTATTAAATTAAAAAAGGAAAAATTAATAATATTGCAGCTGTGGTGGCTGAATTTTTTTTTTTTTTGCCTTTATTATCACTTGGTGATCCTGCCAGTAAGCCTGATATTTCCCAACGTATTTTAACAGACCAAACTGTCCAGCAACAGTTATAGTTAGAGGGTTGAAGCAACCAATTTACCACTAACAAGAGTTCTTACAATGATCAGCTTTTATTTTTTTAATGCAAAACCTTTATCCCAAAAGGAACAAAAAAGTTGATTTGTTGTAACTGTTAAAGCGGATTTCCACCCAAAAATGGAACTTCCGCTTTAAGTAATGGTGACTCCCCCTTACATGCTACAATTGGCATGCCATTTTTTTTTTTTTTGGTGGGGGGGGGGTTACCTAGTTTTTATAGGTACCCAGCTCCCACTTCCTCTCCTGGCGCCTGGCTCCCCCCTCCCTCCCTGCAATCTTCTGGGACAGGTCACGGGTCCCAGAAGAGTGCCTGGCCATTCACAACGTGCAGTTCGGCTCAGCCACAGCCGGGCGCCCACACTTGTGATGCTGGCGCCGTGGAGAGGAGGGGGAAAGGAGCGTCACTGGACCAGGGCACAGGTGAGTTTCTGATTATTAAAAGTCAGCAGCTTCACTTTTTGTAGCTGATGACTTTTAAATGGTTGGAACGCCACTTTAAAAATGGTTAGCTGTTAGCTTTAATTTGTTAGTCAAGTCTATCTAAATTCTCTAGTGCATCTAACACTACCCTCTCCCCAGACTGACAAAGTTGTTGTACAGGGTGTCTCCGTCACTAGTTTTTTTGTTTAATTCGACCCAGCTGGGCTGAATGAAAAAAACAAAAAACTAACAGACATGTTTTGGTCATGTCCCCCTGGTGTCTGTCAGACTAACTCAGGTACGCATGGGCCGAATGTTCAATAGAAACCCTCCAATGCCGCCCAACATTCGACCCGTGTATACTAGGCCTAAGACAGGAAGTGTGTCACTGGGTGGACCACCAGATGAAAGGAAAAAAAGCCTAAAAAGGAAATTAATTTAGCCACCCCATTTTGTTAAGCTGCAATATTTTTTTTTGTTTTTTTTGTATTTAATACCATTTCAAATATTTACATATGCAAAACAAAAATACATTTCTCCACAATGCTTTCAGATACAGAGATAAATGAGGGCTTGCTTAAACGTGCTTATACTGTTGGTTCACACTGTGTAATGTACTTTAGTGTGCATGATCTGGGCACAGGTTCACTTGCACAGGTTGTCTGCTGGTACAAATACTGATATAAATTAGTTTTAAAAGCATTCAGATGTAATATGATTATTATCGTGTGAAAAAATTTTATATGATAGTATAAATCCTCAGGATATGTTTTTAGCAAGTTCAGTGCATACCTAGATATTAAGATAAAATAATACATTTGCTATATTTCTCTCTGATTATGCAGAAGCCCCCAGATGTCTACACCATCTCTACTACAGATGAAGCAACAACCAAGAAACCTTCAGATAAAAAATCAAAGAAAGCCAAGAAGAATGAGAAGAAAGTGGAAAACCTCAAAAGGGAACTTGAAATTGTAAGTTAAATGAGAAACTTTCATCTTGGACTATTGTGTTCATTTCATTTGTACATATGATAAAAGTGTTCTCTTTTAAGCGGTAGTAAACTTTTTTTAAACTTGTACCTGCAGGTAAGCTTACAAAAGGCTTACCTGTCGATACAATGAATATCTCCTAAATGTTCATTGTTTAGGAGATATTGGCAATAGCCAATGATGTTACCAACATATGCATAGTAATGTGCTGCATTCAGGGCACACAGAGCATGTCATGGAATGCAGAGCACCATGCCGCATGGGAGTGGCATCATCACAGCCTGGCCATGCAAGCAGCTGAAGGGCTCAAACCCATAAGGAAGACCAGGGGAAGATGGAAGCTGCCGGCAGTGGTGACAGCGCTCTGCTGGAGGGCTTTGCTTGTAAGGTAATTTTGCCATTATGTGCTAGTATGTGGTGCCTACTAGCACATCATGGCATTAATCTGCTGGGGGCCCTTTGTAGAAAAAAAAATCTCAGGTTTAATATCACTTTAAGGCTTGGTTCACACTGCTTCCAGATGCAGCTCACTGCAGGCGTCCGGTGCGTCCCTGTTCTCCGTTTGAGTGACAAATAAGGGCCAAATTTTTGGCTGAATTGGGTCCTGAAATGGAGCCAAAGACACACAGGACCCTGTGCAAGCCGCTCCAGAGCCACCACGGAGATGTGTGAACCGGCTCGATAGAGAGCCACATCCAATTTGCATAGGTGTGAACCCAGCCTTAAACAAGAATGCCACATGACTAAAGATCAAGATTATCACAATGCATTGATTAAAACCGGAGATGGCAAAATCTGGTGTAGCGGTGCATGGAAGCCAATCAGCTTCTAACTTCAGCTTGTTCAATTAAGCTTTGACAATAAAATCTGGAAGCTGAGGTTTTTATGCAGATCTGCACAAAGTTTTGCACTCTCCAGTTTCAGTAAATCAACCCCAGAGATTTCCCAAATTTATGACAGCCTAACCTTTTTTTACTAAGTTCAATAAAAATGAAGGTAAAGTCATCTAAAAAAAACAAAACTTTACTTTTAACCAATTGAGTGTTGGTATGTAAGGAAGTATAAGTCTGTTGATCTAAAAAAACAGTTAATTACCCTGATTATTTTGACGTTTTACTGATTAGCTCTGAGAAACAGACCAAAATGATAACACTGTTGAAATAACTCCAATTTTTGTTTTAGACGGACCACACTTTAAGTATAGAGGAGCTGGAGAGGAAATACTCTGTGAACATTAAGGAGGTAAGCCTAAAGGAGCAGTAATTCAGTTTCTGATCTTCATGGTTAGGGATATGCCGAACACCCCCCGGTTTGGTTCGCACCAGAAGATGCAAAAAATTTGTGCGAACATGCGAACCCTATTAAAGTCAATTGGACACGAACATGAAAAATCAAAAGTGCTAGTTTTAAAGGCTTATATGAAAGTTATTACCATAAAAAGTGCATGGAGACCTGGGACCTGCCCTAGGAGACATGTATCAATGCAAAAAAAAGCTCTCAAATCAATCGTTTTTTCAGGAGCAGTGATTTTAATAGTGCTTAAAGTGAAACAATAAAAATGAAATATTCCTTAAAATATCGTGCCTGGGGGGTCCCCTTAGTATGCCTGTAAAGTGGCACATCTGTGTGATGTTTAGAACAGTGCCAGAGCAAAATGACATTTGTAAAAGAAAAATTGTCATTTAAAATCGATTGCAGAGACAATTAGGGACAAAAAAGAAGAAAAAAGTGTCCCCCATTGTAAACCATCATTATGGTGCTGACGACCCATAGAAAAAAAATGAAACAGCTCCCTCTTATGTCAGTGGGTGGCCCCGCACTAGCCTTTATAAGAGCTGTCAAACGGCAAAAGACAGCAGTCGGTGGGAGCCCTCCCATTAGGGAGGAGCTGTTTTGTTTTTGTTTTTTTTCCTTCGGGTCGTCAGCACAGTGATTGACGATGGATTACAAGGGGGGACACTTTTTTTTCTTTTTTAATAAAGGACTTGTCCGTAATTGTCTCCCGTGCTTTTTTTGGCACTTTTTTTGTTGGATTAGTAGGGGTACAATGTACCCCATACTCATTCACACGGGGGGCAGGATCTGGGGGCCCCCTTATTAAAGGGGGCTTCCAGATTTCAATAAGTCCCCCACCCACAGACCCCCACAGCCACCGGCAAGGGTTGTGGGATGAGGCCCTTCTCCCCATCAACATGGGGACAAGGTGAACCCCAAAGCACCCTCCCCATGTTGAGGGCATGTGGCCTGGTACAGACCTAAAGGGTCTGGTACGGACTTGGGGGGGGACCCCCATGCAAGTTTTGTTTAAATTTTGGCGCTGAGTTCCCCTTAAAATCCATACCAGACCTGAAGGGCCTGGTATGGACTTTGGGGGGGGGGACGGACCCTATGCCAGTTTTTAAAAAAATGTTGGCGTGGAGTTCCCCTTAAAATCTATGCCGGACCTTTATCCGAGCACACACTGTATATAGTCTACACTGAATGCAGCTTGTATATGTGTATATATATATATATATATATATATGTATAGAGATATATATATATATATATATATATATATATTCTTACACTGCCTGCACTGACTGTATATACTCTATCTACACTGTGTACTACACTGCCTACATGCCAATAACTAAACTGCCTAACCTCTCTCTCTATCTCCATTATTATACACCTATATACGGGCGCTGTATAAGCGGCCTTATATAGTGTGGGACATGGAGTTAGCCCCCTGAGCTATGATTGGCCAAAGGCCCCCCGCGTTGGCTCTCACAGCAAAGCGTGCTGTGATTGGCCAAAGCATGCAGGTCATGTGCATGCTTTGGCCAATCAGCGGGTGGCTTTTCCATGTGATCGCCCAGTGCATTATGAGGTGCTCCACGGCGGGCGAACTTGCCGTGAGCGCCCCATAAAATTCGCTGTTCGGCGAACAGCCGATGTTCGAGTCGACCGTAAAACACAATTTTAGTTGTCAAATTAGTGATAATAAACAATGATAAGCAACTGGGTTTTGAGAGTTCTAGACATGTAACTAAGCAATGTACAGAGGTTGGACAAAATATGGAAACATTACATGATCTGCCAAGACAATAGTGCTCCGATTCACACAGCTGGTATTGTCAAATCATGGTTTGACAAGCATGCAGACGAAGTCACCGGACCTCAATATCATAGAGCCACTATGGTCAATTTTAGAGAACAAGGTCCGGGCTCTTTTTCCGCCTCTGGCATCTCTGCAAGAACTGTAACAATTTTAGATGAAGAGTGGTATCAGATTCCATTATCCATCATCCAAGAGTTATATTTGTCAATTTCCAGGATAATTCAGGCCTTCTTGGATGCCAAAGTTGGTACAACACCACATTAGGTAACGATTTTGTTCTTTTAACTGGCATTTCCATAATTTTGTCCAACCCCAATATGTGTTTGTTAGCTTGCAGAGGTGAGGTAATAATCCATACCAACCAACAAAACTAATCTTTCATTGTTCCGATGATTGTTTTATTTTATTTTGATATATATGCTTGTGATTTGTTGTAGGGCCTAAGCACTGCCAGCGCTGAGGAGCTTCTTGCTCGGGATGGACTGAACAAACTTTCTCCTCCAAAAGGAACCCCTGAAATTGTCAAATTTCTGAAGCTTATGGCTGGTGGTTTTTCCATTGTGTTTTGGATTGCGAGTGCTTTGTGTTTCCTTGCTTTTGGTCTACAAGTTGCACAGGATCCCACTGTTTCTAAAGACAATGTAAGCATAATTGTGAATATAAGGTTTTGTATGCCTCCTGTTTTTGATATGTCTTTCATTCCTCACTAAATCATAAACATTCTGTGTTTCCAGCTCTGGTTGGCTCTTATTCTTATTGGAGTGGTAGTGTTGACCGCCCTCTTTGCGTATTACCAAGAAGCCAAAAGTACAAACATTATGGCCGGCTTTAAAAATATGGTTCCTCAGGTAAGAAAGGACACTTGTTGAGTAAACAGTTTTCTAAAATTAACCAATGATACACTGAGTTGAGATTGGTTTCTAACCTGCATCTCTGTCAATCTAGCAAGCCGTGATTCTTCGGGATGGAAAGCGTATAGAAATAATGGCGGAGAACCTTGTTGTAGGTGATATCGTTTTTATAAAAGGAGGAGACAAAATCCCAGCTGATTTGCGCCTACTGGACTGCCAAGGCTGCAAGGTGAGAAGTTGGAAAATTTGCACAATGATAGGGAAAATTTATGGTTTCTTGGTTTGCAATATGAAGCCAATAAAACAACCATAAGCAACCAAAATAATATGATAATCTTGCTACACAGGTTGACAACTCGTCTCTGACTGGTGAATCAGAAGCACAGCCTCGAGGTGTGGAGTGCACACATGAGAATCCACTAGAGACCAAGAACCTGGGGTTTTATTCTACCACCTGCTTGGAAGGTACGCTTTAGGCTTCTATGACGTTTTGACGTTAACTCAATGGGGGAGATTTACTAAAACTGGTGCAGCTGTGTATATTAACAAATCTGTTACTAACTTCAGGTTGTAGAATTAAGCTTTGACAATAAACCTGGAAGCTAATTGGTCACTATGCAGGGCTGCACCAGATTCTGTGAGCACCAGTTTTAGTAAATCTCCCCAATGTCAGCACCTAAACGTAGCATTTAGGTGGTCAAACTATGCATTCAAACAAGCTCTAAGAAATTGATTCTCACCTACAGGTGCAGCATGTGGAATGGTAATAAACACAGGGGACCGTACAGTGATTGGACGTATTGCTTCCCTGGCCTCACAAGTTGGAAATCAGAAAACACCCATAGCTCTGGAGATTGAGCACTTTGTCCAGATAATTAGTGGTCTTGCAGTATTTGTTGGAGTCGTTTTCTTTATAATTTCACTGGCTATGGGTTACAGTCCTCTCAATTCTGTTATATTCTGCATTGGCATTGTAGTAGCCTATGTACCAGAAGGGCTACTGTGCACGGTCACTGTAAGTATGAGTACTGCTTACACCTACCATACACATAACAGATACTTGATTCACATATTACAATTTTTGCAATAAACCTTATTGCTCTTCCTCCTAGGTCTGCCTCTCACTTACTGCAGTACGTATGGCAAAGAAAAATTGTTTAGTTAAAAACCTGGAGGCTGTGGAGACACTTGGATCTACTTCGGTCATCTGTTCCGACAAGACTGGTACCCTGACACAGAACCGTATGACTGTGGCACATATGTGGTTTGATAAATTTATTCACAATGCGGATACCAGTGAGAATTGGACTGGTAAGGCCCCCATTTACACTTTTAAACAATACTAATATTACTGGTATTGCTATCAGCAAACACTCAACTTGTCTAATTTTTTTACCTTATGCTTTCAGACACATGTTCACAATGCAGAAAATATACTTCACATTATACATGTTGTTTAGATAAACATGAATATATCCAATGTGTAACTGTTGTGAACTATTTATTTCTCCAGGTGAAATGTTTGATCAGAGCTCACCCACCTGGTCTGCATTAGGTAGAGTCGCCTCTCTGTGCAATAGAGCAGAATTCATTGGAGGTCAAGAGGATGTTCCCATCAGCAAAGTATGTATGAGTAGCATTATACATTATTATTATACAGGATTTATATAGTGCCAAACAGTTTGTGCAGCGCTTTACAAGATGAGGGCAAACAGTACAGTTACAATACAATTCGGTACAGGAGGAATCAGAGGGCCCTGCTCGTTAGAGCTTACAATCTGGAAACATGGAACATGTTTAAACATAGCATTTACACATTTCTGGTTCTTTGTAATTGTACTACCATCAGACACATTGGGGGTAGGGTTGCCACATCATCCCTTTTAATCCAGGACACATATTACACAGGTTCTGTGGCTGACTAAGGTGGTAATTAAGCTCACTCGGTGCCTTATCTGAATTCAATTAGTCTCAGAACCTGTGTAATTCATATGTGTCCTGGATTAAAAGGATGGTGTGGCAACCCTAATTGGGGGGGATTTACTCAAACTGGTGCAGCTGTGCATAGAAACCAAAGCTGACGTTAGAAGCTGATTGGTTACTATGCACAGCTGCCCCAGAGTCTGCATGCACCAGTTTTAGTAAATTTTCCCTATTTAGTTTAAGGAAAGGCTAATTTACTTTCAACTTTCCCATTTAGAGAACAGTCAACGGAGATGCCTCAGAAGCAGCGTTGTTGAAATTTACTGAGCAGATCTATGAGAATGTAATGGAAATTAGGCAAAGAAATAAAAAAGTGTTTGAAATTCCTTTCAACTCAAGCAATAAGTACCAAGTAAGTGATTATTCTGCTGTTCAAATGTACTTCCTCTTGATTAGAGTTGAGCGAACCCGAACTGTAAAGTTCGGGTCCGTACCGAACT
>BLSH010282630.1:472256-493287 GCA_018402905.1 Glandirana rugosa | reverse complement strand
CAGCGCACCTGTGGGTTACCTACACTGAGCCATAGACTTCAGTTATTTACCTGTGGGTTGGATGCACTTTCTAAAAGCGCACCACACCTGCAGGATATCATAGAATTTAATGGCAATGGTGATGGTAACCCGTAGGAAAGCCACAGCTGCACTGCACCCATGGTGCGGGTAAACCGCTGCACATCAATGTGAAAGCAGCCTTAGGCCCCTTTCACATGATCAGTCATATCAGGTCCGCCTGTCCATTTTTCAGGCTGACCCAGTCTGACCCATTAATTCATCTCTTTGGAGCGGCAGATGTAAATGGACTTTTACACCCGCCTACTTCCAATCCGATCCGCTAAAAAAAAAACAGAAGGGGATCCGTCCCCTTCCATCTGGGCAGATCAGAAGGCTCATAGAGTAGAGTGGGCTATGTCTGTGTCCGCTCTGCATATCCAAAGTGGACACGGACCCGTCATCCACCTGCTCCGCTCTTTGTAGCCCCCGACCAGTTACCAAGTCACTTAAGTGGCCCTCACTCTTCAAAAAGGTCAGGCACCCCTGCTCTATGCTTAATCAAAGTTGATATATGGATGGGGTACCTCGTATCCATGACTGGATATGTTATGGGTCCACCATCTTAATTTAAGAGTTCTGATGGAAGTAACCTCGGTCCTCAAGTACCCCCAACAGGCCATGTTTTGGGAATTTCTCTTAGATAAAATAGCTGTTCAAAATACCAAGCCATTGACTCTGATTTAAAGCACCTGTGCAAAATAAAGGAAAACCTGAAAACATGGCCTGTTGGGGGTACTTGAGGACTGAGGTTGAGAACCACTGTTGTAGACCACATACGGGAAATCATGGGGGAGCTGACTTGGTGAAAAGGCTCAGCTTCATTGCTTAGATCACCAGCCAGGGAATGGCTGCCTCCCTCATGGTCTTCTCATACAGGAATCTTGCTTCTGACAACTACATACATTAAAATTACAATTAAAATAAATGTGCAGTTTGAACAAGTCACCATCCAGAAAATTTGTGCTATCCACAACTGAACTGGATAGACTTTTTTTTCATCCGGAGTAACTATGTAAAAGAATGAGATACGGTTTTAAGTTGGTCATACACATGACATTTTTCTCAGATCTACCAACAACTATGGAGTGCGATGGGCTACTTGATTGGATATAAATCAAATTGAATGTTTAAGAAGATACTCAGTTATTATGGATTGTAAAAGAATATTATGACGAGATTGTTTATTCAAACTGTAACTTGTATGGCCAGCTTAACTTTTGAAACACTTCTTTAATTCCTTATGCACACGGGATGTCTGTAAAAGCCCCTGAGAATGCCAGAGAACACTACTTAAAAATGTACTAAAAGCTGCATATTGCACATATGTTTAGACATGTCTACTGTTTCAGCGTTGATGCATTCTATTGGGCAGAATAATTAATGTATGCTTGCCATTGGAATGCATTAACACGCATTGACTTTGTGTATAGCGTTTGTTTTAACTGTCCCAAATTTAAATATTTATTTAAATAATTATAACTTTAAGAGTAACACACATATTATTGAATAGTGATAGGCTTTAAAACTGTGATATGTATTGATTATTAATTGTTTCTTCTTTTTTTGCAGCTTGGGTGGAAGAAGAGCTTTACTATTAAGTGTCCAATAATTTTAAGAGATCTCGTTATTGGCTTTCTCGCCTGACAAACCCCTCGATTTTGCACATTTCTACATACTGTATATTTGTAAATAACCATACTATGTAAATATACATTTTTAAATAAATATTACAATTATATTATAATTTTATTTGTATTTATTAAAGAGTGTGTGTGTGTGTTATATACACACACACAGTATCTCACAAAAGGTCAGTACACCCCTCACATTTTTGTAAATTTTTTTTCTATATTTTCATGTCCCAGAAGGGGGGGGGGGGGCAATTACACCCGACCACCTACTATGACTGACCACCAGAGTGGGCAACAGTGTATTTTTATATACATATATCTACACCCACACACAGTATCTCACAAAAGTGAGTACACCCCTCGCATTTTTGTAAATATTTTATTTCTTTCTGTGTGACAACACTGAAGAAATGACACTTTGCTACAATGTAAAGTAGTGAGTGTACAGCTTGTATAACAGTGTCAATTTGCTGTCCCCTCAAAATAACTCAACACACAGCCATTAATGTCTAAACCGCTGGCAACAAAAGTGAGTACATCCCTAAGTGAAAATGTCCAAATTGGGCCCAATTAGCCATTTTCAATCATGTGACTCGTTAGTGTTACAAGGTCTCAGGTGTGAATGGGGAGCAGTTTTGTTAAATTTGGTGTTATTGTTCTCACTCTCTCATATTGGTCACTGGAAGTTCAACATGGCACCTCATGGCAAAGAACACTCTGAGGATCTGAAAAAAAGAATTGTTGCTCTACAGAAAGATAGCCTAGGCTATAAAAAGATTGCCAAGACCCTGAAACTGAGCTGAAGCACGGTGGCCAAGACCATACAGCGGTTTAACAGGACAGGTTCCACTCAGAACAGGCCTCGCCATGGTCAACCAAAGAAGTTGAATGCACGTGCTCAGCGTCATATCCAGAGGTTATCTTTGGAAAATAGAGGTATGAGTGCTGCCAGCATTGCTGCAGTGGTTGAAGGGGTGGGAGGTAAACCTGTCAGTGCTCAGACCATTTGCCACACACTGCATCAAATTGGTCTGCATGTCTGTCAACTCAGAAGGAAACCTCTTCTAAAAGATGATGCACAAGAAAGCCCGCAGTTTGCTGAAGAAAAGCAGACTAAGGACATGGATAACTGGAGCCATGTCCTGTGGTCTGATGAGACCAAAATAAACGTATTTGGTTCAGATGGTGTCAAGCGTGTGTGGCAGCAACCAGGTGTGGAGTACAAAGACAAGTGTGTCTTGCCTACAGTCATGCATGGTGGTGGGAGTGTCATGGTCTGGGGCTGCATGAGTGCTGCCGGCACTGGGGAGCTACAGTTCATTGAGGGAACCATGAATATCAACATGTACTGTGACATAGTGAAGCAGAGTATGATCCCCTCCCTTCAGAAACTGGGCCGCAGGGCGGTATTTCAACATAACGACCCCAAACACGCCTCCAAGATGACCACTGTTTTGCTAAAGAAGCTGAGGGTAAAGGTGATGGCCTGGTCAAGCATGTCTCCAGACCTAAACCCTACTGAACATGAGTGGGGCATCCTCAAATGGAAGGTCGAGGAGTGCAATGTCTCCAACATCCACCAGCTCCGTGAGATCATCATGGAGGAGTGAAAGACTCCATTGGCAACTTGTGAAGCTCTGGTGAACTCCATGCCCAAGAAGGTTAAGGCAGTGCTGGAAAATAATGGTGGCCACACAAAATATTGACACTTTGGACCCAATTTTGACATTTTCACTTTAGGGGCATACTCACTTTTTTTGCCAGCGGTTTAGACATTAATGGCTGTGTGAGTGATTTTGAGGAGACAGCACATTTACACTGTTATACAAGCTGTACACATTACTTTACATTGTAGCAAAGTGTAATTTCTTCAGTGTTCACATGAAAAGGTATAATAAAATATTTACAAAAATGTGAGGGGTGTATTCACTTTTGTGAGATACTATATATATACATATATATATATATATACATATATACATACACACACACAATATTACCAAAAGTATTAGGACGCCTGCCTTTACATGCACATGGACTTTAATGGCATCCCAGTCTTAATTCGTAGGTGTCAAAATTTAGTTGGCCCACCTGTTGCAGCCATAACGGCTTCAACTCTTCTGGGAAGGCTGTCCACAAGGTTTAGGAGTGTGTCTATGGGAAGCGCATTTGTGAGGTCAGGCACTGATGTTGGATGAGAAGGCCTGGCTCTCAGTCTCTGTTCTAATTAATCTCAAAGGTGTTCTATCGGGTTGAAGTCAGGACTCTATGCAGGCCAGTCCCATTTCTTCCATCCCAAACTCGCTCCTCCATGTCTTTATGGACCTTGCTTTGTGCACTGGTCTAAATCATTTGGTGGAGGGGGATTATGATGTGGGGTTGTTTTTCAGGGGTTGAGCTTGGCTCCTTAGTTCCAGTGAAGGGAACACTTAAGGCATCAACATACCAAGACATTTTGGACAATTTCATGCTTCCAACTTTGTGGGAACAGTTTGGGGATGGCCCCTTCCTGTTCCAACATGACTGCATGAAGCAAGGTTCATAAAGCCACAGATGAACGAGTTTGGGGTGGAGTAACTTGACTGGACTTGCAGTGATGGGTGGGTGGGGGGGTAAGAGGATACTATATAAATTAGGGGGCGCTTTGGAGGGAAGAAGGCTTGTGCTAAAAGGGGGGTTGGATATGGAATTCAACCCCCTAGCACAAATCTTATCATTTTACCACCCCAAATCAAAAAGATGCTGACTGCTACAGAGGGGATAATCATGGTGTCTGGGACCCCGAGCACCCCACAAGAGATGCAGGGCAGTTGGCCAAGGTGCCCACGATAGTGCATCCCCTTGCCAGGCAAGTTAGTGGAGTTCTGGAACTTTTTTCGGCACTGGGCTCCAGGATTTGGCTCCGATTCACACCATGAATCACACAGGAACACACTGCAATCCTGTGTGATTCACATGCGATCCAGGTGCAGTGCAATTTCAGCCTATTCATTTGAATGGGCTGAAATTGTGCCGGACCGCACTGAGTTGTGCATGCACTACTTTAGAAAATGCATATTCAACTGGATTGCATGGTACTACTGTACCAAAAGATCCAGTGCAGGCAAAGGTATTGGGTGTTGTTAACATTGACACCCACTGCAGATCACAAGGGCAGTGCAGTTTAAATGTGGTGTGGGAAACGCACACAAACAAAGTCACAGTCACTTAGTCCAGGTCTGCAAAATTTGGTTCGTAGCTCAGGAAGGTCCCACCAAAACCGGGACAGTTGGGAAGTATGGATTTGCATTAGAAGGTGAGAGGATTTTTATTAGAAGGGGAGGGTTTATATTGGGAAGGGGGATTTGGGTGGGAGGATTTGTGACCGAACTGGGGAGGGCACTTGTGCTGCTGGATTTGTCCTATTAAGTGGGGAAAAGATTTGGAAGACCTGCGGTAGAACAGGGATCTGGGGGATTTGTACTTGAAGGGAGGGGAGAGATTTTTTCTGGGAGAAGAAATTTAGGGGGGGGGGGGATTTGGTATGCTGGGAAGGGGGTTGGGGTGAAATAGGATTTGTGGTTGGTGGGGGTGGAAATGAGTGTTTGATTGTTTTATTTATTTATTTTTTGAAGGGGAGGGAGTGGAGATGTTTGCTGAAAGGGTAAAGTGGGGAAGGGAGGGATTTTGCTCTCTCCATACCCTGACACTGTGCATTACCCATTCCTGTTCCCTGCATTCTGTACTCATGGACCCTGCTCTTTGTGTCATGTACTTCTAAATGCGGCACTGACTGCAGCCCTCTGGGTGTTACATACTCCTGATCCTTGAACACATTGCATTACACACCATGGACCCCTGCAGTCTGAGTTATGTATCCTAAACCCAACACTGACTGCAGCACCCTGTGCATTGCACATACCCAACCCCTATGTTGTGCCTTACAAACTCCTGCACTGTATACACAATACTGTACACAGTTCATTTTTTCAACAGTTGCAAAGTAGTCCATGATTATTTTAATGAAGGTCTCCTTTAAGGCTAGCTTAGACAAAGTGTTAGCTCTTTTTATATTTTCAGCATGTGCAAATTCATATGCAATGGAAGCTTTTTATCATTTGTATTCTTTAATGATTGTGCTGTGGTTTATATGTGTCCATGAGACTTTTGCTTGTGGCATAGCAGTCAAAGCATTTTTTATAGGCCAAGCCCAGATTGTGTTTAAACACACCCCTTAAGCCCCTCCCACAGTTAAGAATTTGGCTACACCCTCATTCTGCTACGGTGCACTGCAGATAGGGTGACCACATTTCCAAACTGCCATTCAGGGACACCCCCTCTTCTCAAAAAAGATGAGGGGGGAATGTAGTCTCGGGTTGACGGAATTTGGCGGTGGGTGTTTTTTGGGCGAATGGCTGGTGTTAGCACTTAAATCATCTTATTTGCTTTACTACATTGTAATATACAGTGAAATAGTTCAACTTGCCATAATGCAGAATCAGTGGGAATCCTGAGCTTGTCACTTGCCACCAGATGCAACCTGTTGCCTGACCCCAGATGCAGTGTGCCACTTGCCACCCACAGCCTGCCATCAGATGCAATGTGCCACTTGCCACCCACAGCCTGCCATCAGATGCAATGTGCCACTTGCCACCCACAGCCTGCCATCAGATGCAATGTGCCACTTGCCACCCATAGCCTGCTACCAGATGCAGTGTGCCACTTGCCACCTTCATTACTGTCCAATGTACACCTGTGTGACTGTCACCTTCTTCTTCATTACTTTTTCCCCTCACCTTCCAAGTTCCAATATCCCCTCTGGTGCGTGATCCCTCAGACAGTGAGTGGGGCCATGGGCGGGAGGAGGAGAAGTCGCTAATCTGATCCAGCAGCAGCACACAGAACAGACACCAGACGGCCAGTCCTGGCTGCTGTCACTCCCTCTCCATGCCGCCGGGTGCTGGAGAAGGAGGTGGGTGGAGAGGAGACACTCTCTGGAGAGTTAAGATCACACCAGTCCCTGCTGCTTGCCACTAGGCGCCAGATGAGTGAGAGTCTGATGGCACTGGTTGCTAGACGCTAGGTGGGGCTGGCCCTAGCAACCAGTTTCGGAAGTGTAGGGAAATGTAGTTAGTAGGGGGTGACTGTGTCCTAAATTTCATTCACACTGTATTGTTCTGGAATGAAGATACCCAGGACAGAGATGCCAATTACGGGATAGTCCTGGGCAATCCGGAACACGTGGGCACCCTAGCTGCAGACCACTTCCTTCCTCAAGTGTCGCTCATTCTGAAGTTCAAAAGTTGGAAGGTATACATTCTCTAGTAGGAGAGTGGGCACAGTGTGGATGTTTTAGTTTGCCTCACCTGCCAGCTGCCCCTAGTCTTTGAGGGGGAGTGGGGAAAGCATAACCCCACTCCCCACATTACCATTTAGTGGCAGCTTAGCACAGCTCAAATTTTCAATGCTGCATTATGTCCTTCACGCTGCACCCCATCACATTACGATGGGCAATGTGAAAGAGGTACCAGCACAGCTGCAGACAGTGAGTGTGGGGAGTTACATTATGGAAGTGAAAGGGGTTGGCGGGGGGGGGGGGGGTGGTGGGGTGGCACCAAAATAAACCTTTGCCTGAATAGACAAAAATACTTGCACCAGCCCTGCACATATTTCCTGATGCCCCATCTTTAGTTGAATGTACAAGCCTTTTTATACTGGTGGTTAGTGTGTAAATGCGCCACTACATAAATGTTTAGTGAAGATACCCCCATCACATTAAAAGCTAATGTAAGTGTCCTCATTTTACTGATGATCTGAGTAAATGGCACCATTTTTTTTTGGCCCCATCACAATACCAGTTGGAGTTAATGGCACCATTATTTTGGTGGCCCCATCACAATAACATTCATTTATATAGGAGGTTAGGGTAAATGTCTATCTCTGTGTTTCCAATATATTTGTGATTATTAGAGAAATTCCCCACTTACAGTATCTCACGAAAGTGAGTACACCTCTCACATTTTTGTAAATATTTTATTATATCTTTTCATGTGACAACACTGAAGAAATTACACTTTGCTACGATGTAAAGTAGTAAGAGTACAGCTTGCATAACAATATAAATTTGCTGTCCCCTCAAAATACCTCAACACACTGCCATTAATGTCTAAACCGCTGGCAACAAAAGTAAGTACACCCCTAAGTGAAAATGTCCAAATTGGGCCCAAAGTGTCAATATTTTGTGTGGCCGCCATTATTTTCCAGCACTTCCTTAACCCTCTTGGGCATGGAGTTCACCAGAGCTTCACAGGTTGCCACTGGAGTCCTCTTCCACTCCTCCATGACGACATCATGGAGCTGACAGATGTTAGAGACCTTGCGCTCCTCCACCTTCCGTTTGAGGATGCCTCACAGATGCTCAATAGGAATTAGATCTGGAGACATGCTTGGCCAGTGCATCAGCTTCTTTAGCAAGGCAGTGGTTGTGTTGGAGGTGTGTTTGGGGTCGTTATGTTGGAATACTGCCCTGTGGCCCAGTCTCTGGAGGGAGGAGATCATGCTCTGCTTCATTATGACACAGTACATGTTGGCATTCATGGTTCTCTCAATGAACTATAGCTCTCCAGTACCGGCAGCACTCATGCAGCCCCAGACCATGACACTCCCACCACCATGCTTGACTGTAGGCAAGACACGCTTGTCTTTGTACTCCTCACCTGGTTGCTCCCACACACAATTGACACGATCTGAACCAAATAAGTTCATTTTGGTCTCATCAGACCACAGGACATGGTTCCAGTAAGCCATGTCCTTAGTCTACTTGTCTTCAGCAAACTGTTAGCAGGCTTTCTTGTGCATCATCTTTAGAAGAGGCTTCCTTCTGGGACGACAGCCATGCAGACCAATTTGATGCAGTGTGCGGCGTATGGTCTGAGCACTGACAGGCTGGCCTCCCACCCCATCAACCCCTGCAGCAATGCTAACAGCATTCATATGTTTATTTCACAAAGACAATTTCTGGATATGACGCTGAGCATGTGCACTAAACCTCTTTGGTCGCCCATGGCGAGGCCTGTTCTGAGTGGAACCTGTCTCCTGTTAAACTGTTGTATGGTCTTGGTCACCGTGCTGCAGCTCAGTTTCAGGGTCTTGCTAATATTCTTATAGCCTAGGCCATCTTTATGTAGAGCAACAATTCTTTTTTTCAGATCCTCAGAGTTCTTTGCCATGAGGTGCCATGTTGAACTTCCAGTGACCAGTAAGAGAGTGAGAGCAATAACACCAAATTTAATACACCTGCTCTTCATCCACACCTGAGACCTTGTAACACTAACGAGTCACATGACACCGGGGAGGGAAAATGGCTAATTGGACCCAATTTGGACATTTTCACTTAGGGGTGTACTCACTTTTGTTGCCAGTGGTTTAGACATCAATGGCTGTGTGTTGAGTTATTTTGAGGGGACAGCAAATTTACACTGTTATACAAGCTGTACACTCACTACTTTACATTGTAGCAAAGTGTAATTTCTCCAGCGTTGTCACATGAAAAGATATAATAAAATATTTACAAAAATATGAGGGGTGTACTCACTTTTGTGAGATATTGTACATAGCTGCTTAGTGGAGAAGGTCTCACTTGGAAGTCAAGGGGAAAAAATAACACCTATTATTGATGGTCACTGGGAAAAAATCCCCTTGCAATGGTGATTGGTAGGTCTCTTTCATTGGCAATTGGTGGAAGGAAGAATGGCTCATCTGTTGGAGGCTGGGACGAATGCCGGATAGAAGGGCGCATTGCTTTAGCTGGTGGTGCTGCCAAACGTCTTGTACATTAGTGACAGCACAGTCACCCATATCCCTTCACCTCACTGGCCTCATCCCTTAAATCCAAGCAATATGCATCCCCCCCCCCCCCATGCTCACCAGAGCTTATAAAATGTCCCAAGCCTAACACTGTCATGCTGCTGTGGGAATAGGAGCCACGCTGGGCCAGACCCAGGCTGATAGGTGACTAACCCAATGCCATCCTTGGCCAGCCTAGGTTGTGTGTGACATTGACACTAACCTGCTCTTTGCCAGGGAAATTCACACATGTACCTTGCCTGGCATATCCTCACCAGGTCCGGGCCGGGCTCAGACCTTCAGAAAAGCAATAGGTTTTGCTACAGTCAGCGTGACTCTGCTCAATGTCATTACAATGAACCAGTCTTGGATTACCATTATTACAAAATCCCTGCTGCTGATGCTGATCTTTTAAGTATCATCTGGCCCAAGCTACCATACTGGAAAGGTGCCACACTATGTTTCCACAGCTGGCCTTTGGCTTCCAAATTTTTAGTGTTTGCTGAAGGGTGAATCCTGCTTAGTGTCTCAAAGTTTAAAGTCTCTATTGTGAATATTCAAAAAATTAATGGGGATATGGGAGGGAAGTAGTTAGTCAAGGAATGTAAAGTTTTGGATTTGAAGTGTTTTTGTGCACTCTGCTTTAACATTTTATTAACTTTTAATAAATACAGTGTGGTACTGGTAAAAAAGAAGCTTGCATACTATACTATTAAAGTGTTGTGAACTTGCCACTTGCCAATTGTACAAAATTGAGTTAAAAGTTATAAAGTTTTAGCTTTATTTTTTAAGAGTGAACATTTCTATAGCTTTCAGCTCTGTTGTGATTGCTACTTTCAATGGTTAATTCTGGCCTATTACCTCTGGATATATATAAAAAAAAAAAAAAAGTTTCACAGCTTTTTTCAAGTTGAAATGAATCGGATTTGGGTGCTGCTGCTCTATTTAATCTAAGCAAAAAGTAGAAAAAAAAATAAATCAATTACGCATCCAAAATATTTGATGCCAGATGCGCTGTGTGTGAAAATCTTACTGATTCATAATGCCACATTTAGCTTAAAGACATCTCAAAAGCTTGCAATTTAAAGGATTGCTGGGTTTCCCACGAAGCTGCATTGAAAGAACACTTTCGGTGCTGTATTGTAAAAAAATGTTTTGCTTTGTTAAATGTCCCCAATGGCAGCTCCTAATGCCCTTTTTTGACAAAAGCTTGCCTCTTTATCCTGAAAAATGACCAGAATTTAGTATGAAGATTCACCCTCCATTGGCTTCATTGGGATTCATGGCTACGTTTGGGTTTTTCAGATTTCTGGTTCAATCATTTTTATTAGGGTTTTCAAACATAACGTTAAGTAAGCAACAAAATTGCCCACACAGGGGCTAAAAAAAGAGCATCCAAGACTATAAAGCACAAGGAGGTGCTGATAGAAATCAAAACAAAGTAATATATCAGGTGAACAGGAAGCCCAAATTGAGAATCCCCAAGCATAGTTCCATATACCTGTAATCCAAAAGGTGGGTTCCCCCACTGTGGTGCAACCCAATACAAAGTAAAAGATAATATTAGAAAAAGATAAAAATAAAAATAAAAAGATATTGGTGGGTAGAGACCCCAAAGATAAGAAAGAAAAATAAACAGAAGAGAAGGCCAAAGTAGAAAAGGGGGGGGAACCGTGGATCGCAGACTCTGGACCACCATGCCAGCCATCATAAGTGGCCAATACTGACTCGGTGTAAAAAAGTATGAGCAGTCAAAGGTTCCCGAATTTTGAGAAACTTGGAATGGGAGTCTTTCAGGACACTAGACATTTGTTCATTAAACACGAGGACCGTCATACAGTCTTTAACGCCCTGAAATGAAACTGCTGTTTTTTTTCTAGGCCTGAGCAAAAGTTCTCTTATCTAACAGGAATAGATGTAATGCCAACTTCTGTTGGTGGGCATATAAACCTGGGATGTTTTTCAGATTTCAACAAGCCCCCTGTAAGTACAACATGGGCAGATTTGTTCATCCCTACTCAACAGGTTTTTGGAGCATGTCAGATTTTAGTTCTCTTAGTGTAAATTCTAAGCTCTATGCCACCATGACAATAAGGAAGAACTGAAAGAGGTGGTCTAGTTTTCAGTCAAAATACAAAAGGGGTTGTAGTGGTATTAATATTAAACATCCGGATATTTTATATGTGGGCAACACATTGTCCAAGTGGTTAGCACTTCCGCCTAGCAGCACTATGGTCATTGGTGCAAACCCCAACCGTGGCAGCGCCTGCCTGGAGTTTGCATGTTCTCCTTGTGCCTGTGTGAGTTTCCTCCAGGAACTCCGGTTTTCTCCTACACTCCAAAGACATACTAGTAGGTTAATTAGCGCCTGTCTAAATTGGTCCTAGTATGTGTATATAGGTTAAAAGCTTCTTGAGGGCAGGCACTGATGTGAATGTATAATATATGTGTAGAGCTCTGCGTAAATTGATGTCGCTGTATAAGTGCTAGACATGGGCCGGACACACCTTGGTTCAGTTCTCAACAGAACTTTTGAACATTGCAAACGTTTTTAACCAAATAATGAACCCCACTGAAGTCTATGGGACCCAAACTGGTTTGGGGGTCCAGATACTGCCCTGAGGGACATGTATCAATGAACACAAAGTTTGTAAAAAACATAATTTTTAAATGAGCAGTGATTTACTGATGCTTAAAGTGAAATGAGAAATAAAAATGAAAAATTCCTTTAAATATATTGCCTGGGGGGGTCCCCTAAGTCTGCCTGTAAAGTGGCTCATCTGTATCATGTATAGCAGTGGTTCTCAACCCTGTCCTCAAGTACCCCCAACAGGCCATGTTTTCAGGTTTTCCTTTATCTTGCACAGGTGCTTTAAATCAGAGTCAATGGCTTGGTATTTTGGACAGCTAATTTATCTAAGCAAAATTCCCAAAACATGGCCTGTTGGGGGTACTTGAGGACTGGGTTGAGAACCACTGATGTATAGAACCCACTGCAGCAATAATGACATTAAGGGCAGGTTCACACTGCAGTGAAGTCTGAGATCGCATGTCATTCGCACCACACTGCAGTGCAAGTCACATGCGATCTCTGTGCAATGTGATTTTAGCCATACAGATAGTATGGCTGAAATTGCATTGCATTCGGACCAAACTCACACAGGACCCTTTTCTTGGTCCGCAGCAGAATCGGATCACATGGGTGTTCACACCCATGCGATCCAATTCCTGTCCGAGTTTGCAGTTCGCACTACGATATGTGAACAGATTTGGGGGTGTCATTAGCTTTCTATTGACACTCCCCGCAGTTCGCATATGACAGTGTGAACTGCCTGCGAATCGGGTGTCATGCGGGAACCCGTAGTGGATTCACAGGGTTCCCGCATCACCTTAGTGTGAACCTAAAGCCTTCTAAAGCCAAAAAATGACATTTTCCCTGCAAGCTTTCTTTACTTTGTAAACAAAGGCTTGGTGAACCAGCCTGTATGATGAGGCCACAATTTAGTGCACTGGGAACAAGATTAGAGATTTTTTGGATAAATACGGTGTCTCTTTTGAAGACTTTGGATAAAAGCAACACGTGCGGATTGGGCTTTTGGTGTCGGTGGTGCCTTCACACAGTAGCCATATAGAGGTACTCTTGATGAAAGCAAGAATTGGCCTCTTGCCAACAGGCTGAGTGGTGGGAGGTTAAACGCCTTGTCAAGCATGCTATACCCAAATAGCTGATGGTTTTGCCACGCTTGATCTGCTTAAGGCAAGGTTTAGTGCGATCGGCTGCACATGTGCTAAAAAGGCCCAGACAGCTGAGCTATATGGAGTGGGCAGGGAGATAAAAGCTCCACAATCTGGTGGAACAGGGTGGCTGCTCTCTACTCTTCTCTTCCATGATGACTGCCTTGTTATGGTTGTGCCTCACCCTCACTTAGGGTTGCCACCTCATCCCTTTAAACCCGAATACATATTAATTACACAGGCTCTGTGGCTGATATAGGTGGTAATTAAACTCACTTGGTGCCTTATCTGCATTAAATCAGCCTCAGAACCCGTGTAATTCATATGTGTTCGGGTTTAAAGGGACAAGGTGGCAACTCTACCCTCACTTTCCTCCTCTGCTCTATCTGGCACCCAAGTCACGTCATTGACATCATCATCCCCTCCATCCTCATCATCACTGGAGTCAACTTGGCAATATGCAGCAGCTGGGGGAACATGACTGCCAATTTGTTTACCAGTGTGCTCCCCTCTCTGTAGGCTCATGTTCCTACCTTCCTCAACCAGGATCTGAATCAAGTAATGGCTGTGCATTGTCAAGGAGCAAGTGGCTGACGCTGTGTTCAAATAACTCAGCCGACTCCTAGATGCCTGACGCTGAGGCTATGGCAGAAGTAGCTTTGGACAAGGGGGCAGAATAAGCCACTCTGGCAGCTCCGGTGGACTGTGCACTAGTCTCTGCTTGGGTGATGGAGGATGAGGATGGTTTAGTAAGCCAGTCCACCACCTCCTCAGCATGCTGTGGCTGGATATCATGGGCAACATCACTAAACAGAGGAAATGATGCCCCCCCCACCTTCGCCTGTGGACATAGATGCTGCTGGCCCCCTCATAGTGCCATGGGAACATCTGCCTCTCCTTGTTGGCCTCCCAGACGTGATGCAGGGGCTTATTAACAAAATGTAGTAAAGATGGGGAAATGTGTACATGGATGCACTTTAATCAATGGAAAGTGGTGTTTAGTGCACTTTAACTTGAGTACTCACTACACAGACACACTCCACTGATACATTATAATATACTGCAGTAAAACTGCACTGACGCACTGAAATATACTGTGGTAAACGTGCACTAAGGCACTGAAATGTATATTGTGTTACACGTGCACCAATGCACTGAAATATACTGCGGTAAACATGCACCAAAGCACTGAATAACACTGAATTAAACTGCACTAACACACTGCAATATACTGTGGTAAACCTGCAATAACGCACTGAAATATACTGCGTTAAATGTGCACCAACACACTGAAATATACTACGTTAAACGTGCACAAACACATTGCAATATACTGCAGTAAACCTGCCCCATTGCACTGAAATATACTGCGTTTAACTGGCAGTAATGCACTGAAATATACTGCGGTAAATGTGCAATAATGCACTCAAATATACTGAGGTAAACCTGCAATAATACACTGAAATATACTGCAGGAAACCTGCCCTGACAAAATAAAATGACACTAAAGTAAAAATGAATGATCACACTACACTCTAACAGTGCTATTAGCACTGAACAGAGCCCTGTTCTATCTCTCTCCATCCCAATATCACACTGTAAATGGCCGCTATTTTTATAGTGTGGGGTGGGTCTAAGAGCAATGAACCATGATTGGATAGAGTCATCATGACAGTGTCCAATCATGGCTCTGACGGTGCTATGTGCCCTGATTGTGCAAAGCTTTCATTGCTTCAGCTGATCAGGGCTTTCAATGCACTGTGTGGCGGCGCAGTGCAACGTGGACGATCGGCGGGCCGAGCAAATGGTCAAACACCCCCATATTTCGGGTGTTTATCATACGTCGCACATTTGATAAACACCCGAAATATGGGGGTGTTTGACAGCTGATGTTCGGCCCGAACTTATGCTGGGGCCGAACTGTTTGTCCAACTGTAATAAATACATGTAATAAATGATTACATTACTGCCAGTGCTCCATCACACAATTACTTCATAACCCCAGTAAAATCTTGTTTGTCAATTAAAAACTTTTTTTTAGCCCTTTTTATGCAGAACTAAAAACCTCAGCTGTCTTATCAGATGTCTGGCTGTTAGCCAAGGAGGCACTACTAAAGCGGTTGTATGCCCAAAGTAAAAAAAAAAAAAAAAACGTAAAGCAAAGGCATAATGATTATGCACCACATACTAGCTCATTATGAAATACTTACCTCAGAACGAAGCTCCCACAGAGCCGACTGGTCACCGATGAGGTAGCTGACATGTTCCCTTGGTGGTTCCTTCCGGGTTTGCGGACCTTCACTGCGCATGCACCGCTGATGTCAGTGACTGCATGCAAGGTGAATATCCCCTAAACCGTACAGGTTTCGGAGATATCCATTTTATCTACAGGTAAGCCTTATTATTGGCTTACCTGTAGGTAAAAATCACTTTTGAAGGGCATACAACCACTTAAGTCTAGAAGTAAACCTGATTTTAGGCATTAACTAGGCTGGGCTGTAGCAGAGGTACTAACGGCGATACATGGACGTAGGTAAGATAGATAACAATTGAAGCAAGGGGAGATTCTGACTAGTGAAAATCCTGATGATTTCATCTTAGGTCAGCTCCATTAGACTACAGACTTTATCATTTAATTTACTTGAACAGCCTCCCTAACGGGGCCCCCTCTCAACCCAGGGCCCATAGAAGCCTGGGTGGACTGCCTGTGGCTATTATTACTCCACTGCACGATAGTAAGTAAGTAACTTATCCTACCAGGTTCCATCAATAAAGATACAGAACAGGCCTGGATCGGGATGCCCAGCATTTAGAGTAAGGCCGGCATGACTGTGTTTGCATGTCAGGCTGTCGCTGGGCAGATTTAATGTTTCAAATATTTGGGCTAGTGCAGGGTGTGGCAGGGCGGTGTCCCTAGGGGTTTGTAAGATTGAGGGTGGGGACTCTGGGTCAGTTACAGTTGGGACAGCAGAGAGGAACAATTTAGGAGCCAGGGCTGTACTTTTCAGTGCATGATGACGAGCATTGAGAGTATGCTTTTGCAGCTAAGAGCAGCAGCAGTGGCGAATGGCCCTCAGTGGCTTGAAGCCCAGATGGCCAATATGCTGCAGGGGTTGTGGCAGGCTCATGCTACACCTGCCCTCTAATTGCCATGGACGAGGAGGTCTCGGCCTCCTGCGTGCCTTAGTCCTGAGGTGACCCCTAGGTCTGGCCGCCACACTAGGAGCCCCATTAGGGACCCTTCAGCCCCCAGTGCTAAGAAACAGCCCCCTGGTGCTGCTGGTCGGGCTGGGAGGAATCCTCTTCAACGGCGGGAGGTCTCGGTCAGCCACACCCCCCTTCCTACCTTCCAGCAGGACCGCACAGCCGCCTCAGCAGGGATCCCCCCTGCTGGGAGTGTGGCTTGGCATGGGAGAGTTGTATCCACGGGTGCCAGCCTGTCTCCAGGTGCGGCCGGGACCCCATCTGGACGAAGCCGAGGGCTCAGCAGAGGATCCAGGCACCCTGCAACATCATCGTCGCCGCCTCTGGTTCACAGGATGGGAGCATCAGTCGGACTGCCTGATGTTCGTGGGCAGTTGACATCATTTGCAAGCGCCCGGCCAGGGCTCGCACCGTTAACCCTTCCATGGGTGCAGCTGTCCTCAGGGAATGAATGTGTATGGGGGGGCAGAATGTCCCCTCCGTGCACATATGGGACAAGGGCAGACAAATGGATGATAATAAAGCATGATTGTTTTAAAATTAAAAAAAAATGTGTGTTTTTCGGTTACACTTACCTATGATTGGTGGAAATAACAAGTAACGGTCCTGGCACGAGCTTGGTCCTATAAAAGAAAAGATAAGATATCAGTATTGAAGCAGACGGCGGGGAATTGGAAGAAGAAGGACGTCTGCGGCTGTCCGATGCTTTCATAATGGAATCCCTGATACAAAAATTGCTTGAGAGGGCCAGCGCGGTGGATGGGGAGCAATGGATGAAAAAGTGTTTGGCTTTACCTGGCTCATCTTCATTTCTGCCATCTGCCACACCACCGATTGTGGACCCGACGCTCCGCCAGCCTGTTATAGAAGAAGCGACCCCGCCGCTGTTACTAGGACCGACCGCTCGTAATGAGGCTTGTGATGCTGAGACACCTCCGATGACGCAGCTATCAACATATCGCGGTAGAGGACGGGATTTCGTTCGGCCATCGACTTCTACAGCCATGGAGCCGACAGGACACCTAGTGGCTAAACAGAAGAGGATTGTTAAAAAGCCATCTAGGTTCAACTGACCGTCCAGGCTCAGAAGTGAAAAAAAAAGGAAATATTCAGTTAAAAGTGATAAAGGTAACACTGTGTCATATAATGGTGTACTTTTGCCTGCTGATGATGTCGTTTGGGAAAATGATCATGCTGTTGCTATGGTTACTAAACAGTTTCTTCGCAGGTCTCTGATCAGCAATATAGTGTTCAAGAAAACAATGGTAATGTGGAACTGCTGATGCATAATGATGTTGGTTTAATTGATGTTGTGCATACTGTTTCACCTGCTTTAACTACTGTTTCTACAGCTCATTTATTACAGCACGATGTGTCACCTGCGGTACAAGCCACTGAGAAGGTTGTTGCTATGGCTACAGACCCTATTCCAGCAGTTTCAGCAGCTCCTTTACCTACCATTGGTTCTTCCATTCCTACATCAGCTGCTGATAGAGGTGAGTCAATTGATGCCTCTATAATAAGAGATTTTACATTGAACATTGCTAATTTATTATCTAGAATGTTGCCTTCTCCTAACACTACACAAAATTCTGATTTGGGTTTGGCTTCGGTCTGGAGGGATAATATGTCTTCTATTCCTAATTTGTTTTCGGTGCCCCCTACCCCTTCAATGACACATATGGTCCCTGAGAGGCCTTTACATTCATCTTCGGACACGTCTATTCCTGAAATTTGCCTTAAGGAGGTAATGTCATGTGAAGTTTCTCCATTAGGTTTTCACCTCTCTGATTCCATAAAAGCGAAAATTTGGAAAGGTGGATATATAGATCTCTTGTCTTTACTTCCTTCTAATAAAGATAATTCTCTTGAAAAAAAGGATGATAGGTCTGGCGATGACAGAAGAAGACCTTCAGCTCCGCGTAATTTTAATAACTGGCTAGAAGCTTTTTGCATTTTTGCTAGTGTTCTTGGCGAAAGACGGCCTGATTTATGTAGCGGTTTGTTTCACCATGTTGAGATAATTTTAGAGGCCTATAAAAATTTTCCTGGTTTGTCTTGGTTTTTTTACGATGAAGCTTTCCGTCAAAAATGATCTGTTCACAATACACTTAAATGGGGCATGAAGGATATTGGTCTGTGGTTAAATCTTCTATTGCCACAAAAACAATATATTAGGCCTAATGTCTCTGCTTCAGGACAATTCAGAAAAGGAGTATGTTTCAGTTACAATGAGGGCCATTGTAAATGGCCTAATAATTGTAAATACAAACATGAATGTACTCATTGTGCTGGAACGCACCCTGCAGCGCGTTGTTTTAAAAGAACAACTAATACTCCTACACCCACTACTAAGGATCTTTTTCTCAAAAGCGGTAACGCCGGTGAATTGGGAAAAAATGCTGCCATGGCTTCTAATATACCCCGATCGCAACACAGCGGTTACAATCATTGATGGTTTTCGCAATGGTTTTTTCTACCTTCCTTTTCAGGTCATGGCTGCATGGTTTTTGATAATTTATCTTCTGTCAATTTATATGCAGATATAGTCAAGGCTAAGATTTTTAAAGAAGTCGAACTTGGTAGAGTAGCAGGTCCTTTTGCGTACCCACCTTTTGAGGATTTTAGAGTTTCGCCACTAGGTTTAATACCCAAAAAAGAACCCAATGAATTTCGTTTAATTCATCATTTGTCATATCCGAATGGTTTCTCCCTGAACGATGATATTGACCCATGTTTCTGCTCTGTTTCTTATGCGACCTTTGACGATGCTTTGGAAAAAATTAGGTCGGTTGGTGATGCAGCCCTGTTGGCAAAAGCTGACATCAAATCTGCTTTCCGTCTTTTGCCCATACACCCCTCAGTGTTCAATTCACTAGGGTTTGTTTTTGATGGACAATTTTTCTTTGACAAATGCTTGGCAATGGGCTGTTCTCTTTCCTGCCGTTATTTCGAAAATGTTTCCACTTTTTTAGAATGGGTTATTTGCTATAGATCTGGTTCTCTGGGCTGCTTACACTATTTGGACGATTTCCTTTTCGTTGGCTCTGCCAATTCTTTTGATTGTCTTAATATGTTTAATGACTTTCAGTTCATCTGCAATCTTTTTGGGATTCCTTTGGCTCCTGAGAAATCCGTTGCTCCTACCACATGTTTGGAATTTTTAGGTGTACAAATTGACACGGTGGCGATGGAATTCCGTTTACCTATAGCAAAAGTGCAAAAAATTAGATGGCTTTTGTCCTTTGTTTTGTCCAAAACTAAAGTTCAATTACGAACGATACAATCTTTATTAGGTTTATTGACGTTTGCCTCGCACATTATGCCTATGGGACGTGTTTTCTCTAAACGTTTATTTAGAGCTATCTCGGGTGTATCTTCCCCGTTTCATTTCATTAGAATTTCTTCTAGTATTCGAGAAGATTTGCGTGTATGGCATAAGTTTTTGACCTGTTTTAACGGCTGCTCCGTGTGGCAATCACAATTTTGCAGTTCCTCAGCTCTGAATCTTTATACTGACGCAGCGGGTTCTTGTGGTTACGGAGCATTTTGGAATGGACATTGGTCTTCGGATATTTGGCCTAATTCTTGGTTACACAAGGGTTATACTTCCAATATAGTACTCTTGGAATTATTTCCGGTGTTAGTCGCTTTGGAACTCTGGGGCCCTCAGTTTCGCAATAAACGTATCCTCTTGCATTCAGATAATCGTGGAGTTGTGTATGCCATCAATTGCTTGGTTTCAAAATCGCTGCCAGTTATAGCGATCTTGCGACAAATTGTTTTTAAATGTTTTGAGCTTAACATTTGGGTTAAGGCTAAATTTATGCCGGGTTTAGATAACCTTGTGGCTGATGCGTTGTCTCGCCAACAGATGGAACGATTTCGTATTCTGGTGCCGGATGCGGATCCTTCGGGCCTCTCATGTCCTTCCCATTTGTGGGATCTCATATGACTGCCGCACTTCTCGCTATACGACATTCATTAGCACCTTCCACGTGGGCAGGATACATTGCCGCGTAGAATTTATGGTGTTTGTTCATACAGGGTAATAATCCCCTTTGTCCTTATTTTCTAGAGCAAGTAGTGCTTTCCTTTTTAAACTATTTGATGAATTGTGAATATTCTTATTCACATATTGCAAAGACGCTTGCTGGGGTGTCCTTCTTTCTCCGATTAGGAGGGGCGCCCTCATGCCTGAGTTTTTTCTCAGTGAAGTGCGCCTTAAAGGGTTACCGCAGGAAGCACTTTGTACGGGATAACAGGCTTCCGATTACTATAGATAAGTTGAAGCAACTGGGTTCTGCTACTAAACAGATTTGTTTTTCGTCATTTGAATCATTAGTCTTTAGGCTTGCGTTTAGCCTTTGTTTTTTTGGCGCATTTCGCATTTCCGAATTGCTTGCGCCTACTAAGCGTGGGAATGTCAGTTTACTGTTTACAGATGTAGTTCCCTCACAGGATTGCGTTTGCATATTTTTGCGTAAAAGCAAGACGGATCAATTAGGTGTTCGCGAAATGCGTTTTTATACGCTTGCGTTAGGACACTCCCTTGATGTAGACATTTGTCATTTGAC
>BLSH010282630.1:446409-466126 GCA_018402905.1 Glandirana rugosa | reverse complement strand
GCAGTGGAGTTGCCCTTCCATGGGTATGGTTTCTACCCGGGTAGGGTAGGAAGAGGTGTCTGGTAAAACTGGTACGGGTGGAGGTTTTTTGGACGTTGGGGACGGTGTCTGCGGGTTCACTCTTTTGGAGTGTGAACCCGCCGGGCGGTGTTTGATTTGCGAGAGAGTCACGGGAGGATGTTTGGGTTTGTGGTGTATAGCTAGGGCTATCGCAAGTCCTCCTGTGACAGGGGGGAGTCCATTTCGGATAAGAGTGGGAGGTTAAGGTTTACCGCGTGGCGGTTCGGCGGCAAGGACTGTTGTTTAAAACGATGGAGGAAAAAATGAAATACCCGAACGATTTTTGAAATGTCCGGGTCCGGGTCCGTGCCCCGGACACCCGAAAGTTCGGTACGGACCCGAACGTTACAGTCCGGGTTCGCTCAACACTACTTACAATCTTTTTTCCCAGACACCATTGTGGTGTGGTCCGACATCGTCGGCAGAGCTGCCTGGCGCTTAGCGCGCTCGGTGGAAAAGGTCAATAAGGCCAGAATTAAAGTAAAAAAGGAGGTAGCAAAATTTGTTGTCAGGAACGGCGGCTTGGCGGTGCGCCATTTGGAATTGGAGGGTGAGAATAGGCTTTACCTGAGGGGGGACAGTGTCCTCCTGAACGCTATCGGGATCGATATGTGGTGTTTGGGTTTGTAGGAGGGCACTGAGAGAGCGTTTAGTTTGTGGCGGGCCGCCCAAGTGTGAGGTTTTCTCACTTGGGCGTCTGTGGCAGGGGTTGCAGGTTTTTTGGAGGTGGGCATGGTCAAAATGGTCTGTGGAGAAGGATGGGATGGGCCCATCTTTGGTATGGGTACCTTCCCGTTGAGGTGACGGCAGTATGCCAAGAGCGGTATTTGGGCTGTATCAGGTGGTAACAGGGCATCTACTTGTCCCCGAATCGGTGTAATTGCGGCTGGGGGCCGTGGGATAGAACATGGTGCTTGATACAGCAAATTTGGTAGACCATGCTTGCCTCCAAATACCTGGATTGAAGAAAGTCTGTATTATTGCAGTTTGGGTTAACATTTTAGCTTTTCATGCAATGTAATAAAGTGGTATGTTGTTGAATTGTGTCTTTGTTAATAAAAGGCTGCTATGGCCATTTAAACTCCAATGGTGGTGGTGGTGTCTTATTTATTACAAGGTGGGTAAAGTGAGAGGTAGGAGTAGCTCTAGGCAGCCTAGAAATTAAGCAATACACTAGTCATGAATTATTACTTTTGGGTAGCCTAATCTTACACCAGCCTCACATTGAACATGCATTAAGTCACAGCGACATCTTGTGGCAATTTCAAAGTACTACAAGAGGAAGCAAGGTGAACTTTTGTTTATCCAAGGTTCGGGTACTGATTTCACTAAATGCATATAACATATTAAAACGTATCTAAATCCAAAAATAAACATGTACTACACTGCTCAAAAAAAAATTAAAGGAAACACATTCAATCTCAATGGGGAAAACTATTGTGCTGGATATCTATACTGATATGGGCTGTGTTATGTTCTTCGGAACAAAAGGATGCCACATCGTTTGATCAAAATTAAGATTATCAACCTATAGAGGGCTGAATTCAAAGACACCCCAAAATTCAAAGTGAAAAAATGCAGCAGGCTAGTCCATTTTGCTAAAGTTTCATTGCAGCAACTCAACATGGTACACAGTAGTTTGTGTGGCCCCCACGTGCTTGTATGGCTGCCTGACAAAGTTGGGGCATGCTCCTAATGAGACGATGGATGGTATCCTGGGGTATTTCCTCCCAGATCTCGACCAGGGCATCGCTGTGCTCCTGAATAGACTGAGGTGCAACCTGGCGGCATCGGATGGACCGAAACATAATGTCCCAGAGGTGTTCTATTGGATTTAGATCAGACAAGTGTGGGGGCTAGGGATGGGCAAACGGTTCAGCCTGAGCATGAGTTTGGGCCGTACAATCGAGTTATTGGATCGTTCGACGTTTGTTCAGCTGGCCGAACCACCACAATGCGCTGTGCCGCAGCACAGTGCATTGAAAGCCCTGATTGGCTGAAGCAGTGAAGGCTTTGCCCAATCAGGGCACAGAGCACTGTCAGAGCCATGATTGAACACAGTCATGATGACTCTATCCAATCATGGCTTATTGCTCTTAGTCCCGCCCCACACTATAAAAAGTATTCTTTCAATAGCGGCCATTTTCAGTGTGATGTCGGCGTGGAGAGAGATAGAACAGGGCTCTGTTCAGTGCTACTAGCGAGTTAGTGTGCTATTGTGATTCTATTGTCAGTGTAGAATAATAGTTTAGTGTCAATCTAGTGTGAATGTAGTGACAGCCATCATTCATCTTTGCGTTAGTGTGTAGCTAAAGTAGGGACAGTTCAGATAGTGTCAATGTAGTGACCCTTTAACACTGTATATTTCATTGTGTTACTGCACGTTTAACGCTATATAGTTCTGTTCATTGTGTTACTGCAAGTTTAGTACCATGTAGGTGTGTGCGTTACTGCAAGTTTAACGCCATGTAGTTGTGTGCGTTACTGCAAGTTTATCGCTATATAGTTGTGTGCGTTACTGCAAATTTAACACCATATATTTCATTGCATTGCTGCAAGTTTAACGCTATATATTTCTGTGGGTTACTGCAAGTTTAACGCTATATAGTTGTGTGCATTACTGCAACTTAACCAGTTCCCGACCGCGTGCCGTGTTTTCACGGCAGCAGTCGGGATGCTGAGCGCGAATCGCCGTAAATAGACGGCGATCTGCAATCAGCCACTAGGGGGCGCGCGCGCGCACCCGCCGCACTCCTGAGGAGTGTGCCCGCGGCTCGCGATGAGCGGCCACAGGGAAAGAACGGGGAACCGCCGATGTAAACACGGCGGTTCCCCGCTCTGTTAGTAGGGGCATGGGTGATCTACTGATCCCTGTCACTGGGATCAGTTAGATCTCTCATGCCCATGGTAGCCCAACCCCCCCACAGTAAGAACACACCCAGGGAACACAGTTAACCCCTAGCTCTCCCCCTGCAGGTTTACCCCTTCACTGCCAATGACATTTATACAGTAATCAGTGGACATTTAAATTTCTGATCGCTGAATAAATGTCACTGGTCCCAAAAAAGTGTCAAAAATGTCCGACATGTCCGCTGAAATATCGCATTACTGCTAAAAATCGCAGATCGCCGCCATTACTAGTAAAAAATAAAAATAAAATAAAAACCCCAGAAATTAATTCTCATCATCCGTAAACGCGGCCACTTTTGCGCAAACCAATCAATAAACGCAGATTGCGATTTTTTTTATCACAAATATGAGAAATTATATAAATCAGCCAAAAACGGTGAAAAAAAATGTTTTTTTATATATTTTTTTTGGATTTGAATTATAGCAAAAAGTAAGAAATTTGTTTTTTTTTGCAAAATGGTCGCTCATCTTTTGTTTATAGCGGCGAACAGAAATGACGCAGAGGCGATCAAATACCACCAAAAGAAAGCTCTATTTGTGGGAAAAAAAGGACGCAAATTTTGTTTGGGTGCAACGTCGCACGACCGCGCAATTGTCAGTTAAAGCGACGCAGCGCCGAATCGCAAAAAGTGCTCTGGTCCTAAAGCTGGAAAACCTTCTGGTTGGTAAGTGGTTAAACACCATATATTTCTGCGCGTTACTGCAAGTTTAACGTCATATATTTTATTGCGTTACTGCAAGTTTAGCGCCATATAGTTCTATGCGTTACTGCAAGTTTAGCGCCATATAGTTCTATGCGTTACTGCAAGTTTAACACATCTAGTTCATTGCGTTACTGCAAGCTTAACGCCATATAGTTCTGTGTGTTACTGCAAGTATAATACCTTATAGTTCTGTGCGTTACTGCATGTTTGACACAGTATATTATATTGTATCCGTGGAGCGTGTGTGTAGTGAGTACTCAAATTAAAGTGCACCAAACACCACTTTCTGTTGATTAACCCTTTCGCCGCCAGGTCCGTATGGCGTATGGACCTAACGGCGGGGGTTATTACACACAGTCCATTGGCTGCAGCCACCAGGATTGTGTGTGAAACTGACAAACTGATGGGCAGACTCCTGCCTGTCAGGTGAGAGCGGTCGGGTGGCGCTGCTGCCGTCCAATCGCTCTCACACACCCCTGGTACCAGCGCCCCCCACGCACACTCCCACCATGCTTACCAGGCTCCGCTTGCTCATTGGGAGAGTCATGGTGTCATGTGGATAAACGTCCGCTCTCCTCCCCTTCTTGCACTGACCCCGAAAGCGACGTCTCTGACGTCACTTCCAGGTCAAGTTCTTGGTGTCCCTGGCAAGCTCAGCCGAGAAGTAATGTTTTGCAATGCGATCTGCATTGCAAAACATTTAGTGGAGTACAGGAGAGACATGCAGGGTTTTTTACAGTTTCTCTTAGATAAAATAGCTGTCCCAAATACAAGCCATTGGCTCTGATTTAAAGCACCTGTGGAAGATAAAGGTAAACCTGAAAACATGGCTTGTTGGGGGTACTTGAGGACTGAGGTTGAGAACCACTGTTTTAGACCCTGTCCCCTAAAAAATGTTTGAGCCCCCCCCACATATACACACGCACAAACATAAACACATGTGTAGGGGTTCCTACGCGTGAAAACGTTGATTGCGATAAACATGTAACATATCGCCGTATACACTGGAGTGAGAGCAATAATTCTAACACAAGACTTCCTCTGTGACACTAAACTGATACCTATAGGGGGCTTTTGCAGCCTCTCCTATAGAAAATATAGGGTACCAAAGTTTGACGCCATTGCACGGGCCACACAAAAATTTAAGGTTAGGCATGTTGGGTATCTATTTACTCGGTGCAACCTCATCTTTTATATTTTACCAAAAATTTGGGTAATATATTGCGATTGGTTGCCCTAAAATTCATGTTAGTGTGTTTTTTTACTGAAATATTGCGTTTCCTAGACCTTTGCAGTAATAGCACGTGACATAAAAAATTAGAGCTACCACTATTTTATTCTCTAGGGTGTCTGCTTTCAGAAAATATAAAACGTTTGGGGGGTGTTGTGTAATCTTCAGGCTTAAAGTGATTTTTTAAACATGTGTGCAAAAAATGCAAAAACGGCTCTGGCAGCGAAAGGGTTAAAGCGCATCTTTATTACATTTTGCTAATAAGCACCCTCCCCTCACTCCCAATAATGTCTGGGAGGACAACAAGGCAAGGCAGACGTTCCCGTGGCACTGTAAGGGGGCCAGCAGCATATGTGTCCACAGGCAAAGGTGGATGTGGTCAGTCCTCAGACAGAGCATAATTTCCTCTATTCAGTGATGTTGCCCGTGCTATCAAGCCACATAATGCAGTGGAGGTGGTGGACTAGCTTACTAAACTGTCCTCATCCTCCGCCACACAAGCAAAGACTAGTACGCAGTCCCCTACAGCTGCCAGAGTGGCTAAACCTGCCTCCTTGTCCACATCTATTCCTGCCATAGCCCCAGCATCAGCCATGGAGGAGTCAGCTGAGTTATTTGAACAGAGCATCAGCCACTTGTTCCTTGACGAGGCATGGCCATTACTGGATTCAGATGTTGTTTCTGAGGTTGAGGAAGGCAGGAACAGAGAGGGGAGAACACAGGTACACAAATTGGCATTCCTTTTCCTCCAGCCGCACTGTATTGCCAAGTTGTCTCCAGTACAGAGGCGGTCTTCTAATTAGGCAAATTAGGCGGTCGCCTAAGGCCTCGAGCTCACAGAGGCCTCGCGATTGCCTAATTTGCCTACTGGAGGAATGGGAGCACTGGCATAGCATGGACAGCTGGTGGACATATGCTGCCCTTGGGTCCGATGCCCCAGCCAACCACAGGAGTTGGGGCACTACTGACAGCACTGCCTGCACTGAACAGTGAGGGGGATTGCTGCAGCGGAGAACAATTACAGGAACCATGTCCTGCATCTGTGTCCCTCCAGCAGCTGTTCCCCCCTTTCCCCCTGGCGGGACACAGATACAGGGCATGGTTCCTGTAATTGTTCCCCGCTGCAGCGGGCTGCCTAAATCTCTGTCAAGGTCTCCTGTCAGGCGGAGTCTTCTCTGCCCGACCCATCACAAGAAGCGCTGATACAGAGAACAGGACCTGCGGGCTTTTGTCAGCTCTACCCTCTCCTCCTTCATGCCCTCCTCTGCTGAATTGTCCCATGAACCACAAGTACCCCCTAAGCTTTAAAAGGGCTATTCAATGAGTCAGGCTAAAAGGTGCCATGTAGTGCTTCAGCTGGTGTGTCTAAGGGATAGGAACCACACTGGAGCAGAGATTTTTGCAGCTCTGCAAGGACAGGCCCAAAGGTGGTTCACGCCACACCAGCTGGGGCCAGGAATGGTGATGTGCGATAATGGCACAAACCTCCTGTCTGCCCTTAGACAGGGAAAGTAGACACATGTGCCATGCCTGGCACATGTCCTCAATTTGTTGGTGCAGCATTTCCAAAAAAGGTACCCCGGGTTGGAAGATCTGCTAAAGCAGGCCATAAGAGTCTGTAGCCATTTCAGGCGATCAAACACAGCCAGTGCTCGGTTGGCTGAAATTCAGCGGGAATTCCACCTGCCTGTAAACCGCCTGATTTGTGACATGCCCACCAGGTGGAACTAGACTTTGGCAATGTTGCAGCAGAGGGCTGTCAACGAGCATCTGTGTGAGCATGGTACAACAACAGGCTCAGGCCGGCTTGCTTTTTTTCCCTCAGGCAATGGCTGCTCATAAAGGATGCATGCAGCAGAGAGCTGTCAACGAGTACCTGTGTGAGTATGGCACAACAACAGGCTCAGGCCGGTTTGCCTTTTTTCCCTTCGACAATGTCTGCTCATAAAGGATGCATGCACTGTACTGTCACCATTTGAGGAGGCCACAAGGATGGTGAGCTGTGACAATGCATGCATCAGTGATACAATCCCTGTTGTGTTCCTGCTGGAGCAGACTCTGCATGGTTTTACGGACAGGGCACTGGAGGCAGAGCAGCAGGAGGAAGAGGGGGAATTCCTTTCCTCTCAAGGCCCACTTTATGCAGACACCATCATTCCAATGACACAGAACACACAAGAGGGAGGAGGATTCTGGCAGTTTCAGAGGCATTGAAGCAGAGGAAGACATACATCAAACAGTAAGCAATGGCTTTCCATCCCCAGAACCTTGGGAATAGTACGTGGCTGGGAGGAGGCAGTTCCAGATACTGTTATCCTGAGTGACCCCGAGGAGTCTGCTTCTCATGCCTCAGCAAATTTGCGGTGCATGGGCTCCCTTATGCTTCAAAGCCTGCGAAAGGACCCAAGAATATGTGGCATTAAGGAGAAGAATCACTATTGGTTGGCAACCCTCCTTGACCACCGTTATAAGGGGAAAGTCTCAGAACTCATCCCGTCCCCACAGAGAGTGCAGAAGATGAAATCTCTTGAGGACACCTTAAAGAGGATTATATTAACATTTTTCCCTCTGGTAGGTTACAGTGTAATGGAAAAAGTACTTTTGAGGCTTCTGTTGGTCAAGAGAGGAGCGGTGGAGAAGGTGGCCGCCTAAGTGATGCATTTCACTATTTTTTTAGTCCTCGCCACCCAGGGCTGTCAGCTTCCACATCCCATCGGCAGCGTCTGCATCAAATGGATGATTATCTAGGGGCGAAAGCAGAGATGGAGAGCTTTCCAGTCGACGATCCACTGGCTTACTGGGTCATGAGAATAGACCACTGGCCAGAACTTGCCCAGTATGCTATTGAGCTGCTGGGCTGCTCTGGATCCAGCGTGCTTTCCGAACGGGCATTAAGTGCTGCTGGAGGTTTTGTTACTGATCATAGAACACGTCTGTCCACAGACTCCGTGGACCGTCTGACTTTTATCAAAATGAATCAGCCCTGGATTAGCAGCAGCTATGAAGCCCCTGATACCGATGTCGCCGATTAAAGCGGTTGTCTACCCAAATTTTGGACTTTTACCTACAGGTAAGCCTATAATAAGGCTTACCTGTAGGTAAAATGAATATCCCCTAAACCTGTACGGTTTAGGAGATATTCCCTCTGTAAGATACTTCAGCGTTACGGCGCATGCGCCGTGTATGTCCCGGTGCATGTGCCGTGTATGTCCCGATGCATGCGCCGTGTATGTTACGGCAAAGGCCCGGCAATAGTTCCGTACCTTGCTGGAAAGACGGGTCCCGCGTGCATGCGCAGGAGTGACGTCTCGCGGCTCTGGCCAGTCACAGCAAGATCCGAGGGAAGATGTCCGCTCCCACAGAGGGGACCGAGCAGCCTGGTCGGATCTTCGTTCCAAGGTGAGTATTTCATAATGAGCTAGTATACGGTGCATACTAGCTCATTATGCTATTGTCTTGCAGGTTATTTTTTTTTTTAAATGGGTAGACAATAGAGTTGAGCGAACCCGAACTGTAAAGTTCGGGTCCGTACCAAACTTTGGGGTGTCCGTGACCCAGACCTGAACATTTGAAAAAAAGTCCGGGTTCGGGTTCGGTGTTCGGCTATTTGATCCCACCTGTTGAATAGCTGCAGGGCAGCCAATCAACAAGCGTTTCACTGGTTTGTCCTTAGAAGCCATCACAGCCATGCCTACCAATGGCATGGCTGTGATTGGCCAGTGCATCATGTGACCCAGCCTCTGTATAAGCTGGAGTCACGTAGTGCTGCATGTCACATGCTCTCAGGCTAGTGTAGGGAGAGGATGCTGCCGGCGCTGTGAGGGACAGATTGCAGATAGAATAACATCTCATCCTGCATTACAGAACGATCTGATTCTGGACTAGGTAGAGATTACTACTGCTTTGAGGGACAGATTTCAGATAGAATAACATCTCATCCTGCATTACAGAATGATCTGATACTGGACTAGGTAGAGTCTACTGCTTTGAGGGACAGATTATTGTTCTAAAATCATCTCCTACTCCTATAGGGTCAGGTTCCTGCTGTTGCTGTAAGGGACGGATTATTGTTCTATAATCATCTCCTAGTTCTAAAGGGAGAGGTTCCTGCTGTTGCTGTAAGGGACAGATTATTGTTCTAAAATCATCGCCTGCTCCTTTAGGGTCAGGTTCCTGCTGTTGCTGTAAGGGACAGATTATTGTTCTAAAATCATCGCCTACTCCTATAGGGTCAGGTTCCTGCTGTTGCTGTAAGGGACAGATTACTGTTCTAAAATCATTGCCTACTCCTATAGGGGCAGGTTCCTGCTGTTGCTGTAAGGGACAGATTATTGTTCTAAAATCATCGCCTACCTCTATAGGGTCAGGTTCCTGCTGTTGCTGTAAGGGACAGATTATTGTTCTATAATCATCTCCTAGTTCTAAAGGGAGAGGTTCCTGCTGGTGCTGTAAGGGGACAGATTGTTGTTCTAAAATCATCGCCTACTCCTATAGGGTCAGGTTCCTGCTGTTGCTGTAAGGGACAGATTATTGTTCTAAAATCATCGTCTACTCCTATAGGGTCAGGTTGTTGCTGTAAGGGACAGATTATTGTTCTAAAATCATTGCCTACTCCCATAGGGTCAGGTTCCTGCTGTTGCTGTATGGGACAGATTATTGTTCTAAAATCATTGCCTACTGCTATAGGGTCACGTTCCTGCTGTTGCTGTAAGGGATAGATTATTGTTCTAAAATCATCGCCTACTGCTATAGGGTTAGGTTCCTGCTGTTGCTGTAAGGGACGTATTATTGTTCTATAATCATCTCCTAGTTCTAAAGGGAGAGGTTCCTGCTGGTGCTGTAAGGGACAGATTATTGTTCTAAAATCATCGCCTGCTCCTATAGGGTCAGGTTCCTGCTGTTGCTGTAAGGGACAGATTATTGACCGGCCTCACACAGCCATTGGTACACTTGTTTTTTTGAATATGCCTCAATATTTTGGGGGCTACCCCAATTAGAAAAAAAAAACAAACAACAAAAAGTGTTGGCTACCTCCTTCTCCTCCACCAACGCCGCCACTTCCACCTACACTGCCACGGTCACGGCCTAGTCAACCTCTAGGCTCCTACTCCACATCCACCCCCCCTTCCCATTTTTATATTTTTTATTTGATTTTAAGTTATTTTCCCTATCCCCATTTTTTTAATGGGCACTTGTCCTACTCTTACTCCCATTTTACTTCCTTTTGCAGCCCTCTAGCACTTTCCAGGACTTTTTTACAGCCATTTTTGTGCCGAAAAGTTTGGGTCCCCATTGACTTCAGTGGGGTTCGGTGTCTGGGGTAAAGTTCGGTACCGAACCCGAACTTTTTTGCGAAGTTCCGCCGAACCTGAACATCCAGGTGTCTGCTCAACTCTAGTAGACAACTGCTTTAATTGTTTTTGGGATGTGGAATCTCTGCAGGACTTCTAGGCTGCTTAGCATTGTGGGTATTGATTTCATGTGGAAGAATGTTTTTGGAGTAGGCTTCATGGGCACAATTAACACCCAAAGACCAATTTTTCCACAACCTCTATAGGGTTACAGTGTGAAGGCGCCACCAACGCCCAAAAAACAATTTTTCAGCACCTGTTTGAGCGGTGCATAAAATTTTATTTTTTTTACCGCATGGCCAATTCATGATTTCATCAAGAGTACCTCAAGAGGGTCACAGTGTGAAGGTGCCACCAACACCCAAAGACCAATTTTTTCCTCACCTGTTTGACAGGTGCATATCATTGCAATTTTTTTACAGCAAGGCCAATTCTTGCTTTCATCAAAAGTACCTGTATAGGGTTAGGGTGTGAAGGCACCACTGACACCCAAGGAACAATTTTTCAACACCTGTTTGACAGGTGCATACCACTGCAATTTTCAACAACAAGGCCAATTCTTGCTTCCATTCAGAGTACCTGTACAGTGTTACGGTGTGAAGGCGCCACTGACACCCAATTTTTCCACACCCCTTACTTCTATCCAGCATCTGTGGAAAAGACACCAGAATTTATCCAAAAAATCTCTAATCTTGTCCCCAGTGCACTACATTGTGGCCTCATCATACAGACTTGACTCCCCAAGCTGTTGCTTACAAAATAAAGGAAGCTTGCAGGGAAAATATTTTTTGGCTTTATAAATGCAATTATTGCTGCAGCAGATTCTATACAAGGTACAGATGTGCCACTTTACAGGTAGACTAAGGGGACCCCCCAGGCTCTATATTGAAAAGGAATTTGTTTTATTTTTATGCTTTCATTTTAAGCATCAATAAATCATTGCTCATTTAAAAATTAAGTTTTACACAAACTTTTTTTTCATTGATACCTGCCCCCTGGGCCAGTACCCAGACACCCATAACCATTGTATGCACAATTACTTGCAAATAAGCCTTTAAAATGGGCACTTTTAATTTTCCATGTTCGGGTCCCATAGACTTCAATGGGGATCGTTATTCAGTTCCGAACTTTCCCGATGTTCGAAAGTTCTGGTGCGAACTGAACAGGGGGTCATTTGGCCCATCCCTAGGGGGCCATTCAATGGTTTAAATTTCTTGATCCTCCAGGAACGGGCTGCATACTCTCACCACATGAAGCTGGGCATTGTCTTGCACCAGGAGAAACCCAGGACCCACTGCACCAGCGTTGGGTCTGATAATGGGTCCAAGGGTTTCAACCCAATACCTAATGGCAGTCAGGGTACCATTGTCTAGCTTCTAGAGGTCTATGTGTCCCTCCATGGATATGCCTTCCCAGATCATCTCCGGTCCTGCTGAACAATGTTACAGGCAGCATAACGTTCTCCACGGCTTCTCCAGACCTTTTCACGTCTGTAACATGTGCTCAGGGTAAACCTGCTCTCATCTGTGAAAAGCACAGGAAGCCAGTGGCGGACCTGACAATTCTGGTGTTCAATGGCAAATACCAATCAAACTCCACGGTGCCAGGCAGTGAGCACAGGGCCCACTAGAGGAAATCAGGTCCTCAGGCCACCCTCATGAAGTCTGTTTCTGATTGTTTGGTCAGAGACATTCGCACCAGTGGCCTGTTGGGGGTCATTTTGTAGGATTCTGGTAGTGCTCATCCTGTTCCTCCTTGTACAAAGGAGCAGATACCGGTCCTGCTGATGGGTTAAAGACCTTCTATGGTCCTGTCCAGCTCTCCTAGAGTAACTGCCTGTCTCCTGGAATCTCCTCTATGCTCTTGAAACTGTGCTGGGAGACACAGCAAACATTCTGGCAATGGCAGGTATTGACTGCCTCTATAGGGTCCAGGTATTGCCTCATGCTACCAGTAGTGACACTGATCCTAGCCAAATGCAAAACTAGTGAAAATCAGTCAGAAAAGATGAGCAGTGAAAAAAAATGTCAATGGCCCCCTCCTGTAAAACCATTCCTCTTTTGGGGATCATCTCATTGTTGCACGTCTAGTGCACCTGTTGCTAATTTCATTAGCACCAAAGCAGCTGAAACTGATTAAACAACCCCCTCTGCTACTTAACTGATCAGATCAATACCCCAGGAGTTTAAATGACTTGATGCTATACTCTGATTAAAAAGTGTTACTTTAATTTCTTTGAGCAGTGTATATTGCAGCTTACCCACCCTTAAAGTGGTTGTCAACCCTGGACAACCATTTTAACCTACAGGTAAGCCTATAATAAGGCTTACCTGTAGGTTCTCTGCATATCTCCTAAACCTGCACGGTTTAGAAGATATACAGTGTACTGTGATGTAACGTCATTGGGCTCATGCGCAGTGAAGAAATGGCCTCAGTGGCATTCCATCACTGAGATTGTGCCGCTAATGGTGGCTCCCGCGCGCATGCACGGAAGTGACATCACGCGACTCCTGTCAGTCACAGAGCCGGAGTCCGTGGCCCTAGAAGGAAGAGGGACAGAAGATGGACGCGGCCAGGAGCGGGGACATCGCAGGCTTCCAATGCAGGCAAGTGCCACATAATGCGCTAATATGTGATGCATACTAGCCCATTATGCTTTTACATTGCAGGTTAATAAAGAGGAAGTAAAATCCATCAGGGCTCTTTAAATGTGGTGGATTCATTAGTTTTCATTTTTAGGCTTTTATCCCTTTATTTTCACCTGGTGATACAGCCAGCAAGTCTGTTTTTCAACTTCCTTTTAAAGAACAAACTGTCCAGACAAAGTGGCAGTTAGAGGGTTGGGACAAACCATTTAACACTGACAGGGGTGCTTAAAATGGTCAACTTGTATTTATTTACAGTATGTAAAACCTTTTTCCCCCAAAGGTTGCTGTAACTACCTATAAAGATTTAGCTGGATTTCAACTAACTTGTTAGTCAAGACCATATACAGCATACTTCCAGTCCATCTAGCACTACCTTCCCCCAGATTGACAATGCTGCTGTTCAAATGTGTCTCCATTGCACCTCTATCCAGAATGGAGACACCCCATGACACGAAGTGTGTTACTGGTCAGATCACAGGTGAAAATAAACAAAAAAATAAATAAAACGAATGCAATCACCATATTGAAGGATTAAAAAACAGCAATATATAAAATCATTGGTTTTGGGTTTAGATATGCAACACACAATTAAATAATTTTGTGAGTAATACTGCACATAAATATCAAAGACCCAGGGCAACATAACAAAACAATCCAAACTAGTGAAAGTACACTTTATTATATTCCAGATAGAAACATTTTCTATCATATATATAGTACATGGTATACACCAATCAGCCAAAACTTCATGATCACCCACCTAATATTGAGTAGGTCCCTCCTGCTTCTCCTCCTGCAGGCATTTAGCAGCTGTACAAGGAAAATTAAGGGAAATCGGTTCCTCTATATGGCGCCTCTCCTATGCAGGTGTACAGGGGAGCCGCATGGGGTCTAGTCACCATTGCGACCTCTGCAACCCCTGTAGGTACGCTCCTGCTTCAGAGGTCTAGTGGAGTCCATACCACAATGGGTCAGGGCCACCTATCCTATCCAGGTTCTGCTGTCAGATGTGTGCGCGGTGTCCAGCTCGCCATGCCTCAGGAACTCCCACACTGCCCCCTGATCTGCTCCGCATTCAACCACTGCCAGAACTTTATAGTGTCCAGCACAGTGTGAAGGAACCCCAGAAGAAGTGGGGGGGGGGGCAGAGAGCTAGACCTGATGGTCCGGTAGTGCGGGAGAGGAGCTGACAGTGGCCGCCCAGGACAGTGACAGCATGGTGGGAGTGCACATGTGCCAATCCAGTATGTTAATAGTAACTCCACCCGCCCTCCTGTCCCTGAGCCTTACACCAGTCAGTGAGAGTGGTAAAGAGGACCTGTTATGGGAGAGGGGATTAGAGACTGTAACCCCGACCCCTGTCACTGAGCCCAGGGCCGTCTTTAATATTGATTGGACCCTGGGCAAAAACTTTTTAGTGATCTCCCAAATCCACGTATAAACTATTTGTGAGCAGTTCTGGCTCAAGGGGCAGCTGTTTTGGGCCCCACAACAATGGCTGGGGTCAGGGCAGCTTCTCCTTTTGCCCTGCGTTAAATTGAGCCCACTCTGCCCTCCTGTTCCTGAGCCACACACCGGTCAGAGGGAGGGTGAAAGAGGACCAGTCATGGGGGAAGGGGATCCAGAGAAGACTGAACTACAAGTCCCAGAAGAGGGGAGGGGCAACAAAATATTAATTACACCCGACCACCTACTATGACTGACCGCCAGGGTGGGCAACAGTGTATTTATATATACACATACAAAAAACAGTATCTCACAAAAGTGAGTACACCCCTTGCATTTTTGTAAATATTTTATTATTTCTTTCTATGTGACAACACTGTAGAAATGACAATTTGCTACAATGTAAAGTAGTGAGTGTACAGCTTGTATAACAGTGTAAATTTGCTGTCCCCTCAAAACTCCACACACAGCCATTAATGTCTAAACCGCTGGCAACAAAAGTGAGTAGACTCCTAAGTGAAAATGTCCAAATTGGGCCCAATTAGCCATTTCTACTCCACAGTGTCATGTGACTCGTTAGTGTTACAAGGTCTCAGGTGTGAATGGGGAACAAGTGTGTTAAATATGGTGTTATCGCTCTCACTCTCTCATACTGGTTACTGGAAGTTCAACATGGCACCAAAAGAACTCTCTGAGGATCTGAAAAAAAGAATTGTTGCTGTACATAAAGATGGCCTAGGCTATAAGAAGATTGCCAAGACCCTGAAACTGAGCTGCAGCATGGTGGCCAAGACCATATAGCAGTTTAACAGGACAGGTTCCACTCAGAACAGGCCTCACTATGGTCAACCAAATTGAGTGCACATGCTCAGCGTCATATCCAGAGGTTGTCTTTGGGAAACAGATGTATGAGTGCTGCCAGCATTGCTGCAGAGGTTGCAGGGCTGGGAGCTCAGACCATATACCACACACACTGCATCAAATTGGTCTGCATGGCTGTCTTCCCAGAAAGAAGCCTCTTCTAAAGATGATGCACAAGAAAGCCCGCAAACAGTTGCTGAAGACAAGCAGACTAAGTACATGGATTACTGGAACCAAACTATTTGGTTCACATGGGGTCAAGCTTGTGTGGCGGCAACCAGGTGAGGAGTACAAAGACAAATGTGTCTTGCCTACAGCCAAGCATGGTGGTGGGAGTGTCATGGTCTGGGGCTGCATGAGTGCTGCCGGCACCGGGGAGCAACAGTTCATTGAGGGAACCATGAATGCCAACATGTACTGTGACATACTGAAGCAGAGCATGATCCCCTCACTTCAGAGACTGGGCCGCATGGCAGTATTCCAGCAAACGACCCCAAACACACCTCCAAGATGACCACTGCCTTGCTAAAGAAGCTGAGGGTAAAGGTGATGGACTGGCCAAGCATGTCTCCAGACCTAAACCCTATTGAGCATCTGCGGGACATCCTCAAACGTAAGGTGGAAGAGCACAAGGTCTCTAACATCCACCAACTCTGTGAGGTCATTGTGGAGGAGTGGAAGAGGACTCCAGTGGGTGGCAACCCGTGAAGCTCTGGTGAACTCCATGCCCAAGTGGGTTATGGCAGCCAGTGCTGGAAAATAATGGTGGCCACACAAAATATTGACGCTTTGGGCCCAATTAGGACATTTTCACTTAGGGGTGTACTCACTTTTGTTGCCAGTGGTTTAGACATTAATGGCTGTGTGTTGAGTTATTTTGAGGGGACAGCAAATTTACCCTGTTATACAAGCTGTACACTCACTACTTTACATTGTAGCAAAGTGTAATTTCTTCAGTGTTGTCACATGAAGATATAATAAAATATTTTTAAATTGTGTGGGGTGTACTCACTTTTGTGGTATACTGTATAAAGCTCCTTCCCCTGTTTTTCTTTTGCACAATGTTCCAGCATGATTAAAGCCCCTTTCGCACTTGTGCGACCTGAAAGTCATGTGACTTTGCAGCCACTTGAAGCAATGCCTGTGCAATCTTAGTCATAAATTAGTCGTATCAAAGTCAGACCGAAGTAGCGCAGGGACTACTTTGAAGTCGCACAGATATGAATGTTACTCGTTGGAAATCATGGGGTATGACTTGTCATGCAACTTTGCAGTCCCAAGTCACACAAGTATGAAAGGGGCCTTAGGGTACCTCCTTTACTCATCCTCAGTCGGGAAAATCTATTGGCATTAAATTGTATTTTTACATGTCACAGTGCATTTGTAATTTATATTTTGAAATGTCCATGTGAATTACATTATGTGGGGGAGACCACTCAGAAAACGAAGGATAGGATATCTCAGCAGAAAATCCTCTATTCGCTCTTTACAATCTGGATTACCAGTTGCTAAACATTTTAGACACTGTGGGCATACTGTAGCCCGGTTTTGATTTATGGTAATTGATCACATTCCATGGAAGTGAAATTGATTTCACAATTCGATATTATTTATCCTAAGGGGTTGAACAAAGATAATGATTTACATTTGTTTTTGTAAATATTTTTTATAGGTATCTATATGATGTAACCAGAGACATTGTTATATTATTTGTCCTGGCTGCTGTGTTTGATTACATTGCATCCTAATCGAAGTGATTCAGGTGTCGCTAATTTCCAGTCTAGGAGAGATTAGTTATGTAAAGAGTATGTGAGTTTGACTTTCATGCTTGTTATACCGCAACTGTTATAACTTTTTGAGTTTTTAATTCTCGATACATTTACATGGTGCTGCAGATTGGACTTTTTTGTTTTTCTACACATTGGAGTTTGGGTGATCTCCGTTGTCTGCTTTACACATAAAGGATCTGGTTTTTTGCTGGGTGTGTGCTGCTCTGACCAGCTTGTACACTTATACAGTATCTCACAAAAGTGAGTACACCCCTCACATTTTAGTCAATATTTTATATCTTTTCATGTGACAACACTGAAGAAATGGCATTTTTCTACAATGTAAAGTAGTGAGTGTACAGCTTATATAAAGCCTCGTACATATGGGACGACAATCGCACGTACGACCATGTTGAATCGTATGTTGGCTGTTGTATGTAGCATACTGACTGCACTACATGATCGTACGTCCGGGGAAAGAACGTTCAGGTGCATGTAATTAGCATCCAGCCATTCCTGACTTCTGAGCATGCGTGTTTTGCACAATACAACTTGTTGTACCAACTGCTCTGTACACACGATACAACGGTCGTATGAGAGCTTGTTGGTACAACCAAGTTTTCTAGTCTGCTCATACAACTCCCTTGTACGACCGTCGTATGTTTGACTGTTCAAATCGCGCATAAGAACGATCGACATCGCATACAACGGTCGTGAGTACGACCTGTTGAATGCGATCATCGTCCCGTGTGAACGGGGTATAACAGTGTAGATTTGCTGCCCCCTCAAAATAGCTCAAAAGATTAATGTGTAAATCACTGGCAACAAAAGTGAGTACACCCCTAAGTGAAAATATCCATATTGGGCCCAAAGTGTCAATATTTTGTGTAGCCACCATTATTTTCCAGCACTGCCTTAACCCTCTTGGGCATGGAGTTGACCAGAGCTTCTCAGGTTGCCTCTGGAGTCCTCTTCCCCTCCTCCATGATGGCATCACGGAACTGCTGGATGTTAGAGACCTTGCGCTCCTCCACCTTCCGTTTGAGGATGCCACACAGATGCTCAATAGGGTTTAGGTCTGAAGACATGCTTGGCCAACCATCACCTTTAGGCCTCATACACACGGGCGTTTTTTGCAGCTCTCCATGTTAGTCTTTGGCCCCATAAAAATGCAGATGTTTTTGAGCTGTAGAGGGCTCTGGCGTTAGCGAGCTGAAAGTAGAACCCACGGCCAGCGCGTTCCAAGACTGTAAAGTTTTGGCGTTTGACGTTGACCCTGCAAAATGCACACTAATGCTCACTAACACCGTACCTATGTTAACCGGCGTTTTTGACGCCAACGTTTTTAGGTTAAAAAATAGCAGAGGAATGTTTTCTTTTTTTAAAAACACCTATTGACGCAGACGCTCTCTAACGCTGATGCAAAACGCCGAAAAAAACTCAGTTTTTTTCCCTGACGTTGGGCCCAACGTTTTGCTTATTTTTTTACATACACCCATATGTATGAGGCCTAACCCTCAGCTTCTTTAGCAAGGAAGTGGTCATCTTTGAGGTGTGTTTGGGGTCATTATGTTGGAATACTGCCCTGCAGCCCATTGTCCGAAGGGAGGGGATCATGCTCTGTTTCAGTATGTCACAGTACATGTTGCCATTCATGATTACCTCAATAAACTGTAGCTCCCCAGTGCCGGCAGCAGTCATGCAGCCCCAGACCATGACATTCCCACCACCATGCTTAACTGTAGGCAAGACACACTTGTCTTTGTACTCCTCACCTGGTTGCAGCCACACAAGCTTGACCCCATGTGAACCAAATATTTTGGTTCCAGTAATCCATGTCCTTAGTCTGCTTGTCTTCAGCAAACTGTTTGCAGGCTTTCTTGTGCATCATCTTTAGAAGAGGCTTCCTTCTGGGATGACATCCATACAAATCAATTTGATGCAGCGTATTGTCTGAGCACTGACAGGCTGACCCCCCCACCCCTTTAACCTCTGCAGCAATGCTGGCAGCACTCATACATCTATTTCCCACAGACAACCTCTGGATATGACACTGAGCATGTGCACTCAACTTCTTTGGTTGACCATGACGAGGCCTGTTCTGAGTGGAACCTGTCCTGTTAAACCTCTGTATGGTCTTGGCCACCATGCTGCAGCTCAGTTTCAGGGCCTTGGCAATCTTCTTATATCCTAGGCCATCTTTATGTAGAGCAACAATTCTTTTTTTCAGATCCTCAGAAAGTTCTTTGCCATGAGGTGCCATGTTGAACTTCCAGTGACCAATATGAGAGAGTGAGAGTGATAACACCAAATTTAACACACCTGCTCCCCAATTCACACCTGAGACCTTGTAACACTAATGAGTCACATGACACCGGGGAGGGAAAATGGCTAATTGGGCCCAATTTGGACATTTTCATTTAGGGGTGTACTCACTTTTGTTGCCAGCAGTTTAGACATTAATGGTTGTGTGTTGAGTTATTTTGAGGGGACAGCAAATGTACACTGTTATACAAGCTGTACACTCACTACTTTACATTGTAGCAAAGTGTCATTTCTTCAGTGCTGTCACATGAAAAGTTATAATAAAATATTTACAAAAATTTGAGGGGTGTACTCACTTTTGTGAGATACTGTATATGTAGCAGGTGCCAGCTGCCACCACTGCCTGCACTCTCCAATTTCTCTCCCCCCCCCCACACAGCGAACACTGTCACAACTGCGGGCTCTCCCCCCC
>BLSH010282630.1:421339-437870 GCA_018402905.1 Glandirana rugosa | reverse complement strand
CCTAGTCGCGGACCTTTGTAATGAGTCCGTCCACCACGTTCTGAGGGAGTACCTCTTTCTCAGTTCGTCTGGGGTCCTGGGATACAAACTAAGTGGACCGGGAAGTTCTCTCTGACACATAAGTCTTACCCCCTTCAGACGGGTCCAGTCGTCTGGAAGTCAACACGGGAGTCTGTCACTCAGTCTCCGTCTCCTAGGGTGCCAACCGAAAGTTATACGGAATGAAGGCCGGTACCAGTCTCGTCAGTTCCTTCGAGATCCCGACCTCCTCGGACGCCTGGGCAGACTTCCCCCATTCTGAATACACAGTCTCTCTTGAAGGGCCAGGTGAATCAAACATAGGGTCCTGGGGTCTGCTTGACTCTTTCTCCATGAGGGAGTCTTGCACCACCTGCCTGAGTAATGTTTCCAGGCGCTGATCCGATCCTTCTCTTTCATTTGCCACTTTCCCAAAACAGAAATCGCAGAGAGATCTTTCCGCCAGAACCCCAGTCCTACATCCCCAACAAGAATTCTCAGGCCTTTCCCTAGGACGTAAGGGGGGAGGGGGTGCCGGCTCCCTACTGCGGTGGCTTGACCAGGAGTGGGACCCATGTTTTGACCTAGAGGAAGAGTGCAGGTGGTGTGATTTTGAACTGCTTCTTCTACTGGAATCTTCCTGACATTTAGACCTAGAAGGGCTAAGAAGGAAAAAGAGAGCCAGAGGTAGACAACAATAGAGAGAGAGAGAGAGAGAGAGAGAGAAACAAACGTAAGACACAGGTACTAAGAGCTCCTCTCCCCCCAGTCCACAGGAATCACAATACCTGCTGTGAGAGGTTTGGCCACCAGGGGGCAGTGAGGCATCCATAGCAAACCTTGAACGTCTACAGAGAGAAAAAAAGACAAAACATCAGCCTGCCACCCCCTTCTGAACAGTCACCCAGACCATTGAGTGCCTACCTGAAGCTGTGGATCAGAGAGCCTGGGGAAGCTACCGCAACGCCCGTACGCATTCCCGAGACTCTACTGAACTCCCACAACTTTTAAACACGGCGCCGCCTTGACGTCACACCAGCGCCGGCGACCGATTGTTCGCGCCCGAACGAACGCGCGCACCAAGCCTCGATCGCGCCGCATCTGCACATGCGCAGTGCGGCCGCGACGACCGACGCTGGGACGCAGATCCAGCCAAACCCCCAACCACCCCCATGGTCGCATCCAGCATGGACGCTGCCAGGAAGAGTAGGAGCCACGGCCGAACCTGCGAGGAGAGGAAGCAAAGGAAGAAACAGGCAAGTGTCCTAACACAAATGACACACACTACTGCCATGTATAAAATGTGCAAAAAGAAAAATGACTTACCAATCCCCTACGATTGTGGCGGACAGGGTGCTTGAAACATGCACACACACACCGGACTTTGCAGATAGGGCCACCTGCTCACAGCAAGGCTATAGGCCATTGCGCACTCTTCAGGGGTCCTGACTTCAGCGCTACTCTGCATTACACTCCATACCCTTCCTTAGTGGGGCTTATCGGAGGAGAGCAACCCTGGCAAACCAGTCGGAGACCGATCGTAGTGGGGACACCATAAGGTAGAGAACCGTCCAACCGGTCCTACGGAGGAGGACAAAAAAGGAACACGGTTGGAGCAAAGATTTATGGGAGCAGAGTCCTATAGGGTAGTTATGGAGGCGGAGCCTACCCACACGTATGCTGCCATGGAGTCTGTCAGGAAAGTGACTTATCCTCTGACCAATCAAAACAATCCCAGTGTGAGATAAATTCCTTTTACTGCTGCTGTAATCACCAAGTTGGATGTCAAACGTTGGATGGTTAGAACAAGGATCTGACTTTGTTCCTACTTCAATGATATTCAATGGGCTGAAGTAGGAACAAAGTCGGACCAAAGTTGTACAGGAACCTTTTTCAAAGTCAAACTGACTTGCAGGGCCACTGATAGGGGATACAGCAGCCCCCATGTGGGGGACATGGGGGGATTAGTGACAGATGACAATTGTGTCTCTTTTCTTCCAGCAGATGAAAAATCTGCTCTCCTTCCCTCTCCCTTGCTATAAGCTTTTATCTGATAAGAAAGAGACAGTCGTCCCTCACTAATCCCCCTCCCTGTGTGGGCCCCCCTCCTTTCAGCACTGGAGTTTGTTATCTCTAAAACTTACTCTGTTATCTCCAACTCCTTGCACACTGGCTTAAAAAAAAAAAAAAATCGCTGCTTCTACAGGAGTTTAGTGTTTTGCCTGTAGAAGTAGCTCAACATTAAAGAGACAGAAAGAAAAACCTTCTGGTTCTCCTAAACTCGTCTAAACTTTGTACAAAAAATGTTCTATATGAGCGTTTTTTTCTGCCAAGTGAACTGGATTTTCTTTTTAAGCCCAGTGTGCATGGAGCGTAACTGTTCCCGGAGCCTGTATATTTTTTTTTTATCTCATTTTCATTTTTATTTATTAACTCAGTTTTATCTTTTAGATTTAGCAGGAATTCCGTGAGTTATGTTGTATTTGTGTCTGCTAATAGTTTTATTGTATTTTTAGCGAAATATAGCTTTAATACTTTCTGGGGGGGGGGGGGGGAGTCTGTCAAATAGTCTATACGGGGCCCCGCAATTACTATCAGCAGCCCTGCCCACTTGTGTCGGACCAGTTAAGACAGCTCTCATAGGGAAACATTGATTTTGTGACGTAATGCGACTTGTGCTCACAATGTCGGCCTAGAGTGCATCAGGCCTTAAAGCTGGTTGATACACTCTGATGTTTAATGGAAAATAAATATTTAGCTAAAGTTTTCAGACAGCAGAGGTCGCTATTGCCAAGTACTCAGCAAGTTCTCCTCCGCAGTAATAGTTGGGTAACTTGGTCATTATTTTTATCTTTCTGAAAAGAAAGTCAGCAGGGATCTTCCCTGTTGTCCAACATGGAGAATACGTGGTGTAGAAATGTTTTCTTCATGTAAAAGGGTTGGAGCTCAATTGCACAGAGACATTCCAACCAATCAGGAAAAGTCTGAGTGCTAAGAAGTGGGTTTTTTTTTTGTTTTGTTTTTTAATTACAGGTGCTTATATTAGTTAGTTTACGTTGCACTTTACATATACAGTATCTCACAAAAGTAAGTACACCCCTCACATTTTTGTAAATTATATCTTTTTATGTGAAAACACTGAAGAAATGACACTACAACGTAAAGTAGTGAGTGTACAGCAGTGGTTCTCAACTCCTGTCCTCAGGACCCACCAACAGGCCAGATTTTAAGGCCTCATACACACGGACATTTTTTGACGCCAGGTTTTTCTGGCATTTTCTGCAGCTCTCCATATTAGTCAATGGCCCCATAAAAACGCAGACGTTTTTGAGCTGTAGATGGCGTCGGCGTTCGTGAGCTGAAACTAGAACCCACGGCCAGTGCGTTCTGAGGCTGTAACGTTTTGGCGTTTTTTGACGCTGACGCTGCAAAACTCTCACTAATGCCAATTAATGCCGTATCGGCGTTAACCGGCGTTTTTTGATGCCAACATTTTTAGGTTGAAAAATTGCAGAGGGATGATTTTTTTAAAAAAAAAACGCCTATTGACGCCGACGCTTACTAACGCCGATGCATTAAGCTAAAAAACGCAGCTTTTTTTCCTTGACGTCGGGCCTGACATTTTGTTTATTTTTAAAGAAACGTCCGTGTGTATGAGGCCTGAAGCCTCGTACACACGGGATGACCATCGTATACAACAGGTCGTACTAACGACCGTTGTATGCGAAATCGATCGCTCGTATGCGAGATTAGAACAGCCGACATACGACGGTTGTTCAAGGGGAGTTGTATGAGCAGACTAGAAAACTTGGTCGTACCAACAAGCGGTCATACGACTGTTGTATTGTGTGTACAGAGCAGTTGGTACAAGTTGTATTGTGCAAAACACGCATGCTCCAAAGTCAGGAACGGACGGATGCTAATTATATGCACCTGAACATTCTTTCCGTGGTCGTACGATCGTGTAGTGCAGTCAGTATGCAATTTACATTATCCAACATACGATTTGAGACGATCGTAAGTCCTGTGTGTACGAGGCTTATTACCTTGGGGAGATGCAGACTAGAATACTGCAATCACTGAGCAGGAAATTATATCACCTGTGATGTATTTGACTTATCCTGCAAACCTGGCCTGTTAGTGGGTCCCGAGGACAGGAGTTGAGAACCACTGATGTACAGCTTGTATAACAGTGCTGTCCTCTCAAACTAACAACACACAGCCATTAATGTCTAAACTGCTGGCAACAATAGTGAGTACACCTCTAAGTGAAAATGTCCAAATAGGGCCCAATTAGCCATTTTCCCTCCCCGGTGTCATGTGACTTGTTATTGTTACAAGGTCTCAGGTGTGAATGGGGAGCAGGTGTGTTAAATTTGGTGTTATCGCTCTCACTCTCTCATACTGGTCACTGGAAGTTCAACATGGCACCTCATGGCAAAGAATTCTGAGGATCTGAAAAAAGAATTGTTTCTCTACATAAAGATGGCCTAGGCTATAAGAAGATTGCCAAGACCCTGAAACTGAGCTGCAGCATGGTAGCCAAGACCATATCCACATCAGCGGTTTAACAGGACAGGTTCCACTCAAAAAGGCCTCGCCATGGTCGACCAAAGAAGGGTGCACATGCTCAGCATTATATCCACAGGTTGTCTTTGGGAAATAGACGTGTGATTGCTACAGATGTTGAAGGGGTGGGGGGTCAGTGCTCAGACCATACGCTGCACACTGCATCAATTGATCTGCATGGCTGTCATCCCAGAAGGAAGCCTTTATTAAATATGATGCACAAGAAAGCCCGCAAACAATTTGCTGAAGACAGGTAGACTAAGGACATGGATTACTGGAAACATGTCCTATGGTCTGATGAGACCAAAAATAAACATATTTGGTTCAGATGATGGCAAGCATGTGTGGCACCAACCAGGTGAGGAGTACAAAGACAAGTGTATCTTGCCTACTGTCAAGCATGGTGGTGGGAGTGTCATGGTCTGGGGCTGCATGAGTGCTGCCGGCACTGGGGAGCTACAGTTCATTGAGGGAACCATGAATGCCAACATGTAATGTGACATACTGAAGCAGAGCATGATCTCCTCCTTTCGGAGACTGGGCGGCAGAGCAGTATTCCAACATAACGACTCCAAACACACCTCCAAGACGACCACTGCCTTGCTAATGAAGCTGAGGGTAAAGGTGATGGACTGGCCAAGCATGTCTCCAGACCTAAACCCTATTGAGCATCTGTGGGGCATCCTCAAAAACGGAAGGTGGAGGAGAACAAGGTCTCCAACATCCACCAGCTCCGTGATGTCGTCATGGAGGAGTGAAATCCAGTGGCAACTGGAGAAGCTCTGGTGAACTCCATGCCCAACAGGGTTAAGGCAATGCTGGAAAATAATGGTAGCCACACAAAATATTGACATGTTGGGTCCAATTTGGACATTTGCACTTAAGGGTGTACTCACTTTTGTTGCCAGTGTTTTAGATGTTAATGGCGGTGTGTTGAGTTATTTTGAGGGGACAACAAATTTACACTGTTATACAAGCTGTACACTCACTACTTTACATTGTAGCAAAGTGTCATTTCTTCCGTGTTGTCACATGAAAAGGTAAAATATTTACAAAAATGTAAGGGGTATATTCACTTTTGTGAGATACTGTATATTGTGCATTCACATCAGTCCCTGCTCTCAAGGAGCTTACAATCTAAGTTCCCTAACTCACATTCATACATACACTAGGGCCAATTTACCTACCAGCGTATCTTTGGAGTGTGAAACTAGGGCACACGGTGGAAACCCACACAGGCACAGGGAGAACATGCAAACTGCAGGCAGGTAGTGCTATGGTTGGGATTTGAACCGACTACCCTATCGCTGGCAGGTGGAATTGCTAACCACTTAGTCACTGTGCTGCCCCAAATTTCAATGAGATAAAAGTGAACTGTTTTTTCAAAATTGTTCAAATTAAACTATTAATTTTTTTTTTTTTGTAATTTATTCAAACATGGCTGTATACATTGCCTTACATAACTCAAAGACAATATTTTCTATCTGGTACCTGTTCTTTGAATGTACTCAACCTTAAAATTATTAGTTTCCACTCCACTACACATAAGGGAATAGATTTACTAAAACTGGTGCACTAAGAATCTGGTGTGCATGGTAGCCAATCAGCTTCTAACTTCAGTTTGTTCAATAAGATGTGGTTCACACCAATGCATTTTTGGTGCTTATTGCAGAAAGGCAATACAGTTCATTTAACATGGTTTCCTATGGGACACGTTCACAACTATGCTTTTCTCAGGCGCTGCCTTTTTAGAAAGGGCCAGGGCCTTTTTTTTTCTTCTTTACAAAGCAAAGCGTTATTTGTTTGGTTCAACAGACTTCAGTGGTGAAGCTGCAGAAAAGCATGTGGTGCGTTTTTAGCCGTGATTTGCGTTTTTTTAAACTGCCCAACAACAAAATGGCAAAAAAAAATAAAAGAAAGAAAAAGCATTAAGACACGCTGCAGAAACTGATCAGAAGCAAACTGCATAGGTGTGAGCCCAGCCTAAAGCTGGCCATACATTATACAATTTTCTTGTTCAATTTCCTTAAAGCGGTAGTAAACCCATGCATTTAACAGGTTAAAAACCAGTCACATTTCCGGCACGTGCCGGAAATGTAACACTCCCATTGGTTGTGCTCTAAACCAAACTGTCAAACCATCCAATGGCTGGTGTCATAGCTGATCACATGTGCAGCATCATGGCAGTTGTAGATTAAACAGAGGCCAAGATGGCAGCTTCCTTGGCTGAAAATGATAGGAGGGTTTACTACCACTTTAAAGCCTTGTACACACGGTGCAACGGTTGTACGACCAAACGAACCAAATCGTATGTTGGCTGATGTATCTCGCGTACTGAACCAAGCCGAATGTAGTGACGTGTTATGAACGTATAAAGAGGAAGTTTAGGTGCATGTAATTTGTGAATTAGGAACGAACAGACACTTCCGAGGGTTCCTGACTTCTGAGCATGCGTGTTTTGCACAGTACAACTTGTTGGACCAACTTCTCTGTACACACGATACAACGGTCGTACGACCGCTTGTTGGTACAACCAAAGTTTTATAGTTTGCGCATCTAACTTCTGTTGTACGACCGTCGTACGTCGGCAGTTCTAATCGCGCGTACTAACGGTCGGATGATCGCACAACGAGTGGCAATACGACCGTCGCATCGTGTATACAGGGTTTTAGATTTACCTTCAACTATGTAGTGAAAGGGCATGCCTGATTGCATACAGATTGAAAGTGTTTAAATGTGACCTATTATATGGTTTTGGTAAATCTAAAAGGAAAATTGTACAATGTATGGCCAGCCTTATGCCTGGTACAGACGATGAGATTATCGGAACGAATGATCATCCATTTTTTATTGCATGTTAATCTCCAATCTAAACTGAAGAGTATACTAAAGTCACTAAAATTCTCGTACAACAGAATAAAAATTCAGAAGTGATGTGTTGTAGTGTATTTGTATTGCATTTTCAAACAACAACCATACTGATAAAACAAAAATCGTATGATTTGGCATCTTAAGAAAAAAAAACTTCTGCATTTCCAATCAAATAATATCGGAAGAATGATCGGCTCTCGAAAGCTCTATACTAATGAGTCGATTATCTACGATCAATTCGAAAGTGGTATTTTTTTTTTGTATGATTTTCTGATTGTGTGTACGGGGCTTTAAGCCCCAGGTATACAGCGTTTTGTCATTTCCATCACAATTTGCTTCTTTTTACAAAATCAGAGATAAAAAGTTTTAACATGCACTGTATGTTTTTTTTTCCAAACAGTTAACAATCGATTGCATCACTAATGTTTAGAAAATCGCACAATTATGCAAGAAAATTTTGCGATGATTGATTGTCCTTTCGGCTTAAAACTATGAGAATTGAAATGAGCAAATTAACATTTCAACAGTCGATTAGGTTTATCAAACATTTTTTGAAAGATTGTCTATCCATGTATGGCCAGCTTAAGAGCATGAATTTCTAGCAGTGGATCTTTGAGACTGGTAAATTATTTCAAGAGATTTTCAGTGTTAAAAAAGTTGAGAAAGTCTGATCTTAGTTTAATCAATACACAAAAAAATATATATATTATATATAAATTTTTTTTTTTTTTAGAAAAACTCCATATACAAACCCATCACCCCCCCCCCCCTTCCCCAAGGAGAAATTCTGAAGGGGGCAAAACCCACTAAAAAGTATTGTCCAATGTGCTAAAGTAAGGAAAAAATAATTCCACCCTGATTCCCCTGAAGACAATCAGATATTCCCTGCATCAACAATCCTTGGCATTATTACCTATAAGGCCTCATACACACGGACGTTTTTTGACGTCTGCGTTTTCTGGCGTTTTTTGCAGCTCTCCATGTTAGTCAATGGCCCCATAAAAACGTCTGCGTTTTTGAGCTGTAGATGGCGTTGGCGTTAGTGAGCTGAAAGTAGAATCCACGGCCATCGCATTCTGAGGCTGTAACGTGTTGGCATTTTTTGACGCCGACAAACGCCAATTAATATTGTACCGGCGTTAACTGGCGTTTTTTGACACCGACGTTTTTAGATTGAAAAATAGCAGAGGGATGATTTTTTTTTAACCACTTGCCGACCGCCATCTGACGGCGACAAGGTGGCTCTGTAGCGCAAATCGCCGTCATATGACGGCGGCTGCGAGATCGCGCCCAGTGAGCACGCGCGCGTTGCCGGAGGCGCGCTCACTGTGTCCAGGGAGGGCCAGGGAGCGGGTGCGGCGGAGTCGATCTCCGCCGGCCACCCGCGATGCCCCCCCCGGAGTGAAAGAACGGAGGTCCGTGTAAGTAAACACGGAACTCCGTTCTGTGAGGGGGGAAGGGCTGTGATCACAGCCTTCCTCTACATGGAAGCTGTGATCGCTTCCCTTCCCCAGCTAGGGCAGTCCCCCCACAGTTAGAACACGCCCAGGGAACACTGTTAACCCTGCAGGTTAACCCCTTCACTGCCAATGGCATTTACACAGTAATCAGTGCATTTTTATAGCACTGATCGCTGTATAAATGCCAATGGTCCCAAAGTGTCAAAATGGTCCGACATGTCCGCTGAAATATCGCAGTACCGCTAAAAATCGCAGATCGCCGCCATTACTAGTAAAAAATTTAAAAAAATAAAAACCCCAGAAATGAATTCTCATCATCTGTAAACGCGACCACTTTTGCGCAAACCAATCAATAAACGCCGATTGCGATTTTTTTTTTATCGCAAATATGAGGAAGAATATAAATCGGCCAAAACCGATGAAAAAAAATGTTTTTTTATATTTTTTTTTTTTGATTTGTATTTTAGCACAAAGTAAGAAATTTGGGTTTTTTTGCTTGAAGTGATTGTAGCCGTAAAATTGTCGCTCTTCTTTTGTTTATAGCGGCGATCAGAAATGATGCAGCGGTGATCAAATACCACCAAAAGAAAGCTCTATTTGTGGGAAAAAAAGGACGCAAATTTGGTTTGGGTACAACGTCGCACGACCGCGCAATTTTCAGTTAAAGTGACGCAGTGCCGAATCGCAAAAAGGGCTCTTGTCCTAAAGTGTGAAATCCTTCCGGTCCTTAAGTGGTTAAAAAATGCCTATTGACGCCGACGCTCACTAAAGCCGATGCATAATGCCAAAAAACGCCAAATTTTTTTTCCTTGACGTCGGGCCCGACATTTTGTTTATTTTTTTAGAAACGTCCGTGTGTATGAGGCCTAAGTGTTAATATGTAAAGAGGCTGGACGGCATTACTACCACAGAAATGTAAAAAAATAACAAACAAATGCCAGTCTTTTACCCCCCCCCCCCCCCCCATTTCTTCATATGTACATCATTTAGTTAACTACATGACATTCAGTAAGGAGTCCCACCTACTTATTCCAGTACCTACAAGTCTTACATTAATCTCTACCTCTACTATCACCACTCCCTATACTTTTCTAATCACAGATAAAACACATTGTCAGTATGGTTGCTGTGACCTCGCCCTTTTATAGTGAGGGGGTGGGCTTAGCTAGAAGCCCCTTTATTGGCCCTTCTAAGTCACCTGACCAGTGTTCCTTTGATTCATACGACCGCTTGTTGTACGATCATCCAAACGTTAGTACGTGCGATTAGAACAGCTGACGTACGACGGTCGTATAACAGCAGTTGGATGAGCAGACTAGAAAACTTTGGTTGTACCAACAAGCGGCCGTGCGACTGTTGTATTGTATGTACAGAGAAGTTGGTCCAACAAGTTGTACCTGCAAAACACGCATGATTAGAAGTCAGGAATGCCCGGAAGTATCCATTCATTCCTAATTCACAAATTACATGCACCTGAACTTCCTCTTTATACGCTGGTGACACGTCACTACGTATGGCTTGGTCGTACGATCGCTTAGTGCATGTCAGCATGCGAGATACAACAGCCAACATACGATTTGGGCCGTTCGGTCGTACGATCGTCGCATTGTGTGTACGAGGCTTTAGTCTTAGGACTAAAAGAGCATTTTAGTTTTAGTCCCATTTTAGTCTCTGCAATTGTTTTAGTTTTAGTCGTATTTAGTCGACTAAATCTATAGGACATTTTAGTAGTCTAAAACCTAATGGGTGTAGTTACATTATAATGCATTATGTAACTAATTGCCGACCGGCATCTGACGGCGACAAAGTGGTTGGACATTGCAAACTGTCGTCAAATGACAGCGGCTGCGAGAACCCGCATTGTGAGCGTGTGTGCCGCCGGAGGTGCGCTTGCGTGCTCACTTTTTTCCGGGGGGGGGGCAGGGAGCGGGTAGGGCGGGCTCGATCACCGCCGGCTACCCGCAGTGAAAGAACGGATGTCCGTGTGAGTGAACACAGATCTCCGTTATCATAAAGGGGGAAGGGCTGTGATCACAGGCTTCCTGTATATGGAACAGTACAGAACACAGTGAGAGAACATAGTTAACCCTTAGAGCGCCCCCTGCAGGTTAACCCCTTCACTGCCTATGGCATTTACACAGTAATCAGTGCATGTTTATAGCACTGATCGCTGTATAAATGCCATTGGTCCCAAAAAAGTGTCAAAATGGTCCGACATGTCCGCCCCAATATCGCAGTACCGCTAAAAATCGCAGATCGCTGCCATTACTAGTAAAAAATAAAAACAAATAAAAGCCCCAGAAACAAATTCTCATCATCCGTAAACGCGGCAATGTTTGCGCAAACCAATCAATAAACGCTGATTGCGATTTTTTTTTTACCAAAAATAGGAGGAAGAATATAAATCGGCCAAAACCGATGAAAAAAAATGTTTTTTATATTTTTTTTTGGATTTGTATTTTAGCACAAAGTAAGAAATGTGCGTTTTTTTGCAAAATTGTCGCTCTTCTTTTGTTTATAGCGGTGATCAGAAATGATGCAGAGGGGATCAAATGCCACCAAAAGAAAGCTCTATTTGTGGGAAAAAAAGGACGCAAATTTTGTTCGGGTACAACGTCGCACGACTGTGCAATTGTCAGTTAAAGCGACGCAGCGCCAAATCACAAAAAGTGCTCTGGTCCTAAAGTGTGAAATCCTTGAATCTGTTGAAGTGGTTAAGCATTTCTCTACAATTTCCACACTTACCATCTACACCATCTACGGAGTGAAAAATCTAATATGTCATTATTTATGGTATTGAGGTACGAACATGCTCTACAGACCAGTGTTAATTCTGACGTCAAATTTCAATTCGTTTTAGTCTTAAGCCCAGTACACACGGGACGACGATCGCACATACGATCATGTCGAATCGTATGTTGGCTGTTGTATGTAGCATACTGACTGCACTACACGATCGTACGACCGCAGAAGAACGTTCCCGTGCATGTAATTAGCATCCAGCCATTCCTGACTTTGGAGCATGCGTGTTTTGCACAATACAACTTTGTTGTACCAACTGCCCTGTACACACGATACATCGGTCGTATGAGAGCTTGTTGGTACGACCAAGTTTTCTAGTCTGCTCATACAACTCCCTTGTACGACCGTTGTATGTTCGACTGTTCAAATTGCGCATACGAACGATCGATATCACATACAACAGTACGACCTGTTGTATGCGATCGTCGTCCCGTGTGTACGGGGCTTAAGTCTTTTAGTCGTATTTTAGTAATCTCAATTGTTTTAGTCATATTTTAGTTGACTGAAATGGTATTAAGTTAGTCGACAAAATTAACACTGCACCTGACCAAAGGCCCATCAGTGGATGGTGGTTCCTAGGTATTTTGTTCAAGAAATTTCTATATAAATCTGCAGAGACCACAAATGTGAAACTTGCCGGTTTTGCAGCAAACCCGAATATCTATCCTACTAAGAAATGCTAAAAATAATAGGGTCACCATGACAGCCAGAGAATTAGCTGCTTCGTCAGGAAAGATCAGCAATGGCAGCTTTAAATAAAAGCTTATTTAGTCCACACACCAAAGCTGGACGTTAGGGTGACCATACATTATACAATCTGATTGCACAATCTCCTTTAGATCTAACATTAACTAGTGCAAGAGCCTGCCTGATTTGATAGAAATGCAATGAATTGTTTAGGTGTGCCCTCATATTACACAGTTTTAGTGAGTCTCGAGGAGATTGTACAATTAGATTGAATAGTGTATGGCCAGCTTTACGGCCGTTTACATTACTGTACTGTGTTTGCACCAATACGCACTAAAAAAGGTACATGTATTGGTTTTTGGTAATGCAGTGCTTCGCAACACACAGCAATGTGCTACAATAAGGCCTCATACACACAGACTTTTTTTACCGCTACGTTTTTTGCAGCTCTCCATGTTATTCAATTTCTTTTTTTTTTTAACCAAAACTCCTATTGATGCCGACGCTTACTAACGCGCATTAACATCGATATAAAACGCTGACGAAATCGTGTTTTTAATGCCAATTTTTGCCTGATGTTGGTCCTGGCATTTTGATATTACGCCCGTGTGTATGAGGCCAGTGGCGTATCATCCATGGGTGCAGGGTGTTCACTGAACACGGGCCCGAGGGGTGTGGGGGCCCACAGTGCTCTGACCAACACTGCACATAAGGATGATCTGTCCCTGGTTGACAGCCGGGGATTATCGGCGCGGTGTGGGCTTGCACACGGGCCCACTAATTTCATGACACGCCCCTGTATGAGGCCTAAGCGGGGGAGTTACTAAAACTGGTGCACACAGAATCTGGTGCAGCTGTACATAATAACCAATCAGCTTACAGGTTTCTTTGGCAAAACTTAATAGAACAAGCTGAAGTTAGAAGCGGATTGGTTACTATGCACTGCTGGACCAGATTCTGTGTGCACCACTTTTAGTAAATCTCCCCCGAAGTGTGATATCATGCATTGTGGTGCACTGTAATGCATACCCACTGGCAAGGTGCGTCAGAGTTCCATTAAGAATGAATGGCACTACCTCACACCAATGATTATAGCGTGCATTCCTGTGCACTGCAGTAAACGTGGTGTAGTAAAGCGTGCTTTTTATCACGTGTTACCCCAACACATGGCTACATGCATACCATGCATTTAGTGCAGTGATACCCCAATACCCTAAGCCAGTAGCTGACAACACACCTGCACTGTAGTGTACCATAACGCACATGATGTGTCCAGTGGTTCGCTGCATGAGCAAAAAAATGGGTCATGTCCACGTGGCTGCGTTGTGGTGCATTTGCAGTGAATGTGGTAATACATCAAGTACATTAATACACATTAATTAAAGCACCCCTATAGCAGTGTTGCCAACCTCCCGCAGCATGTTTTACTGGCAAAACATGGAAAATTTACTGGCGGAGAACATTTTTTACTGGCAACCTGAAAAATAACAGAACTCCCATTAAAAACTAAGGCAATTGATATTCAAACACAACATGGAAACACTGGCAATACCCATATCATGTAATTTGATTGGTTTACACTTAAAAAATCAGCATAGCACAACAAATTATCAGACCCTGATATTCAAAGACGGTTGTAAAAATCACTGATTTTTACAAACTGTCAGTAAATTTACCGGCAGTTGGCAACCCCGCCCTATAGTGTGAATGGAACTTTAAGAGGCTGATTATAAAGCAGTACATCTGACATTCACCAAATATACACTGTAGGTGAAACTTCCTGGTGCATGTGCTTTTCAATGGCAGTGATTGATTCACCACCCAGCGAATGTCTGGTGAAAGGCACAGTTACTGCTTTATAAATATGGCCCTCAGGGCTTGTTCTCGCATACAGAAGTCCTTGCTGCCCCTCTGAAAAGTGATCTGCAGTGAATTTCTTTTCAGAGGGCATTTGATAAGCAGCGAGGAGGTGATATGTTGCATCCTCGCCGGCTGTTTTAACTAAAACTAAAACTAAACTTAAAGTGCACGTTCACTTGTATGGAAAAATACACACAAACTAAATTGCTCCAGTGATTAGCATCCATCTACTAGCCACTTGTGGTAAAGGTGATAGCACAGCTCGTCTGCAAGCTACAGAAATAAAAAGCATCTGGAATTGGCTGCACTTAGTTCTGCAACCTTTATTGCATGTTCCATAAAATCATCACAGGCAGTGTGGGGTACAGCTGAAAATTAACGAGTTTCACGCTACAGCTAGCGCTTACTTATAACCATATGAGTAAGCCCTAGCTGTAGTGCGAAACACGTTAACTTTCAGCTGTACCCCACACTGTCTGTGATGATTTTCTGGAACTTTCAATGAAGGTTGCAGAAGTGCAGTGAATTCTGGATCTTTTTCTAAAAAGAGTTCCACGCTTGGATCACTTTTCAGAGGTGTTTGACATGTCCTCCTCCTCCAGTCCCATCTCCTCCATCCCATGTCCTCCTCCTCCACCAGTCTCATAGCCTCCAACCCATGTCCTCATCCAGTCCCATTTCCTCCATCCCATGCCCTCCTCCTCCTCACCCAGTCCCATTTCCTCCATTCCATTCCTCCTCCAGTCCCATCTCCTCCATCCCATGTCCTCATCCTCCAGTCCCATCTCTTCCATCCCATGTCCTCATTCTCCAGTCCCATCTCCTTCATTCCATGTAGTCCTCCAGTCCCATCTCCTCCATCTCATGTACTCCTCCAGTTCCATCTTCTCCATCTCATGTACTCCTCCAGTCCCATCTCCTCATCCTCCATTCTCATCTCTGCCATCCCATGTCCTCCTCCAGTCCCATCTCTTCCATCCAATGTCCTCCTCCTCCAGTCCCATCTTCTCAATTCCATGCCCTCTTCGTCCTCCAGTCGCATCTGCTCCATTCCATGTCCTCCGACCTCCAGTCCCATCTCTTTCATCCAATGTCCTCATCCTCCTCCAGTCCCATCTCCTCCATCCCATGTCCTCCTCCTCCTCCTGCAATCCAATGTTCCTCCTAGGGCTCCACAACTGCCTGCATTGCTTGCAGTTGTGAGGCACTTTCAGAGCGACCTCATTCACTTGCGACAAGAGGTATAGTTCCTGTTGCAGCCACATCCCTGCCTGCAGCTATAGTGGGAGCGACGGGGGGGGGGGGGGGGGGGTTGTAAAACCCATGGTAGCAATGCAGCACACTGATATAGGCTTTAAGGGGTTAAAGAGGAAGTAAATCCAGATGGGGTTTACGTCCTCTATGTCCTCCTTTTAAGTAGAAACATAATGGGCTACTATGCATCACATAGTAGCCCATTATGTGCCACTTACCTGCAAACGAAGCTTGCGGCGTCCAGTGATGTCCCCTCTCCTGGCTGCATCCATCTTCTGCCCCTCTTCCGGGGCCGCGACTCCGGCACTGTGCGCGGGAGCCGCCAGTCACGGCACGGTCACAGTGGAGGAACGGCACACAGGCCATTCCTTCACTGCGCATGTGCTGCATATCTCCTGAACCATACAGGTTTAGGTGATATGCAGTGCACCTACAGATAAGCCTTATCATAGGCTTACCTGTAGGTTAAAGTGGTTGTCACAAGTTGATAACCACTTTAAAGCAGGGGAGGAGGAGATACAATGCCTCCCTCACCTCCTGTGAAATGTTCTCTGAACAGCGATCCAAATATGGATCGCTCTTCAGACAGCAACACTAGTGTAAATGAACCCTTAACCACTTGACAACTGGGCACTTAAACCCCCTTCCTAACCAGACCAATTTTCAGCTTTCAGTGCTCTCACATTTTGAATGACAATTACTCAGTCATACTACACTGTACCCAAATGAAATTTTCGTCCTTTTTTTCACACAAATAGAGCTTTCTTTTGGTGGTATTTAATCACCACTGGGGTGTTTATTTTTTGAGCAATAAATGGAAAAATACCGAAAATTTTGTAAAAAAATGCATTTTTCTTTATTTCTGTTATAACATTTTGCAAATTAGTAATTTTTCTTCGTAAATTTTGGCCAAAATTTATACTGCTATATGTCTTTGGTAAAAATAACCCAAATTAGTGTATATTATTTGGTCTTTGTGAAAGTTATAGAGTCTACAATCTATGGTGCCA
>BLSH010282630.1:396253-412796 GCA_018402905.1 Glandirana rugosa | reverse complement strand
ACAGTAACAGATATTTTCGGAAACTGTGAATACTTTAATAACATTAATATGAAGTCATATGGTATCATTGCAGACTGTTTTTCTAGATTTTGGTGACTTCGTCGTCTGAAACACTTTTAATTATAAACACATTAAGAGTTTTGATCCCAACAGGGCTATGATCATAGCCACGACTATGGATCGTAAACGTGCTAATGAACATGAGCACGTTTACGAGGGCTATGGAGTAGGTTATGAACCTGTGGGACTGGAGGAGAACTCAGAGGTGGACACGGGAACCGGAGGAGGAGGGGGGAGCGGAGTAGCACAGAGGAGGATATAGAGACACTCTCCCTGTGCGGCTTTCAATAAAGCAGCTGAATGCAGCGGAGGGGAGATCGCTGATTGTAATTTCCCCCACCGCTGCACCGATCATCCCTGAGTGTCCCTGTATTCTCCCCACTGTGTCCTCCTCTGTGCTAAGCCCCCCTCCTCCGGTCATCCTAGTGTCCAAGTATTGGATGAGGTATCGGGAGCATTTGCACGAGTACAAGTAATCGTGCAAATGCTAGGTATCAGCACCGATACTAGTATCGGGACAACCCTAGTTTTGAGAATTACACAAATATTAATTTTCACAAAGTCTGCTGCTTCAGTGGTTTTAGATCTTTTTGTCAGACGTTACTATGGTATACTGAAGTATAATTACAATAATTTCATAAGTGTCAAAGGCTTTTATAGACAATGACATTAAGTTTATTCAAAGAGTCAATATTTGCAGTGTTGACCCCTCTTTTTCAGGACCTCTGCAATTTGCACTGACTGGCATGCAGTTAATCAACTTCTGGGCCACATCCTGACTGCTGGCAGCCCATTGTTGCATAATCAATGCTTGGAGTTTGTCAGAATTTGTGTGGTTTCTTTGTTCACCCGTCTCCTTGAAGAATGACCACAAGTTCTCAATGGGATTAAGATCTGGGGATATCCCTGGCCATGGACCCACAATTTTGATGTTTTGTTCCCCATTCGTGTTCGGCACTGAACTTGACCCAAACGTGACCCCGAACCCCATTGAAGTAAATGGTGACCCGAACTTTTGGGCACAAAAATGGCTCTAAAAAAGTCCTGGAAAGGGCTAGAGGGCTGCAAAAGGAAGCAAAATGGGGGTAAGAGTAGGACAAGTGCCCTGCAAACAAATGTGGATAGGGAAATAACTTAAAATCATAAAAAAAAAATGGAGAAGGTGGAGGAGGTGGATGGAGGTGGATGTGGAGTAGGTGGTTGAGGAGGCGATGACCGTGGCTGTGTAGGTGGAAGTGACGGTGGAGGAGGAGGAGGTAGCCAACACTGTTTTTTGTTTGTTTATTTTTTTTTCTAATTGGGGTAGCTCCCAAAATATTGAGACATATTCAAAAAAAAAGTATACCAATGGCTGTGTGAGGCCGGTCTAAATGTCTATTCTGCACAAGGTGCAGACAAGTCTTGTGGGATCCATGCCTGGTTCATTTTTTTTTTTTTATATTTTTTCCCACTCAGATAACCTCTCCAAAGGAGTCAATCATAACTTATCAGTCTTAGGCATTTCCTTCATTGGTTACATCATTGTGGTACTTACGTCCCTCTTCCCTTACACCCACTGTTTGATTTCTTTCTCTTTCTTACAATTTCTACAAGTTTACTTTGCTTACAAAATAAGAAACTAAATTCCATAATAGTGATAATTGTACAATAAATGTCTCTCTACGAATGTAGCGAGATCAAAACCTTCAACCAAAAAATAAAAGAAAAACAAAAGAAAGGAGATGGGAGAAGGATTAATGCAACTCACCAATTATATCATTTCTACCCCTTACACCCCCCCCCCCTTGCCCCTACCCCCATTCATTCTCCCAACACATCCATGCACCTACTCACACACATACTCCTGGCCTGGATCCCCTGCCTGGGCATTGTTTACCCTTGGTTTCCCAGCTGGGCACCCTCTAAGGAGGGTACCCCCTGCTGGCCAAAAAGGACCCCATTTTTTCTTGAATTTAGAGAAATTACCTCTCTTAATGTAAATACCCCTTTCCTTCCACAGTGTTTCATCCAAGATTTTTTCCCATTCTTCATATGTTGGGGGAGTTGGCGCCTGCCATTTTTGTGCAATCAGTCTCCTCGCTTGAAATAGGCAATTAAACACTATTGCCACAGTCGCGTCTTCCACTGCGCTTAATATACATTGTTTGGCTTCTAATTTCACTTTAGTTTTAAACGTTGAGTTGATGGTTTGCACTACCCTTTCCCAATATCTATATAGTTTCGGGCATCTCCACAACATGTGCAGGAGATCCCCCGTTTGCTGACATCTGGGACACTTATCATCCTGTCTAATTCCGAATCTATAAAGCTTTTGGGGATTGTAATATACCCTGTGCAGCAAGAACAGTTGAGAGGCCCTCTGGGAAGGAGCCATCGAGGCCTGGGGACATGCTTTCAATACTTCTCCCCACTGTTCCTGCATCAGGGGGCCCACATCCTCCTCCCACCTAGCTTTTAGAAGGAGGGTTCCCTCTTGTCCTCCCAATCCCTTTCCCAGACTTCCGTACAGCCTCGAAATCAGGCCTTTGCTACTGCCCGCCCCCAACACTGCACTCAGAATGGGCATATCGACCACTTCCACCTGTGCATTTGTGAACTGTTTGGTCATCCCGTGTCTAATCTGGAGGTATCTAAAGAAGGAGTGCTTTGCGATCCCAAATTCCTCTCTTAACTCTGAGAATGATTTCATGTGTCCCCCAGAGTATAGCTGTGCTACATAATTAATGCCCAGATTTTTCCATTCTCCTATCGTACCGATTTCTCGAAGTTCCTGTAGCTGATTATTATCCCATAACGGGGTGTTTTCTAAGATTCCACTATAGCCCATCTGCTTCTTAACCTGGCTCCATATTTTAGTGCCCATTTTTAACGTAGGTGTCTCGGGACTGAAGGACATTGCCTCTAATGCCTCTATTATCGCTTCATGCGGGGTGCATTCCAACATCAATCGACTATTCCCTCTCTCCTCCCACATCCCGCCAAATGCTGTAGTTGTGCTGCCTGATAGTATCTCCCTGGGTAAGGAAGGTCTAACCCCCCTCCGTTCTTTGAAGTTGAAGGGTTTTCAACCGTATCCTGGGAGTCCGCCCTTTCCAGATCAGCTTTCTAAATAAGGTGTCGATTCTACAGAACCAATATTTATGGATCCAGATTGGGGCGTTATGGAGAATATATAGCAGCTGTGGGAGCCATATCATCTGAATCAGGTTACATCTTCCACTTAATGATAAGGGAAGATGTTTCCAGATTTCCCCTTTGTTTTTCCATTTATTTAACAGGGGAACCATATTATTTTCCATAAAGCCTACCGGATCTCCTGTGAAAACTATCCCGAGATATTTCAGTTTGTCTGTTATCTCCATTCTAGCGGCAAGCTTTGGAAGTGGGGCGGTCAGGGGATCAACTGGCATCAACACGGATTTTTCCCAATTTTTCCTCAGTCCAGAAAAGGATCCAAAGTCCTCAATAAGTCGAATTGCTGAGGCTAATGAGGTCTGAGAGTCCCCCAAAACCAATAATATATCATCTGCATAGAGAGCTATCCTTTCTTCTCCATAGGATCTCTGAAATCCCTTGCGGTTCTTACTGCCGATGCCAGGGGCTCAATCGCGAGGGCAAAGAGCAGGGGAGATAAAGGGCACCCCTGCCTTGTCCCCCTCTCCAGTCGAAACCCCTCAGAGCACACTCCGTTAACCTGGACACTGGCCTTTGGGTCTTTATATAATCCAGTTTATAAAGATAGGGCCAAACCCAAATTCCTCCAGGACCCGTCCAAGATATCCCCCGTCCAAGATATCCCCCGTCCAAGATATCCCCAGTCCAAGCTATCGAATGCTTTAATCGCGTCCAGAGATATAATGGCTCTAGCACCCGGGTTTTTGTCTTAATCTGTAGGTTCAGGAATACCCTTCTGATGTTGATGCTAGTTGATCGTTGGGGAATAAATCCTGACTGGTCCGGGTGAACAAGTCTCTGGATGACCTTCTTCACTCTACCAGCCAGCACTTTTGCCAGGATCTTGGTATCCGAGCATAGGAGTGATATTGGTCTATATGAGGCAGTTTCCAGCGGATCTTTGCCTTCTTTCGGTAAAACTATAATTGTTGCCTCTCTCATTGAGGAGGAAAGTCTCCCATTTCTGATGGCCTCTTGTGCTACCCTCAGGAGTTCTGGGAGCAGAACGCTTCCAAATCGCCTGTAAATCTCGATTGGGAGCCCGTCTGGCCCTGGGGATTTTTGACCTGCCATCTCCCCTACTGCTTCCTGTATCTCTCCCAGTGTTAACGGGGCTTCCAACTCCTGCTTTTCCTCATCTGTGAGGCTGTGGAGCCTCAGGTTTCTAAAAAATTCCTCCATCCTCCCATCCTGCTCCATATCTTGAGCTCTATAAAGTTTTTCATAGTATCCTCTGAACTCCCTTGCTATTTCCTTGGGGTGTGATGTAATTCCCCCCTCAGACAGCCGTATTGCCAGCACCGTGTTGGAGGAGGAATTAGTCCTAATCAGGGAGGCCAATGTTCTTCCAACGCTCTCTCCTTCCACATATGACTTTAATCTCCCCATGAGCCTCTTATTTTCCTCTTTTTTAAGCAGTGCCGCTCTATAACTCTGTTGCCGATCTAATAGGAATTTATAGTTGTCGTTAGTTGGGTTTAAAATGTATTGTTCCTCGGCTCTGTCCATTTCTTCCTTAACCGTCGCCTCCCATATCTTCGATTCACCTTTAATCCTGGCTATCTGCTGTATTAATAATCCCCGCAAGAACGCTTTCAATGCATCCCAAGCTATTTCCCCTGACGCAGAATCTTTATTAATCGCTATGAATTCCTCTAGTGCTTTAAGAGTTCTCTCCGGCTCCCCCAATAATTCCAGCCAGTGTGGGGCAAATCTCCAATTCCTTTTGGCCAACTGGCCCTCCAACTCTATTGAGAACACCAACGTCGAGTGGTCCGACAGGCCCCTCGGCATATAAAGGATACTGTTAATTATACGTGAGGCCTGCTCATTCCCCAGGACCAAATCAATCCTGGAGAGGGTGGCATGTGTTGCTGACTGGCAGGAAAATTGTCGGGCCTCGGGGTTCCGAGATCTCCAAACGTCCACCCACCCCACCTCCTCCAGGAACTGGGGGAATTTACCTATTGTCTGCCGATTGATATTAGGCCTTGCTGGAAGTCTATCCTTACCCTCATCTGTAACTGCGTTAAAATCCCCCACTATCACAGCTGGAACGCTAGGGAAATCTAAAGTGAATTCCAGAACTTCATTTAAAACATTACACTAAATGGCGGTGGGATATATATATTTGCAAGAATCAATTCTGTGTTTCCCAACATACAATGTAACAAAATGTACCTGCCATACCTGTCGACTCTACTGCGCCTGCAGGAGAACAACATCCCGTCCCTCACCAACACGCTCACCCCCCTAGAGTAGGTGGAATGAGTCGAGTGGTACTGGGTCTGAAATCCCTTAACCCCACTGTAGGGGATAGATCCCTTGGTGAAGTGTGTCTCCTGCAGGCACAGTACATCCACCTGGCAACCATACAGAAACGAGAGCACGGCAGATCTTTTTATCGGGTTACCTAGCCCCCTGACGTTCCACGACGCTATTTTAATACTGTTACCCCTCATCTAGAAGAATAGAGACTAGATCGCCACAATCACCAACCCCTGCAAATATAATCATTGTGTACACCAAATCTTCTATAATTGTGATCAACTTGTGCAATTCATTTTTCCAAATGTTGGAACGTATTTTGTGTGTCCATCCCCCTATATCTAATGTCATCTGTAACGTAACGACCCCCCTCAGGTGGGGTGGGTACATCACCTCTTCTACAACATGCAAATCCAGTGTGCCGATGATCAACCATAGTGTGAAAGTTGTGAGTGCAAAAAATTTTCTTTTTTATTTTTTCTCTTTTTTTCCTTTTTTTCCATAAGTCTTTTTGCCCTTAACAGACCATTCTGTGACACACACCCCGGGCCCAGGCTTCAGACATTCACACTCACATTCATCAATCACACCCCTATCACCAATCCCACCCTCCCTCCCATCCCTTAACCTAAACAGGTTGCCCTTGGGGGCCTTACTTGTGACCTGCCTTCTCCAGTGTGAGCCATCTACATTCTTTCTCTCTGTCCCTCCCCCCCCCTTAGTCTCCCCTCCAAACTGCTCACACTGATGCTCCTACTTCCCGTTTGCGGCGTTCCGTCCCAGCCCCCCTACAAAGGATAAGAAAAAAAAAAAAAGAAAAAAAAAAGCACCAACAGCGAGGAGATACCTCAGGACCCAAGAACAAACAAGCGACAGGGTAGGACCATGATAAAAGTACAGCAAAATACCAGAACGGTCCAAGCATATATCTAACAATGATCCTTGTCCTTGCTTTCTGTCTTTTGTTATTTCCTTCTGTATCCCTAATCTCCCTGGGTTCCTCTAGCACCCTTGAGCCTTCCGTAATTTCTCTCCGTTTTCTTCCACCCATCTCCGAGCGCCCTCCGGTGAATCAAAAAATTGCCCACCCCCAGCTGTAGTAATCCTTAGGCGAGCAGGGTATAATAAGGCGTATTTGATCTTCAATTGGAATAGGGCCCGCTTTACTTCCGTGAACCTGGCTCTTTGCCTCTGAGAAATCTGGGTATATAGAGACTCTTGCCCCCTTGTGGAAGATGTCCCCCTTTTCCCTGGCTTTTTGGAGGATAGTAGACCTGTCCCTAAAGTTGGACACCTTTGCCAGGAAAGGTCTTGGATGATTTCCTGGCTGTAGTTGACGGGATGGCACCCTATGTGCTCTCTCTATAAAGAAGTGGGGGGACAGTATATTTTCCCCCAGAGTCTCTTTAAGCCACCCCTCCAAAAAACCCACAGGGTTCGCCCCCTCACTTTGCTCCGGTAGGCCGATTATTCTCACGTTATCTCTCCGGAGCCTGTTCTCCATATCATCCATTTTGGAGGTACATTTTTTCACCTTTTCTTCTAAATCCCAAAGTAGCTCTTTTGATAGATTATGGTCATCCTCCAATGCACTGACCCTCTCCTCCACAGCTGCCGTCCTTTCGTGTATCTGTTGGATGTCGTGGCGAATGTGAGATATTTCTTCTCTAATGCCTTTTGTTTGTTCTGAGAGCTCACCTATAGATGTTTTGCACATATTAACGGCTTGCAGAACTTCCGATAATGAGGGCTCCATGGGAGAAGATGCAGTTGAACTGGTAGACAATGCCGGGTCACCCCCTCCACAGGCACCGCTCCCACTGGGGTTCACGCCCTGATCTACTATTGCCTGGCCCTGGCTCAAACCGACAGACCCACTGTTTTTTTGCGTCTTCGTCTGGGACGGCTGCCCCCCCTTAGCTGGCGACCCCGTGGGGGTGTGGGAGAATTTTTCTAATTTAGCTGCTGTTGACGGGGCAACTTTTGTCTTGTCTTTAGCCATTTTTTGTGCGCTACCCGGTTCTTGTGAGGCCGCCTCATCGCCCTTCTTTTTCACCATTCTGTTCGCTGCTTGTTGTTTTCCAAATGGGTACTTTCGCGAGATAACCCTGCTCCCTCAATAGGCACCAGCCCAACGGCCGTATGGGCCAGGGACAGTTGGAGCCTCCAAGTGGTACCGAGCCCCTTCCCTCCTCTACCTCCCCTCTAGAGTAGGGGAGAGAAAAAAAAAGAAGGGAGAGAGAAAGAACAGGGAAAAAAGGCTCCACACCACTTAGCCCAGCAGTGCTAATTGAGCCCCTCAAATATGCTCTATAGCTCAAGTATACTGCGATCACCAGGTGTATATATGAGAAAAAAAAAAAAAACAAAACAATATAGGATCGCTTTAATAAGTTCCAGCTTAATATAAGACACGTACCAGGGAGCCTAAGGCACGTGAAAGTGTGATGTGGTATACAGATGCAAGCCAGTCCAGACTCGCCAATTGCCATCAAAGTACTTGAACACCAGTGCTGTAGCGAGCCTTCAGGATATACACCATTTTGACTACTCACAGTTCTGACGCTGGGTTATGTCTGCTCTTGATATAAGCTGGGGGAGAGGGGGCCTTCACCTGCACATCCAGATAGCTCAGCCTTTCCCTCGGCGGCCGCCGCGTGACCAGAGCCTCACTGCCGCATCTCCACCTCTCTTACCTCTTGACTCCCCATCCCCTGTGGCCACCGGCAGATCGGGGAGATTACAGGCTACCGTCACTCCACCTCGCTCTCTCCAAGTCGCTGCTCGGAGCCCTCCGCCAGGCTACCCACCGCGCTCTAGGTGCATTGCCCGTGGGACCTTCAGCACGCGCTGGAAGGGAGCCTCCGAGATGCCGGACTCGCTGGGTGCATGGGAAGCTGGGCGCTCAGACGCCGCGCACGCCGCTGCTCACTCCTTCATCCGGTCACACCCCACCCGCAGTTCATTTTAATAAACGTTAGCTTGTCCACGTTGGCTGTGGACAGGCGGTTGAGCTTGTCTGTGATAACGCCCACTGCCATGCTAAACACACGTTCAGACAATACACTGGCTGTAGGGCAGGCCAGCACCTCCAAGGCCTAAAGGGCAAGCTCAGGCCATGTGCCCAATTTGGAGATCCAGAAGTCGAATGGGGCAGACCCATCAGTCAGTACGTGTAGGCGTTTGCACACATACTGTTCCACCATGTTGCTGAAATGCTGCCTCCTGCTAAGATGTTGCCTATCAGCTGGTGGTGCTGTTTGTTGTGGCGTGCTGCTGACAAAGCTTTTCCACATTTCGGCCATGCTAACCCTGCCTTCTGAGGTGCTGGCGGTGCCACAGCTGCGTTGGCGACCTCTTCCTCCTCCTCTGCCTTCGCCTTGTGCTTCCACTGAGCCCCGGTGTCATTTGGGAATGCCCTCAGCAGTGCGTCTACCAGCGTAATCATGCATCTTCCTCTCACGCTCCAGTGACGGAATTAAGGACGGCACGTTGTCCTTCTAACGGGGATCCAGCAGGGTGGCCACCCAGTAATCAGCACAAGTTACAATGTGGGCAACTTGGCTGTCGTTGCGCAGGCACTGCAGCATGTAGTCGCTCATGTGTGCCAGGCTGCCCAGAGGCAAAGACAAACTGTCCTCTGTGGGAGGTGTATCATCTGTGTCCACCGTATCCCCCCAGCCAGTGATGCCCACAAGCTGCATTGGGTGCCACCCTGCTGTGAACACGGTTCCTCCTCCTCCTCATCCTCCAGAACTGTGCCCTGGCAAGAAAATTTTTTATCTGGCCTATGCTGGTGCAGGAACCCACCCTCCGAGCCACTTGTGAATGACTGGCCTGATAACCGTGGAAATGACCCTCTTCCTCCTCCTCTTCCTCCTCCTCTTTCTCCTGTGCTACATCCTCTTCCGTCATTGCCCAAAGTGTTTTTTCAAGGAGACATAGAAGTGGGATAGTAACGCTGAGAACAGCATCATCGGCACTGGCCATGTTGGTGGAGTACTCGAAACACCGCAATACGCTACACAGGTCTCGCATGGAGGCCCACTCATTGGTGGTGAAGTGGTGCTGTTTCGACTGACCCGTGCGTGCTGCAGCTGAAACTCCACTATTGCCTGCTGCTACTCGCGCAGTCTCTCCAGCAGGTGCAAGGTGAAGTTCCACCTTGTGGGCATGTCGCATAGGAGGCGGTGAGCGGGAAGGCCGAAGTTCCGCTGCAGCGCAGACAGGCGAGCAGCAGCAGGGTGAGAACGCCGAAAGCGCACACAGACGGCCCGCACTTTCTGCAGCATCTACTATCGCCTGTACTTGTTCTGGCCTCACCATTCGTTGTGCGGAATTCAGGCCTACCATATAACGTTGAAGGTTCGGTCGGCTACTCGCACCTGAGGAAGGTGTTTCACTTGTGCGTGTAGCTGGCACAGATCGACCACGTCCTCTCCTTGCAACAGGAGCTTCACCGACACCAGCAGCACCATGACCACATCCCTTATTTGACGCTCTCCTCATTCTGGACGCAACTGTACTATTTAGCACACATTTTGATTATTTTTTAAACCAGCAATGTTGACGCACTTTTTAATTTTGTGCAAGAAATGCACAGCAAGGTGCAAATGTACTGTGTATCACTATTTATTAATAATAATAATAAAAAAAAATAATAAATTATTATTCTTTTTTTTTTTAAAAACAACAATATAGACGCACTTTTTATTTTTGTGCAAGAAATGCACAGCAAGGTGCAAATGTACTATGTAGCACTATTTATTAATATAATAAAAATATATATATTTTTATATTCTTTTTTTTTTTTTAAACCAGCAATGTAGATGCAGCAGGATCCTCTCCCTACACCAGTATGAGATGATTTTAGAACGCTAACCTATCCCTCACACCAGCAGTAGGAACCTCTCTCTATACCAGTATGAGATGATTTTAGAACGCTAATCTATCCCTCACACCAGCAGCAGGAACCTCTCCCTATACCAGTATGAGATGATTTTAGAACGTTAATCTATCCCTCACAACAGCAGCAGGAACCTCTCCCTATACCAGTATGAGATGATTTTAGAACGCTAATCTGTCCCTCACACCAGCAGCAGGAACCTCTCCCTATACCAGTATGAGATGATTTTATAACGCTAATCTTTCCCTCACACCAGCGGCAGCATCCTCTCCCTACCTACACTAGTATGAGATGATGTGACATGCAGCTCTGGCTACGTGACTCCAGCTTATATAGAGGCTGGGGTCACATGATGCACTGGCAAATCACAGCCATGCCATTAGTAGGCATGGCTGTGATGGCTTCTAAGGGCAAACGAGTGAAACGCTTGTTGATTGGCTGCCCTGCAGCTATTCAACAGGCATGAAAAAATACCTGAACCCAAACTTTTTAAAAAAATGTCCGGGTTCGGGTTCGGGACACGGACACCCCAAAGTCCGGTATGAACCCGAACTTTACAGTTCAGGTTCGCTCAACTCTAGCTATCACCTTTGCCTTAAAGCAAGATGCTACATCATGCTGGAAAAGGCATTGTTTCTCACCAAACTGTTCTTGGATGGCTGGAAGTTGCTCTCGAAGGATGATTTGTTCCATTCTTCATGGCTGCGTTCTTAGGCAAAATTGTGAGTGAGCCCACTCTCTTGGCTGAGAAGCAACCCCACACATGAAAGGTCTCAGGATGCTTTACTGCTGGCATGACACAGGACTGATGGTAGCACTCACCTTTTCTTCTCTGGACAAAGTCTTTTCCGGATGCCCTAAACAATAGGAAAGGGGATTCAGAGAAAATGACTTTACCCCGGTCCTCAGCAGTCCAATCCCTGTACCTTTTGCAGAACATCAGTCAGTCCCCGATGTTTTTCCTGGAGAGAAGTGGCTTTTTTGCTGTCCTTCTTGACAACAGGCCATCTTGCAAAAGTCTTCTCTTCACTGTGCATGCAGATGCACTCACACCTGCCTGCTGCCATTCCTGAGCAAGTTCTGCACGGGTGGTGCCCCGATCCCGCAGCTGAATCAATTGATGGTCCTGGCGCTTGCTGGACTTTCTTGGGTGCCCTGAAGCCTTCTTCATGAATGCATTGGAAATGCTTTTTGTAATGGAAGTAAGTTCATTTTCATGGCAAAGAGGGACTTTGCAATTAATTGCAATTCATTTGATCACTCTTCATAACATTCTGGAGTATATGCAAATGGCCATCATAAAAATTGAGGCAGCAGACTTTGTGAAATTCAACATTTGTTTCATTCTCTAAACTTTTGGCCATGGCCATACAGTATATAAGTATATATATATATATATATATATATATATATATATATATATATATATATATATGTGTGTGTGTAGCCATGTGCTCCCTTGAGAGTGGCTGGTAGTAGTGGTTCACCTTATAGCTGCCCTCATTCACACCATATTTCACACATCCGTAGACACTGATCAGGCCAGCTCTTGTTTTTTTTGTTGTTTTATTTAGGGGAAATAACTCGGATGGGGATAAGGGTAGGGTTGCCCCATCATCCCTTTAATCCGGCTGGATTCACATTATCCGACATTTAAACATAGGTTTACATAGGGTCAAAGTCGGACCGCTTTTCTGTGAACTGGGAACTGATTTTGATCCCGACAATACCAGGCACCTTGTGCTCTGGGGATCTTAAAGGGTAACTCCGCGCCACATTTAAAAAAAAACACCAGCATGGGGTAACCCTCCAGGAGCATACCAGGCCCTTTGGTCTGGTATGGATTTTAAGGGGAACCCCACGCCAAATTAAAAAAAAATGGTGTGGGGTTCCCCCCAAAAACTGTACCAGGCCCTTATCCGAGCACGCAGCCCAGCAGGCAAGGAAAGGGGATGGGGACGAGCGAGCGCCCCCTCCTGGACCATACCAAGCCGCATGCCCTCAACATGGGGAGTATGGGTGCTTTGGGGCAGGGGTGCTCTGCGCTCCCCCCACCCAAAAGCACCTTGTCCCCATGTTGATGAGGACAAGGGCCTCTTCCCGACAACTCTTGCCAGTGGTTGTCGGAGTCTGCGGGTGGGGACTTATCAGAATCAGGAAGCCATTGTACCCCTACCCATTCACCTCAAAAAAAAGTGTAAAATAAAAACCACACTACACAGGTTTTTAAAATCTTTTATTAAATCAGCTCTGGCGTCTTCTCCCCTCTCCGGCTCTTCTTTCTTCTGCTCTTTTGCATGGTCTTCTATCTCCTGAGGGGTCTTCTTTCTTTTCCCTCTCTGCGGCATCTTCTGCTCTTTTGCCGGTCTTCTCCGTTGTCCTCTTCCCATGCTGACATGACGCGATCTCCTCACGAATGCCGGCTCCGCTGTGTGCTGTGCCTTATATTGGCATGGGGCGGGGCCACCTGCTGACATCACCCAGACATACCAGACCCTTATGTGAGCACGCATCCCGGCAGGCCAGGAAAAGGGGTGGGGGCCACCCGCTGACATCATCCGGAGGCCTTATGATGTCACATCCTGGGGCAGGGCTGTGACATCATAAGGGGCGGGGCCTCCAGATGATGTCAGCGGTGGCCCCACCCCTTTTCCTGACCTGCCGGGCTGCGTGCACGGATAAGGGTCTGGTATGGATTTTGGGGGGGGAACTCCGCCATTTTTTTTTTTTGGCACAGGGTTCCCCTTAAAATCCATATCAGACCAAAGGGCCTGGTATGCCCCTGGAGGGGGACCCCACGTTTGTTTTTTAAATTTGGCATGGAGTTCCCCTTCAAGATCTCCAGAGCACAAGTCGCATGCCAAAGTCGGATCAGTGAAGTCAATGATCCGATTTCGATCCGACTTCAATGCCTTTCAATGGGCTAAAGTAGGATCAAAGTCGGACAAAAGTAGTACAGGAACCTTTTTCAAAGTTGGTCCGACTTTGAAAAACACAAGTTGGACCAGTTAAGACGGCTCTCATAGGGAATCATTGTTTTTGTGACGTAACGCGACTTGTGCTCCTAATGTCGATCCGAGAATCGGACTAGGGTGAGCCTCCAGGACACATGTTAATTACACAGGTCATAAGGCTAATTTAATGCACATAAAGCACCAAGTGAGTTTAATTACCACCTTAATCAGCCACAGAACCTGTGTAAATAATGTGTGTCCTGGGTTAAAGGGATGATGGGGCAACCCTAGACAAGGGATGACCGTGGGATGCCCAAAGAATTATAGTACATGAAGTCCATATACACGTCTGTATATGCGCACTTCCATCCCTCTGCAGACTGTTACTCCTCACAACTCTCCAGCACTCAACTTGCTAACCGTTTCTCCTACAGTTCTCTCTCCAGCACTGAACTTAGTAAATCATCACTCCATTACGTCTCTCCAGCACTGAACTTAGTTTCCAGCTTGAAAGGAAATTTATCAAACTTCTCTAGACCTTTCTCTTGGCCGCGGCTAGCACATGGCGAGGCCTACTCTCAGCAGAACCTCCGGAACACCCATTACAGGCCAGGGATCACAGGTCCCTGAATGTGTAGCAAAAAGTACTTGAGTGCTATCCCGTCCTTTGATGGACTACAACTTCCAGCCCATCCTTCTTCCAGGTCCCACCGACCTGCTTCAGTGACTCTCCTTTCCCTGAACTGGCTCCCAAGGCTCCCACAGACTGTCCACTATTTCTCTACCAGCCTGCTCCAGCACTCTCTCTTGCAGTCTCCAGGGACCGTCACTCACCAAACTGGTGGATCACTTTAAAGTCTCTCACTGTGTAGCACCTCCGCTGTTCTCCTGTTCCCCTGTGCGACTCCAGGAATTAACCGCCACTCCTGGCTGCACCCGAACCTCCAGGCCTCAAGGTCACCCTCCCAGACTGGGGCAACCTCCCGAGTAGGGGCCTCCACAGCGCCTTTGCAACATCTCCAGACTTCCACCCGGCACTCCTCCTCCAGATTGGGCTGACTCCGAGTATTTAAGGAGGCCTGCCCCCTGCCAATCCAGCTTGGGTATTGGTCAGGGCTCCTTAGAACACTCCAGATGGCTCCACCTATCTTCCAGCTCTCTGACCAGAAACCTTCCCCAGGTTTCTAGAAAGAAGTGGGAGGTGCTGGTGACCTCATCTGTCAAGTCCACTCAATCCTCTATGAGCCTCTCCTCCCGGCCCAGATCAAAACATTCAGGCCTGCTCTTACACTCAGGCCTGACTAAATTTTACCTCACCTCGCAAATCCTGGTAGAAAAAAAATGCACCTACACTATGGGGGCGCTATATATATATATATATATATATATATATATATATATATATACGCAGTATCTCACAAAAGTGAGTGCACCCCTCACATTTTTGTAAATATTTTATTATATCTTTTCATGTGACAACACTGAAGAAATTACAATTTGCTACAATGTAAAGTAGTAAGTGTACAGCTTGTATAACAGTGTACATTTGCTGTCCCCTCAAAATAATTCAACACACAGCCATTAATGTCTAAACCATTGGCAACAAAAGTGAGTACACCCCTAAGTGAAAATGTCCAATTTGGGCCCAATTAGCCATTTTCCCTCCCCGGTGTCATGTGACTCGTTAATGTTACAAGATCTCAGGTGTGAATGGGGAGCAGGTGTGTTAAATTTGGTGTTATTGCTCTCACTCTCTCATACTGGTCACTGGAAGCTCAACATGGCACCTCATGGCAAAGAACTCTCTGAGGATCTGAAAAAAATAATTATTGCTCTACATAAAGATGGCTTAGGGTATAAGAAGATTGCCAAGACCCTGAAACTGAGCTGCAGCACAGTGTCATATCTATAGTTTGTCTTTGGGAAATAGACGTATGAGTGCTGCCAGCATTGCTGCAGAGGTTGAAGGGGTGGGGTGTCAGTCTGTCAGTGCTAAGACCATACGCTGCACACTGCATCAAATTGGTCTGAATTGGCTGTCATCCAAGAAGGAAGCCTCTTCTAAAGATGATGAACAAGAAAGCCAGCAAACAGTTTGCTGAAGACAAGCAGACTAAGGGCATGGATTACTGGAACCATGTCCTGTGGTCTGATGAGACCAAGATAAACGTATTTGGTTCAGATGATGTCAAGTGTGTGTGGTGGCAACCAGGTGAGTACAAAAACAAATGTGTCTTGCCTGCAGTCAAGCATGGTGGTGGCAGTGTCATGGTCTGGGGCTGCATGAGCGCTGTCGGCACTGGGGAGCTACAGTTTATTGAGGGAACTATAAATGGCAACATGTACTGTGACATACTGAAGCAGAGCATGATCCACTCCCTTTGGAGACTGGGCCGCAGAGCAGTATTCCAACATGATAACGACCCCAAACACACCTCCTAGACGACCACTGCCTTGCTAAAGAAGCTGAGGGTAAAGGTGATGAACTTACCAAGCATATCTCCAGACCTAAACCCTATTGAGCATCTGTGGGGCATCTTCAAATGGAAGGTGGAGGAGCACAAGGCCTCTAACATCCACCAGCTCCGTGATGTTGCCAGTGGCAACCTGTGAAGCTCTGGTGAACTCCATGCCCAAGAGGGTTATGGCAGTGCTGGAAAATAATTGTGGCCACACGAAATATTAACACTTTGGGCCCAATTTGGACATTTTCACTTAGGGGTGTACTCACTTTTGTTGCCAGCGGTTTAGACATTAATGGCTGTGTGTTGAGTTATTTTGAGGGGACAGCAAATTTACACTGTTATACAAGATGAACACTCACGTAGTTTCAGGTGCTGCACATCTCGTATCTTCACAGCATAGACAATTGCCTTCAGATGACCCCAAAGATAAAAGTCTAAGGTGGTCATAGGGAGACCTTAGGGGCCATTCAACTGGCCCACGATGACCAATCCACTTTCCAGGAAACTGTTCATCTAGGAATGCTCGGACCTGACACCCATAATGTGGTGGTGCACCATCTTGCTGGAACTATGATGTCGGTGATAGGGAATTGCTGGCCATCAAGTCAGCTTTGGAGGAATGGCGGTACCTCCTGGAAGGAGCAGCTCACCCGGTATTGTTTTTTACTGACCATAAAAACCATAAAAAAAAACATATGCTGTGAAGATACGAGATG
>BLSH010282630.1:351514-383617 GCA_018402905.1 Glandirana rugosa | reverse complement strand
TATATATACACACACACAGTGTATTGAGTGTGCACTATATATCTGCATATAAGGTATATAGTACACTTGATGTCGTGTATTAAAACATATACAGCCTGGTATATATATACAGTATATACACACACAGCGTATTGAGTGTGCACTATATATCTGTAATATAATGGTATTAAGGTGGTATTGGCGCTGCTCTCTTTATATTCAAATTGCTTAATATTTAGTGTCGGTAAGAAATTTCCAGCGTGCTGGTGGATTTTCTAAATGTGTGAAATTCTACAAATTAGTGAAGAAAGAATGGAAAACTCTCTCATACAACTATAATTGAGGTAACAAAGTATAGGCTGGGACTAAAGGTATGTATCTGTGTGTGTGGGCTTGTTTATATCAAATGTGCAAACAACGTAAGCGTGGAATCAATCATATAAGCAAGTGCTGTTTTAAATAGATAACTTAACGTACATGTGTCACATGTAAAGCATACAAAACTGTAAAAACGAAAATGATCTTATTAAAGGTGCTTAGTGCTTAGTGATGGCAGAAAATAAATGAATCGTACATATAACCAAAAGAATTAATGAATAAAAAATAATAAATATAAAGTCCAACTCGATATGAAAATGTTCAAAAAACTTTTTTATGTGCAAAAGTTCAGGTAAATTTATAACAAAGGTGACTTTCCAAGTATGATCTTCAAATAGATTTCAAGTGGTGCTCATTTAAAGTGATCTGTGATAAAATTTTCTCAGCAGCAAGTTGCACACTCAAAACCTCTGATGATTTTATTTGTAATTTGGAAAACCAAAGACAATACTGCACAAGATCGAGTTTTTCAATTTTTTATATGATGTAAACCTTGGGATACGGAGAGAGGAAAGGAGGACCGGAGACCAGGAGCATACTGACCAGGAGCACACTGACCAGGAGCACACTGACCGGGAGGAACGCCACTTCCAGAGAACACAGGGGGAGCTGTGTAATTCTCCCAAAACGTGAACCCCTTGAGTGGGGAACGTTTTTCCGGTAAGCAGGCACTCAGGGTCAGAAGGGGAGCACCTGATACACCGCTGAGAAAATTTTATCACAGGCCAGAAAAGTCTGTGGTCATTTCCGGCGTTCATACAATGCCAGTGCCCGGCTGGCTGACATCCATTGGGAATTCAATCTGCGCAACAACAGCCTCATTTGTGACATGCCCACCAGGTGGAACTCAACATTGGCAATGCTGCAGCGGCTGCACGCACAGCAGAGGACCATCAATGAGTACCTCTTTGAGCATGGCACCAGGAGAGGCTCAGGAGAGCTTGGCTTTTTTTCGCCACGGGCAGTGACTAATGATCAAGGATGCATGCACTGTCCTGTCACCATATGAGGAGGCCACAAGGATGGTGAGCAGGGACAATGCATGCATCAGTGACACTGTCCCACTAATATTCCTTCTGGAGCACATGCTTTGTGGAATCATGGACAGGGCACTTGAGGCAGAACAGAGGGAGGAAGAGGAGGACTTCCTTTCCTCTCAAGGCTCCCTATATGCAGAGAGCATTCCTGCAGAGCCATCAAACACACGGGAGGAGGAGGAGGAGGAGGAGGAGGATTGTGTCAGCATGGATGTGGAGTAGTGGAGTATAATACATGGCAGTCTTCAAGGGATCCGAACCATACCAGGCCACATGCCCTCAACATGGGGAGGATGCTTTGAGGTCGCCCCCAAAGCACCTTGTCCCATGTTGATGGGGAGAAGGGCCTCATCCCCACAACCCTGGCTGATAGTTGTGGGGGACTGTGGGCAGGGGGCTTATCAGAATCTGGAAGCCCCCTTTAATAAGGGGGCCCCCAGATGCCGACCCCCCCCCCCCATGTGAATAGGTATGGGGTACATTGTAGCCCTACCCATTCAGCAAAAAAGGAGTGTAGTGTAAAAAAAAACAAGAGGCAGTTTTTGACAAGTCCTTTATTTTGTAAAATAGCTCTTTTCTTCTTTCTTCTTTCTTCCTCCATCTTCTCCTGGCCTGGTCCTTCTTCTGGTCTTCTGCTTCTTCTATTAATCTTCTTGCTTCCTCTCTTCATCTTCAATCTTCAATCTACATCTTCACCTTCATCTTCACCGCTGCCGCTCTCTCTGCTGTTGCAGTCCGGCCTCTGCGTGTCTCCCAGAATGGGCGGTCTTCACAATGACAGTACTTGTATAAGAAGGGGCAGGGCTATTTTATAAAATAAAGGACTTGTCAAAAACTGCCTCTTCTTTTTTTTTTACACTACACTCCTTTTTTGGTGACTGGGTAGGGGTACAATGTACCCCATACCTATTCACATGGGGGGGGGTCAGGATCTTGGGGCCCCCTTATTAAAGCCCCTCCGCCTGCAGACCCCCACAAGCACCGGCCAGGCTTGTGTGGAAGAGGCTTTTGTCCCTATCAACATGGGGACAAGGTGCTTTGAGGTGGGGGGCAAAGCACCATACTCCCCATGTTGAGGGCATGTAGCCTGGTAGGGTTCAAGGGGGGGGCGTTCGCCCGTCCCCGCCATCGTAACCGGCCAGGGCTGCATGCTCAGATAAGGGTCTGGTTTGGATTTTAGGGGGAACCCCACATCAATTTTTTTTTTAATTTGGCGAGGGGTTCACCTTAATATGGTTGGACTGGGGGGGACCCCATGCACTTTTTTTCAGCGATTTTTATATATTGCCCGGAACCGGCAATACATTACAGCTGCAATTTTAAATGACAATTTTTCCTATGGAAATGTAATTTTGCTTTGGTCACAGAGATGCGCCCTTTTACACAGACTAAGGACACCACCCAGGCACAATATTTTTCTCTTTTTTTTCACTTTAAGTATTATTAAAATAGACTTTAAAAAGTCTGGTACATGACATCAAAGTCGGGCGTGACTGTCCATTGTTTATTGAACTATGGAACCAGGTACAGACGCGGCTTCCAGGACAGCCAAGAGAACTAGGGACACTGAGCCTTCTGGGGCCAAAACTTGAGGGGTCTGGTCCAGAACCACCAACACATACCCCTAATATTGAGATTCCTGTTGTGGATAATGACATTGCAGAAAATGGGAATGTGATTGATATTGCTAATCTTCCAGGTCTTAAGACCGGGTTGACCTCTGGGGGGGGGGGGGGGGAATCTCTCTGGTACAGGTCATGGTGGGGGAGGACGAAGAGGAACCTTCCCCATTGCAGGCCCTGAGTGAGGAGGATGAAGGGGAAACTTCCTCTGGGCTAGTGCACCCAGACTTAGGGGTGTCCAGAGGTGTGTTTGGTACCGCTCAGTTACAGGATCCCACTTTGGTCAATGCCCGAGAGCAGGTGTCAGTTATTAATGGAGACCCACAAGTGCCTGGTGCAGACCAAAGGTTTCCGCACTTAGCATTAAACGGGGACTTGCTTCACAGAGTAGCTGAGAGCAGAGACTGTAGAGCAGTTGCTGGTCCCCCAGTCGTATCGGCGGATGCTCCTTAATTTAGCCCACAACGGTGCACTGGGGGGACACCTGGGGGCTGAAAAAAAATGTAAGTCAGGATAACCGACCAGTTTTACTGGCCAGGGGTAAAGGCTGAGGTAAAAAGATACTGCGGGTCCTGCCCCACTTGCCAGTTAACCGCCCTGGTGACACACTACAGAAACCCCCTGGTACCCCTGCCAATAATTGAGGTGCCATTCGAACGGATTGTTACAGATCTGGTGGGGCCCTTAGTAAAATCAGCAAGGGGACACCAATATATATTAGTAGTACTGGATTACGCAACAAGGTATCCTGAATCGGTCCCTTTAAGGAAAACCTCCTCGAAGGCTATTTCCCGGGAGTTGTTTCAAATGTTCTCACAAACTGGGTTCTCCAAGGAGATACTGACGGACCAGGTCACTCCGTTTATGTCAATGGTGAAGGTGGACTTGTGCAAACTGTTTCAGATCACGCAATTGCGGACGTTTGTCTATCACCTGCAGACGGACGACCTCATTGAGAGGTTTAACAAAACCTTAACGTCAATGTTAAAAAGAGTGGTCCAGAAGGATGGGAAGGATTGGGACATGTTTCTCCCCACCCTATTATTTGCCATCCGGGAGGTTCCAAAGGCATCCACAGATTTCTCACTGTACAAACTGGTATATGGGCGAAGGCTCCGTGGATTGTTGGACCTAGTGAAGGAAACCTGGGAAAGTGAGGCCTCACCACACAAAACTGTTGTAGAACACATAACCCAAATGCAAGAGAGGGTGGCTAGGGTAATGCCATTAGTGAGGGAACATCTCCAGCAGGCTCAGTAGGCCCAGAGGAGGGTGTACAACCGGTCCGCTAACACTAGACAGTTTCAAGTGGGAGACCGGGTGGCTGTTCTGATCCCCACAGTAGAGAGCACATTTTTTGCCAAATGGCAGGGTCCATTTGAGGTAGTGGAAAAAGCAGGTGAGGTAAACTACCAGGTACACCAACCTGGGAAGAGAAAACCATATCAAATTTACCATATCAACTTGTTAAAACCCTGGAGAGACAGAGAACAGGTATCCGCTGTGGTAGGTTTCCATGCAGGGGACTCTGCAGGAGTTGACATGGTGCAAGTTGCTACTACCGTGTCCAAACCACAAACCCAACAGATGAAAGAGTTTCTGCAAAGAAACAGGGAAATGTTTTCAGGGTTGCCTGGTCTCACCAATGTCATTGAGCATGACATTATAACAGAGTCCAATGTCAAGATCCGGTTGAAGCCATATCACATCCCAGAGGCACATAGGAAGGCAGTGTCTGAGGAAGTAAAAAGAATGCTTGAACTGGATGTCATTGAAGAGTCGCAGAGTGAGTGGTCGAGTCCAATCGTTTTGGTACCAAAACCCAATGGCACCCTGCGATTTTTCAATGACTTTAGGAAACTTAACGAGGTTTCAAAATTTGATGCCTATCCGATGCCCCGGGTAGATGAATTAACGGAGAGGTTGGGTCCCGTCTGGTACATTACCACATTGGATCTCACAAAAGGGTACTGGCAGATTTCCCCCACCAAGGAAGCCAGGGAGAAAACAGCTTTTTCCACTCCGGAAGGCCACTTCCAATATTAGAGGATGCCATTTGGCTTACACTCTGCCCCAGCCACATTTCAAAGAGGTCAATGGACAAAACATTAAGGCCCCATCTACAATACACCTCGGTCTACCTGGATGATATTGTCATCTTCAGTACCAATTGGGAGTCCCTTCTTCCCCGGGTTCAGGCAGTCATTGACACTTTGAGGAAAGCAGGGTTCACAATAAATCCGAGAAGTGTGCAGTTGGGATGGAGGAGGCCAAGTACCTAGGATACATTGTGGGTAGGGGGCTAGTGAAACCTCAGTTAAATAAGGTAGAAGCCATACAGAGTGGCCCCACCCCCTAACCAAAAAGCAGGTCAGAGCATTCCTGGGAATAGTTAGCTACTACCAAAGGTTCGTCCCCAACTTTGCCACCATCGCTGCACCACTGACTGACTTAACAAAAGGCAGGAAGTCAGTAATGATAAAATGAAATATGGATGCTGAAGAAGCCTTTCAGAGGCTTAAGGTGGCATTGTGCCAGCATCCAGTGCTTGTGGCTCCTGACTGTTCTAAAGAGTTTGTGGTGCAGACAGATGCCTCAAGTGAGGGCTTAGGAGCAGTGTTGTCTCAACTGGTCAATGGGGAAGAGCACCCCATAGTTCTCAGTAGGAAACTGACGTCGGCGGAGAGAAACTACGCTGTGGTGGAGCGGGAATGTATCGCCATCATGTGGGCTCTGGACTCCCTGCGATATTTTCTCCTAGGTAGGAGGTTTCGCCTAGTGTCAGACCATGCCCTATTGACCTGGATGAGACAAAACAAGCAGACCAATGTCAGGGTGACAAGATGGTTCCTTTCCCTTCAGGAATTCAATTTTGTGGTACAGCAAAGACTGGGGAGAAAGCATCAAAATGCCGATGCCCTCTCCCAAGTGCATTGCATGGTGTCGAATGGTGCCTCCAACACCTCCCATTGAGGCAGAGGGAGGGGGGATATGTACAGGACGCCAAGGTTGGGTTATGGACGGGTGCTATATAGCACCAATATTTGGTTTGTGATCCCTTTAAGGGAAGGGTGTAAGTGCTCATGGGGTCACCCGAGATGGGTGGGAGATTCCGGGGATAGCAATACGACAGAGAGGACTGACTCCCAGTTCTCCCTGTGTTGATAGAGAGGTAGTAGGGACCCGGAATTTTGGAGGCCATGAAGTGATCTTCGGGTGAGATGGGGCCTCCACCCCCGACTACAGGGACTCCAGCACACACGGGGTTAAGAGTCTCAAGGAAGCAACTCTTAAAGAAGGGAAATGGTGTTAGCTGTTGGTGAGGAGGAGCTGTGGAAAGACACCTGTGTTTGGAGAGCTGTGAGGTTGCTGAATGCTGAGAAAAACAACCAACAAGGACTGTGCTGAGATCCTGGGGTGACGTCCTGTCCACAAACCGTAGGTGCCTGTGTATTTTTATATCTACGTTGTGCTGAATACAAGCAGACTTTCTTTTATGTTTTCATTTCTGAAATACTGCTGGAAGCCTTGTTTTGTTTTGCTTGCTGGAAATAAAAACCCTATGTGTTTAAGTTTACCGGCTTTGCACTCAGTCCTGTGAAGCTACAATCCCCCAAACTTTACAATATATATAAAGAGAGAGAGAGAGAGAGAGAGAGAGACAGTATCTCACAAACCTGAGTACACCCCTCACATTTTTGTAAACATTTTATTTTATCTTTTCATTTGACAACACTGAAGAAATTACACTTTGCTACAATGTAATATAGTGAGTGTACAGCTTGTATAACAGTGTAAATTTGCTGTCCCCTCAAAATAACTCAACACACAGCCATTCATGTCTAAACCACTGGCAACAAAAGTGAGTACACACTTAAGTGAAAATGTCCAAATTGGGTCCAAAGTGTCAATATTTGTGGGGCCACCATTATTTTCCAACACTGCCTCAACCCTCTTGGGCATGGAGTTGACCAGAGCTTCACAGGTTGCCACTGGAGTCCTTTTCCACTCCTCCATGACAACATCATGGAGCTGGTGGACCTTGCGCTCCTCCATCTTCCTTTTTGGAGATGCACCACAAATGCTCAATAGGGTTTAGGTCTGGAGAGATGCTTGGCCAGTCTATCACCTTTACCCTCAGCATCTTTAGCAAGGCAGTAGTCGTCTTGGAGGTGTGTTTGGGGTCGTAATTATGTTGAAATACTGCCCTGCGGCCCAGTCTCCGAAGGGTGGGAATCATGCTCTTCTTCAGTATGTCACAGTACATGTTGGCATTTATGGTTCCCTCAATGAGCTGTAGCTCCCCAGTGCCGGCAGCATTCATGCAGCCCCAGACCATGACACTCCTACCATCATACTTGACTGTAGGTAAGACACACTTTTCTTTGTACTCCTCACCTGGTTGCCGACACACACGCTTGACAACATCTGGACCAAATAAGTTTATCTTGGTCTCATCAGACCACAGTTCCAGTAATCCATGTACTTAGTCTGCTTGTCTTTAACAATCTGTTTGTGGGCTTTATTGTGCATCATCTTTACAAGAGGCCTCCTTTTGGGATGACTGCCATGCAGATCAATTTAATGCAGTTTCGGCTTATGGTCTGAGCACTGACAGGTTGACCCCCCACCCCTTCAACCTCTGCAGCAATGCTGGCAGCACTCATACATCTATTTCCCAAAGACAACCTCTGGATATGAAGCTGAGCACGTGCACTCAACTTCTTTGGTTGACCATGGTGAGGCCTGTTCTGAGTGGAACCTGTCCTGTTAAACCGCTGTATGGTCTTGGCCACCATGCTGCAGCTCAGTTTCAGGGTCTTGGCAATCTTCTTATAGCCTAGGCCATCTTTAAGTAGAGCAACAATTTTTTTTTTTCAGATCCTCAGAGAGTTCTTTACCATGAGGTGCCATGTTGAACTTCCAGTGACCAGTATGAGAGAGTGGGAGTGATAACACCAAATTCAACACACCTGCTCCCCATTCACACCTAAACACTAACAAGTCACATGACACCGGGGAGGGAAAATGCCTAACTGAGCCCAATTTGGACATTTTCACTTAGGGGTGTACTCACTTTTGTTGCAAGCGATTTAGACATTAATGGTTGTGTGTTGAGTTATTTTGAGGGGACAGCACATTTACACTGTTATACAAGCTGTACACTCACTACTTTACATTGCAGCAAAGTGTCATTTCTTCAGTGTTGTCGCATGAAAAGATATAATAAAATATTTACAAAAATGCAGGGGGTGTACACACTTTTCTGAGATACTGTATATACAATATCTCAGAAAAGTGAGTACACCCCTCACATTTTTTGTAAAGATTTTATTCTATCTTTTCATGTGACAACACTGAAGAAATTACACTTTGCTACAATGTAGTGAGTGTACAGCTTGTCAGTTTAAACAGGTGAAATCTCAACACACAGCCATTCATGTCTAAACCACTGGCAACAAAAGTGAGTACATACCTAAGTGAAAATGTCCAAATTCAACTCTACTCGGACATCATTTTTGCCTGTAACAATGCCTCCTCTCTTTCTTTTTTTCTTAATAATGGAAGATTGCAGCCCTGTTGGTTCTTTAATTAATGTCTGACTGTACCAGTACTGGGCCTTTCGGCCACTGTTTCTGTTATTTCCTTTCCTTTCAATAAACAGTTTGAATGAGAAAATGTCCAAATTGGGTCCAAAGTGTCAATATTTTGTGGGGCCACCATTATTTTCCAACACTGCCTTAACCCTCTTGGGCATGGAGTTTACCAGAGCTTCAGAGGTTGCCACTGGAGTCCTCTTCCACTCCTCCATGACGACATCACGGAGCTGGTGGATGTTAGAGTCCTTGCGCTTCTCCACCTTCCATTTGAGAATGCCCCACAGATGCTCAATAGGGTTTAGGTCTGGAGAGATGCTTGGTCAGTCCATCACCTTTACCCTCAGCATCTTTAGCAAGGCAGTGGTCGTCTTGGAGGTGTGTGTTGGGGTTTTTATCATGGAATACTGCCCTGCAGCCCAGTCTCCAAAGGGAGGGGATCATGCTCTGCTTCAGTATGTCACAGTACTGTAGCTCCCCAGTGCCGGCAGCACTCATGCAGCCAAAGACCATGACACTCCTGCCACCATACTTGACTGTAGGCAAGACATACTTGTCTTTGTACTCCTCACCTGGTTGCTGCCACATACGCTTGACACCATCTGAACCAAATAAGTTTATCTTGGTCTTATCAGACCACAGGACATGCTTCCAGTAATCCATGTCCTTAGTCTGCTTGTTTTCAGCAAATTGTGTGTGGGCTTTCTTGTGCATCTTTAGAAGAAGCTTCCTTCTGGGATGACTGCCATGCAGACCAATTTGATGCAGTTTGCGGCGTATGGTCTTAGCACTGACAGGCTTACCCCCCTTCAACCTCTGCAGCAATGCTGGCAGCACTCATATGTCTATTTCCCAAAGACAACCTCTGAATATGACACTGAGCATGTGCACTCAACTTCATTGGTCGACCATGGTCATATCCAGAGGTTGTCTTTGGGAATTAGACGTATCAGTGCTGCCAGCATTGCTGCAGAGGTTGAAGGGGTTGGGGGACAGCCTGTCAGTGCTCAGACCATATGCCACACACTACATTAAATTGGTCTGCTTGGCTGTTGTCCCAGAAGGAAGCCTCTTCTAAAGATGATGCACAAGAAAGCCCGCAAACAGTTTGCTGAAGACAAGCAGACTAAGGACATGGATTACTGGAACCATGTCTTGTGGTCTGATGAGACCAAGATAAACGTATTCGTTTCAGATGGTGTTAAGCGTGTGTGGCGGCAACCAGGTGAGGAGTACAAAGACAAGTGTGTCTTGCCTACAGTCAAGCATGGTGATAGCAGTATCATGGTCTGGGGCTGCATGAGTGCTGCCGGCACTGGGGAGCTACAGTTCATTGACGGAACCATGAATTCCAACATATACTGTGACATACTGAAGCAGAGCATGATCCCCTCCCTTTGGAGAATGAGCCGCAGGGCAGTTTTCAACATGATAATGACCCCAAACACACCTCCAAGACGACCACTGCCTTGTTAAAGAAACTGAGGGTGAAGGTGATGGGCTGGCCAAGCATGTCTCCAGACCTAAACCCTATGGAGCATCTGTGGGGCATCCTCATACGGAAGGTGGAGGAGTGCAAGGTCTCTAACATCCACCAGCTCCATGATGTTTTCATGGAGGAGTGGAAGAGGACTCCAGTGGCAACCTGTGAAGCTCTGGTGAACTCTATGCCCAAGAGGGTTAAGCCAGTGCTGGAAAATAATGGTGGCCACACCAAATATTGACACTTTGGGCCCAATTTGGACATTTTCACTTAGGGGTGTACTCACTTTTGTTGCCAGCAGTTTAGACATTAATGGCCGTGTGTTGAGTTATTTTGAGGGGACAGCAAATTTACACTGCTATACAAGCTGTATTTCTTCAGTGTTGTCACATGAAAAGATAGAATAAAATATTTACAAAAATGTGTATACACATTTAGGCCTCATACACACTGACGTTTTTTGACGCCGGCGTTTTCTGGCGTTTTTTGCAGCTCTCCATATTAGTCAATGGCCCCATAAAAACGTTGGCGTTTTTGAGCTGTAGGTGGCGTCGGCGTTAGTGAGCAGAAAGTAGAACCCATGGCCATCGCGTTCTGAGGCTGTAACGTTTTGACGTTTTTTGACGCCGACGCCACAAAACGCCAACAAACACCAACAAACGCCACCTAATATTGTACCGGCGTTTTCCGGCGTTTTTTGATGCCGACGTTTTTAGGTTGAAAAATAGCAGAGGGATGATTTTTTTTAAAAAACGCCTATTGACGCCGACGCTCACTAACGCTCAAAAACGCCAATGCTTAACGCCGAAAAATGTTGCCTTTTTTTCCTTGACGTCGGACCCGATGTTTTGTTTATTTTTTTAGATACGCCCGTATGTATGAGGCCTAACAGTGGGATACTGTGTGTTCTGACACATGAAAAAAAAGCATTGAAGCATTAACAGAACAGAAGTGTGTGATTAAAATATTAAAAATGTAATGGAAACAGTCATACAGTTTTCCAAACCTGCAGATTGGAATAAATCTGATCACAAAGGCATTGAATATTCTGGTTATAAAACAGTTCACACTATATCAGATTTGTAAGAGATAAAAATCAGGATGCTCCTAAAATGTCCAGTACAGAAGGTAAACCAATGTTTGTACATGTAAGTTGCACATTTACAGACCCTCCCTTCCTCTAATATTAGGTATTTCCCCAGGATATCCTCAATGGAAGACTACAGTTGCCTTTGAGTGCAATAACAGGTAAGCTGAGCCCAAGACAATTAGCTGGTGTCATTGGTGGGCTGAAAGAATGTTCAATCAACTTAGGTCAGGTTCACTTCTCAGTGTTTGAAAACTGAGCATTTCTCAAGCCTGTCCTGCAGTGTTCATAACTACAACCAGGCAGTTACTACTTTCTAAAGGTGGCCACATCGGCTTCCAGATTATTTCTCTTATAAATTGTTAAAAATAACGATATACCTATGTGTGATATGAAGATATCTTGCTGCAGCTTAAACCGGCCATTGACGGATCAAAATTCAGCCAGTTCCATAGAGTTTCAATCCATATAGGCAGCCTAGTTGTAAGGATTATTCCCCTACGGTAAAGGTTTATCGTTTTTCGATTGTTAGAACTCTACATCGTTGCTCGTTATATCAGTCATAATTTGAGAAGTCCCCTCCTACTTTGGTAGTGTTCTCTTATACTAGTGTAACCATGTGCTCTCTTGGGAGTGGCTGGTAGTTGTGGTTCATCTTATAGCTGCCCTCTATCCCACCATATCTCACACATCCAAAGTGACTGAACAGGCCGGTTGTTGTTTTTGTTTGTTTTATTCAGGGGATTTAACTTGGATGGGGAACAGGGGTGACTGTGGGATGCCCAAAGAATTGGTTACAGGACCTCCTATATACACGACCGTATATACACTCTACTTCCTCCAGCACATCACTTCTGCAGACTATTGCTCCTTCGCTTCTCTCCAGTACATCACTTGCAGACTATTGCTCCTTCACTTTTCTCCAGCACATCTCTTAGTTCCTGACCTGAAGGGTAATTTATCAGGCTCACATAACTCCTTTCTCTTCACCGCAGCTAGCACATGGTGAGGCCTGCAAACTGCCAGCAGGACCTCGGACCACCTGTTACAGGCCAGGGTCTTGAACCCCTCAAAGTGTAGCTTAGTGCGATAGTACTAACTAGATAGAACTAACTACAACTCCCAGCCCATCCCTCTTCCAGGTCCCACCGACCTGCTTTCCTCACAGTGACACTCTGTTAGGAAAAAGGACACTGGCCAGAGGTTTCTGGGCGTTTCCGCGGTGGTGCACATGCTTGTGCGCGTTCACGCGCGTCCGTGCCCACGCCCCCGTGCACGTGCACACGCCGGAAACGGTGCCAAACCGCCATTTAAGCCCTGTGCTCCCAGCAGCAAGTGCTGGCCGTTCTACAGCGTCTGTGACCTGTGAGCCCCAGCTCAAACTATCTGTTCCTGTATTGCTCTGCTTCCTGTTGAATCGGCTTGACCTGACCTGTTGTTCTGCTGCCTGCCGGCTATCCATGACCATCCAATTGTCTGCTCCCTTTGTACTTCTGCTGCCTGCCTGTTAACGAACCTGGCTCGGACTTGACCATCCTTTTGCCTGACCCATCTGTACCGACCGCACTACCTGCCTGTTGACGGCCCAGCCAGGGGTACTTGAATCAGGTGCGCAAGAGCGGTTGTTCCCTGCACAAGACAGACTCCACCACCAGGACCGTGACAGTTACGGACAGCCATGACCGTGTCTGCGCAGGGGACCCGCTCCGCCATGGACGACTTGTGTGCGCAATTGCGGGTCTTACACAAGCCATTAAGAACCTGCAAGAGTAATACACCCGATTGGAAGAATGGGTCCAGGAGATCTCAACCGCCCCAGCCCCTGGCTCTGCAGCTGTCTGCACCATTGTGGCTCTGCCCTCTGAGCCTAAGGTCCCGCTGCCGGATAAGTTCTCTGGGGACCGACGCAAGTTCCGGGTCTTCCGGAGTGCATGTGAATTGTACCTGGGGCTTCAGTAACGCACATTCTCCCTGGAGACCACCAAAGTGGGATTTGTCATCTCCCTACTGCAGGGTGAACCCCAGGCATGGGCCCTTAGATTGTGGGAGCAGAAAGCACCTGAAGTTGCCACAGCGGCCACCTTCTTCCAAGCCATGGCACAACTGTACGAGGATCCCCACCTGGGTGCCACTGCGGAGGCCACCCTGCATACTCTCCAGCAGGGCCGCCGCCCAGTGGAGGACTATGCCGCTGAGATCCGGCGCTGGAGCGCAGATATGGTCTGGGGCAAACTCTCCTGTTTCAGTTCCGTATGGGATTATCGCAACCCCTGAAGGATGAACTGGCACGAGTGGGGATACCCAAGACTCTGGAGGAGCTGATTAATCTGGCCATCTCCATTGATCGGCGCCTCAGGGAGCGCCGCCCCGAAAGGTCTTCTGGGCAGCTACGCCCCACCTGGATGCTTCCTCGGGTCCCTAGTTACCCGACCCCACCCGCCTTCCGTCCGGCACCCTCCTCCTCCTCTCAACAAGACACCTCCGAGCCGATGCAGATTGGGCTGCTACGGTCATCCCTCAGCTCCGAAGAAAGGCAGCGTCGCTTCAATCTGAGCCTATGTCTATACTGTGGAGAGCCCAGCCACATGGTCAGGATGTGCCCCGCCAAGCACGGTATGTGCTCTTCTACTGCTTCAAATGATCTGCCTAGCTTCCTAAGTTCTTCAGCTCACCTTACCATTATCCTTTCCTTGCAGCTTCTCGGAGGGAATATCACGGTCCCAGCTATCCTTCACTCTGGGGCGTGCAGCTGTTTTATTGACCTGGACTTTGCTGCACTGCACCACATCCCCTTGCAACCCAAGACGCACAAGATGGTGATCCGTTTGGCCGACGGGTCGCACATAAAATCCTGAACTGTTACCCACGAAACGGCCTCTCTCCCTTCTGTCACTCTGGATGGTCACAAAGAACTTCTGCGGCTGGATGCCATCGCATCTCCCCTCTGTCCCATTATCTTGGGCCTGCCCTGGTTCCAGGCACACAACCCCAGCGTTGACTGGGCCACAGGGACAGTCCGCTTCCAGTCGCCTTACTGCCGCCAGCATTGCTTAAACTCCAGAGGTGAAGCTGTTCCCCCACTCCTTTGTCTGGACTCTGAAATGAACCCGATATCCGTACCCTCCTTCCATCGGCCTATCATTCATTTCTGGATGTCTTCAGCAAGAAGGGAGCTGACATACTACTGCCGCATAGGCCCTACGAGTGCCCCATTGAACTGTTGCCTGGGGCAGAGGTGCCCTTCGGGAGGATTTACCCCCTTTCCGAGCCTGAATTAGCAGCCCTCATGGCCTACCTGGACGAAAATACCCAGAAAGGGTTCATCCGACCCTCTACCTCTTCCGCTGGGGCCGGCATCTTCTTTGTGGAGAAGAAGGACCACTTGCTCAGGCCGTGCATAGATTACAGGGAGCTTAACCGGGTGACCATTAAAAACCGGTACCCTCTGCCTTTAGTTCCAGAATTCTTCCAGCGGCTAGGAGCAGCTACCATCTTTACCAAGCTTGATCTGCGGGGAGCGTATAATCTCATTCGTATCAGGGAGGGAGACGAATTAATGATGTGTTCCGGGACTTTCTTGACCTTTTTGTGATAATTTATTTGGATGACATCCTGATCTTCTCTGCTTCCCTTGAAGAACATCATACGCATGTCACCAAGGTTCTGGGTCGGCTCCGGCAGCATGGCCTGTACGCCAAAGAGGAGAAGTGCTCCTTTGGACAGCCTAGCATGCACTTCCTGGGACTGATTATCTCCACTAAGGGCATTCATATGGATCCCCAGAAAGTCTCCACTATCCTGGAGTGGCCCGCACCAGCAGACAGAAAGGGGGTCCAAAGATTTGTGGGCTTTGCAAACTTTTATAGGGAGCTCATTAAAGGCTTCTCTGCCATCGTGGAACCTATCAGGCAACTGACCAAACAGAACAACCGATTCCGTTGGTCTCCTGAGGCTCAAGCCGCCTTCCAAAAGCTCAAGTCTCTCTTCACCTCTGCTCCCATTCTGAAGCATCCGCACCCAGCCTTACCATATGTCCTTGAGGTGGACGCTTGGGAAACTGCTGTAGGGGCTATCCTATCTCAACTCCAAGTGGCTTTCTTTTCCCGTAAGCTGATGGCACCAGAACGGAACTACGACGTTGGAGACAGGGAACTATTGGCCATTAAGTCGGCACTAGAGGAATGGCAGTACCTTCTTGAGGGGGCTTCTCACCCTATCCTCATCTTCACAGACCATAAGAACCTGGAGTACCTCAGAACAGCCAAGAGGCTGAGACCTCGGCAGGCCCGCTGGGCACTTTTCTTCTCCAGGTTCCATTTTCATTTGACCTATCGCCCAGGATCAAAAAACGGCAAGCCTGATGCCCTCTCCAGGGTATTTTCGGAGCCAGGAAATGCCGCCCCACCTGACACTATACTTCCGGCACGGAACTTTTTCCTGTCCGATGAGGACACCCTCTCCCAAATACGTCGGTCCTTGGCCGGTTCCACTGACGTCAGTGACACCCGACTGACCGTCAGAGACGGCCTATGGTGGTTCGGACGTAACCCGGTAAGCCTGCACCTCAGGATCTTGGGCCTGTGTCACGACCATAAATTGGCCGGACACTTCAGCTCACGAAAGACCGCCGAGCTTCTCTCGCGGTCACTCTGGTGGCCGAATATTACTGAAGATTGTAAGAAGTATGTTAGTGCCTGTCCCATCTGTGCCTGGAGTAAAACGGATAAGGCCAAAGCCTTGGGTCTCCTGAATCCTCTCCCTGTACCTGAGCGCCCGTGGTTGCAACTGGCGATGGATTTCATTGTGGAACTGCCCCCGTCAGAAGGCTACTCTATCATCTTCGTAGTGGTAGACCGGATGACCAAGATGGCGCACTTCCTCCCTATGAAGGGGACCCCCACAGTGGCCGACACGGCCAACATTTTCATCAAGGAGATATTGCGGCTTCATGGAATACCAAGTAACATTGTATCAGACCGGGGGGGTTAAATTCTTCATGTCCAAATTTTGGAGGCCTCTGTGTGCAGCATTGGAGATAGAACTTGCATTCTCATCTGCCTACCACCCACAGACTAATGGCCAGATGAGAGAATGAACCAGACCTTAGAGCATTACTTGTGCTGTTTTTCATCGTTCTCTCAGAACGATTGGGTTGCACTGCTCCCGGTGGCCGAGTTTGCCTACAACACCATTCATTTGGCCACCCAGCAGTCCCCATTCTGGGCCAACTATGGGTTTCATCCCACATTTTTACCTAACCTGAATCCTGAAGATACCATCCCGGCAGCACAGGATATTACAAGTTTCCTTCAATTCAGTTGTAGGCTCCTAAAGGAGACACTATCCAGGACTCAGGAGCTAAACAAAGGAGGCCTATGATAAGAGGAGGCGGGGGCAACCAGGTGATCGTGTCTGGCTGTCCACCAGAGATCTTAAATTAGCCTGCCCTTCAAAGAAGTTGGGTCCAAGATTTTTGGGACCATTCCCAATTAAGAGGAAGATCAACAGGGTGGCATTTGAACTAGACCTTCCTCCTTCTCTGCGGATCCACCTGGTCTTCCATGTATCACTGCTGAAACCTGTTGTCCACGACTCTTTCTCAGATCGGAAGACAGGTCCACCGGACCCAATCTTGGTAAATGGAGAGGAGGAGTTTGAGGTGGAAGCCATTTTGGACTGTGGACGGAGAGCTGGCACGACCCAGTATTTGATAAAATGGAAGGGGTTTGGCCCTGAAGAGACCTCCTGGGAACCAGAGAGGAACATCCACATTCCTGGATTAATCCAGGCCTTCAAAAGAAACCGCCGGGACAATGCCCGGCAAGGCATCTGGAGGCTGCCCCTTGGGGGGGGGCAATGTTAGGAAAAAGGACACTGACCAGAGGTTTCTGGCCGTTTCCGCGGTGGTGTGCGTGCTTGTGCGTGTTCACGTGCCGGAAACGGCGCCAGACGGCGCCATTTAAGCCCTGTGCTCCCAGCAGCAAATGCTATCTGTTCTACAGTGTCTGTGACCTGTGAGCCCCAGTTCAAACTATTTGTTACTGTATTGCTCCGCTTCCTGTTGACCCAGCTTGACCTGACCTGTTATTCTGCTGCCTGCACCGACCCCCGGCTATCCACGACCATCCAATTGTCTGCACCCTTTGTACTTCTGCTGCCTGCCTGTTAACGAACCTTGCTCGGACTTGACCATCCTTTTGCCTGACCCATCTGTACTGCACTACCTGCCTGTTGCCAACCCAGCCTGCACGACCATCCCTCTGATCAGCACGACCATCTGGATCATCACATCATCAGGTGGAGATCAAGTCAGTAGCCAAAGGTATCAGGTCTGAAGTGGAGAGTAAAAGAAATAGTCAGTAAAACTGCAGTCAAGAGACAGTACACGCATAATGGTAGAAAAAAGCACAGTGTAGCAGAAGCCAGGGCCTCTGATAAGGCAGTACAGTCGGCCCTCCTGTACTGCGCCCAGGCTTTATCAGTTCAAAAGGGGGTCCCGGGCCAGTGTTGCCAACCGTCCGTAAATTTACGGACAGCCAGTAAAAACAGGGCAGTTTTTTGGGTGTCCGTAAAAGTCCGTAGCAGCCGAAAAGTGGCAGTAAAAATGGTGGCCATCGGCTCCGGTCAGAGCTGCGCATGTGCAATTACGGAAATTCCTGAGCGGCGAGTGAGAAGATCCGATCCTGACCCTGAGACAAGTTGGACGACCACTCCTCCTGCTGCCAGCTAGTGCCTCTGCCCAGCCCATCCACCCTCAAATGAGGTTACTGCATTTTCCCGCCACACCACTGCCAGCTAGCACCTGACCAGAGCAGACGCTCCGGATGGATGGATGGATGGATGGATGGATCCTCCTGATTCCTGCCTGCCTCCCTGCTCTGGCTGACCCTGCAGCCCAAGACAGCCAAAAGAGTCGGGACAGTGAGTGTGTGACTGCTTGACACCCACACTGTCTCTGCTCACTCTGACAGACAGCTGCGAGCCAGGCTTCTGGAGTCTTTTTCTCTTAGTGTGAGTGTGCGCTGTATGAGTGCAGTGTGCACTGGATAAGTGGCAGGAGGTAATGGAAGGATGGTGTAATGGAAACAGGAGGTGATGGGGATGGTGTGATGGAGATGGAGGGATGGTGACAGGAAGTGATGGGGGGGATGGTGTGATGGAGATGAGGGGTGATGGAAACAGGAAGTCTTTAGAAGTGGGGACATAAATTCTGGTGATCCTAGTGGCTACCAGGGATTTCACCTCACTTTCTATGGTTGTTATGGTACAGAAATTAAGGGGAAATCTCTACAATTTAGCATAGGTGACAAAACTGATAGACTAAATAATCTGCCCTTATTATATTGAAAATAACAGAAATATGTTTTTTTACTTTGCTATCTACCTTAAATCACATTGCTATTTGTACAGTGTCCTTGCTTGTAGCCTAAATACTGAAATTTGCACTGAAACCTGTAATTTTGTAAGTTTTGTAAAATGCCAGTAAAAACTTGGTTGTGTCAGTAAATTTTGGGTGCTGTGTCAGTAAATTTCAATCTGGTAGGTTGGCAACACTGTCCCGGGCACCTTCTGTGCCTGAGGGCCAGCTGTACTGCCTTATTGCCAACTTTTAAAGCTCCCCTTCTCCTTTTTCTCCCTCTAGCTGCACTGCAGGGGGATCGGTATCTGCATCCCCACCCCCCTTCTGTCTGGGCCCCCTCCCGTTGCTGGCTACCCTTCCATCCTCTCCCACTGGCAGCTGATGTGGGCACATAGAGGGATTGATTCAGCATGGAGAGTGGAGGGGTCAGTAAATATGTTCTATTTACCAGTCCCTTCCTTTCCTGATTGAACACAGTGAGCGGTTGATACTGATTGCTCATGTTTCCATACATCACTCAAGAATAGTAAACTGTGCTTACTATGATTCAGTTTGTGAATGAACAGGAAGCCTCACTTCAGACACAACTTTTGTTAGTGAACACCACTTCCCTAGGTGTGAAGCATTGCAGAGCAGGCACTTCAGAGCATGGTCTCCGCCAACTCAGCAATCCCTTCACCTCACTCCCAATGACTGGTACAACTATTTCTGCTGGATACAAGAAACACTCTTCCATAATTCTATTCTCTCCCGTGGCAATGCTACATCTCTCTCTCTCTGTCCCGCAAACTCCCAGGCTAGGTGCCTAGGCACTCTGTGCCATGGTTTGGGCCCCAGTATGCAGAGAGACAACTGGTAGTGATGGGGCCAAGCATGACACTCCTTCACTACCAGATTGGCCAACACCCTGGCCATGTCATCTCCTGGCTGGTTGGTTTAGTAAGTGAAACAAATATGGTAATATAGCCTCCTCTGGACAGCATTCTGCTTGTTAGTCTATGTTTTGTATCTTGCCTAACCTTAGTCCATCTGATGTAAGCTTCTGATCAAGCAATTTAGCTGAACAATCTTTTACTGAAGTACAGTAGTTACAAGCAACAGACAGACAGTTCTCAAAGACATCTTCCACACACTTTCTTGACCATGATTTGACAAAAATCCACAAAAAGGATGTAAATCCATGACTGACAGCTATAAATCCATGTAAGTTCTCAGGTTCCAGACCCCATAGGGAGCCGTGACTGGGCCCCCATAAGGGGGCACAGACCAGCAGAGTAATGACTACATCTTGGCAATCTTACCCCAACCTCTGATCCCCTGGGGTATTAATGAGCCCCTGCTTATATGGTATGACCTGTAGGGGCTGGAAAAGAGCAGGAAACCTGGCCAGCAAAGTTAACACTTCATTCTCAGTTCCACCAATCTAGTAGGTCAACCTAAAAGAGAAATGTTGCAAATAGGTACATTGTAACATTTGGACTTAACACATAAACACAGTTGACCTAAGTAACCCCAGAGCATAAGCACAGCAGTAGAAAAACTTCAACCCTTTGGAAGCACCTGCTTACAAGCACAATAATCTGGCAAACCTTGAGTGCAGAGACATGGTTTCGATAGGAAGTTCAAGAGAGGAGCAAGGAGTCCAGAGTCCAGTAAGAAACTGGGTATTAAAGAGCATCGACCAAAAGATCAGCCAAGAAGCTATTCGGCACTTCAAATGGCACAGTAGGACGAGACACTGACAGACACAGTCAAGACCCTGTGTTTGGAACCTTAAATGTCCTTTTACATTGGTGGCCAGTAGAGAAGTGACCTCCTGCTCCCCCCCCCCCCCACTACATTGGTGGTAGTTTAATGCCCCCTGTCAGTGGTGCAGTATCCCCTTTTGCATTGCTGGCCAATGGTGTATTGTCTTCTATGTTGGTCGACAGTGGTGGTATTGCCCCTACATTGGTAATCAATAGTGTAGGGTCCCTTTAAATTAGAGGTCGGGAAGAAGAATGCATGAATACAGACAGTCAAAAATTGTATTGCTGGGCAGTACTGGTGAAATTGCCTCACTGTCTTTAGTGCTAATAGCTGGATCCAGTGTAGTGCACTCTTTGCTCCTGGTGCTCAGAGACCATTGACTTGCCTTCTATTGACTTGATCCTGTGTTGTTGGTTCACTTTCACTGCTGGTTGGAGCCACGGGCTTGCCAATGTTAGTATTTGATGACAATGTTGATGGCTTGCTCTCATTGCTGTTTGAAGGTACAGCAATTTGATGTTGTTGGATGGGACATCATTTGGTACTAAAAAGAGAAAAAAAATCCTACTATTTGCAAATCATTAATGTATGTTGCACTAAATCTACAAACCTCAGATTTTTTATATCTACATGTACGGGTAAGTGTACTGCATGTATGTATGGATATATATATACAGTGGGGCAAAAAAAATTTCGTCAGTCACCAATTGTGCAAGTTCTCCCATTTAAAAAGATGAGAGAGACCTGTCATTTTCATCATAGGTACACTTCAACTATGAGAGACAGAATGAGAAAAAAAAAATCCAGAAGATCACATTGTCTGATTTTTAAATTTATTTTCAAATTATGGTGGAAAATAAGTATTTGGTCAATAACAAAAGTTCATCTCAATACTTTGGTATATACCCTTTGTTGGCAATGACAGAGGTCAAACGTTTTCTCTAAGTCTCCACAAGGTTTTTACACACTGTTGCTGGTAGTTTGGCCCATTCCTCCATGCAGATCTCCTCTAGAGCAGTGATGTTTTGGGGCTGTCGCTGGGCAACACAAATTTTAAACTCCCTCCAAAGATTTTCTATGGGGTTGAGATCTGGAGACTGGCTAGGCCACTCCAGGACCTTGAAATGCTTCATACAAAGCCACTCCTCCGTTGTCCGGGCGGTGTGTTTGGGATCATTGTCATGCTGAAAGACCCAGCCACATTTCATCTTCAATGCCCTTGCTGATGGAAGGAGGTTTTTACTCAAAATCTCACGATACATGGCCCCATTCATTCTTTCCTTTACACGGATCAGTCGTCCTGGTCTCTTTGCAGAAAAACAGCCCCAAAGCATGATGTTTCCACCCCCATGCTTCACAGTAGGTATGGTGTTCTTTGGATGCAACTCAGCATTCTTTCTTCTCCAAACAGGACAAGTTGAGTTTTTAACAAAAAGTTCTATTTTGGTTTCATCTGACCATATGCAATTCTCCCAATTCTCTACTGGATCATCCAAATGCTTTCTAGCAAACTTCAGATGGGCCCGGACATGTACTGGCTTAAGCAGGGGGACACGTCTGGCACTGCAGGATTTGAGTCCCTGGAGGCGTAGTGTGTTACTGATGGTAGCCTTTGGTCCCAGCTCTCTGCAGGTCATTCACTAGGTCCCTCATGTGGTTCTGGGATTTTTTCTCACCGTTCTTGTGATCATTTTGACCCCACGGGGTGAGATCTTGTGTGGAGCCCAAGATCGAGGGAGATTATAAGTGATCTTGTATGTCTTCCATTTTCTAATAATTGCTCCCACAGTTGATTTCTTCACACCAAGCTGCTCACCTATTGCAGATTCAGTCTTCCCAGCCTGGTGCAGGTCTACAATTTTGTTTCTGGTATCCTTTGACAGCTCTTTGGTCTTGGCCATAGTGGAGTTTGGAGTCTGACTGAGGTTGTGGACAGGTTGTGTCTTTTATACTGATAACGAGTTCATACAGGTGCCATTAATACAGGTAACGAGTGGAGGACAGAGGAGCCTCTTAAAGAAGAAGTTACAGGTCTGTGAGAGCCAGAAATCTTGCTTTTTTGCAGGTGACCAAATACTTATTTTCCACCAAATTTGCAAATAAATTCTTTAAAAATCAGACAATGTGACTTACTGGATTTTTTTTCTCATTCTGTCTCTCATAGTTGAAGTGTACCTATGATGAAAATTACAGGCCTCTCTCATCTTTTTAAGTGGGAGAATTTTCACAATTGGTGGCTGACTAAATACTTTTTTGCCCCACTGTGTGTGTGCGCGTGTGTGTGTATATATATATATATATATATATATATATATATATATATATATATACATACACAGTTGTGCTCATAAGTTTACATACCCTGGCAGAATTTATGATTTCTTGGCCATTTTTCAGAGAATATGAATGATAACACAAAAACATTTCTTTCACTCATGGTTAGTGTTTGGCTGAAGCCATTTATTATCATTCAACTGTGTTCACTCTTTTTAAATCATAATGACAACAACAGAAACTACCCAAGTGACCCTGATCAAAAGCTTACATACCCCAGTTACCATGTATTGCGCCCTTTAACATCAATGACAGCTTGAAGTCTTTTGTGTTATTTGTGGATGAGGCTCTTTATCTTCTCAGATGGTAAAGCTGCCCATTCCTCTTAGCAAAAAGCTTCCAGTTCCTGGAAATTATTGGGCTGTCTTGCATGAACTGCATATTTGAGATCTCCCCAGAGTGGCTCAATGATATTGAGGTCAGGAGACTGAAATGGCCACTCCAGAACCTTCACTTTATTCTGCTGTAGCCAATGACAGGTCAACTTGGCCTTGTGTTTTGGATCATTGTCATGTTGGAATGTCCAAGTACGTCCTATGCACAGCTTCATGGCTGATTAATGCAAATGTTCCTCCAGTATTTTTTGATAGCATACTGCATTCATCTTGCCATCAATTTTGTTCAAATTTCCTGTGCCTTTGTAGGTCACACATCCCCAAACCATCAGCGATCCACCTCCGTGTTTCACAAGCCTTCTTGACTCCTCTCGAAATGTATTTATGGTTGTGGTCAAAAAGCTTTGGTCTCATCACTCCAAATGACTTTGTGCCAGAAGGTTGAGGCTTGTCTCTGTGCTTTTTGGCGTATTGTAATCGGGATACTTTGTGGCATTTACGTAGTAATGGCTTTATGGCGACTCAACCGTGTAGCCCATCTTTCTTCAAGTGCCTCCTTATTGTGCATCTTGAAACAGCCACACCACATGTTTTCAGAGAGTCCTGTATTTCACTTAAAGTTATTTGTGGGCTTGTCTTTGCATCCCAAACAATTTTCCTGGTAGTTGTGGCTGAAATTTTAGTTGGTCTACCTGACCGTGGTTTGGTTTCATCAGAACCCCTCATTTTCCACTTCTTGATAATTCTTTTGCTTTCCCCATGACTCAGAATCCAGAAACGTCAAAGCAGCACTGGATGAAAGATGTAAGGGTCTGCCAGGAGTCCAGAAACTTTTATATACACACACACTAATTACAAGCAAACAGATCACAGGTGAGGATGGTTACCTTTAATAGCCATTCAAACCCCTTTGTGTCAATTTGTGTGCATGTTATCCGGCCAAAATCACCAGGGTATGTAAACTTTTTAATCAGGGTCATTTGGATAGTTTCTGTTGTCATTATGATTTAAAAAGGGTAAACAGGGTTGATTGATAATAAATGGCTTCAGCCAAACACTAGCCATGAGTGAAAGAAATGTTTTTGTGTTATCATTCATATTCTCTGAAAAATGGCCAAGAAATCATAAATTCTGCCAGGGTGTGTAAACTTATGAGCTGAACTGTGTGTGTGTATATATATATATATATATATATATATATATATATATATAAAGACAATTATGGTATTGGTAAGTTACAATAATTCATGATGGGGCAAACAGAAATGTACTGGACAGAGTACCTTAAAGTTGCTTATGTGTACACTACACACCATGAAAACTGCTGACTTTTTCAACATATTTGAACAGGCCAATTTTCAGTCATCATTCAAACCATGCCAACAGATAAATGCAAATCTCTTGAATAAAAATGCAAGGAACATTAATCAACAAAATATCAATAGATGTAATGCTGTACTTTAGAAAAAGTAAGTACACTCTTAGCCCCAAAAATTACTTTCCTGACGCCAACATGGCAGCATACTAGTGATAGAGTTCCTCCTCTTGACCACTCCCTCGGGACCAGTGAATAGCATAAAAAAAGGCATGGTTAGCCGCCCCCCCCCCCCCCATTCTTCTTTTTGTCCTCATACCTCCACGCACCAGTGAAGAGTAAGCAGTTCTATGTCCCTACCTCTGCCTCTGTGCAGTAACCGTCTGGGTTCAGGCTCTCCCAGTTTCGGAGACCCAGTGCTAGGGCCGCTAAATGCGATAAAAGGCCTGGGTGCCCCTTCTGTGGGTCTTGATGGGGCCCATCAGTGTTTTCTCTTTAGGAACAAAATCTGCCATTATGTAAGTGTCTGTGGGCTGAGGCTTGGGCTACCCTGGTGAGTGGGCAGCCTGCAGATAATAGCTCCTCTTCATCAGAGGAAGACCCAGAGCTGCTTGGTTTCAGTTTGTTTTCCTTCGTGGAACAGTGGACACAGATGGTCATGCAGGCCATTACATGGGCTGGGTGACTAGTGCCTTTTGGGTCCAGGAGATAGAGACAGCCGTTGGAGAGGAAATCCATAACGCTGATATCATTCGAACCCTAGCCTAGATGAATGAGTCTGTGCACTTTATTGCAGCAATAATTTCAACCAGGTGCCTGGCCATAGCGATGCTATACTCGGTCACGGCTAGGGGGGCCCTATGGTTGAGACCCTGGGCGGTTTCTTGCTTCCTGAAAAAACAAGATTGGTGTGAGTCACTTTATGGCAGAAGATCTCTGTTTGGTAAAACTGGAGATAGCCATATCATAAGTGACAGGAGGTAAGTCCGATCTGCTCCCATATGACCGGAAGCAAAAGGAAAAGAAAATGTTTCTCCCCGCAGGTTCTGCTTCTCTAGGTCCAGGGAGCCTAGGGCCAGCTGTTAGGCCAGGGTCCCAGGTAGAGGATGTAAGGGAACTCAGGCAACCTTTCACAAGGCCCATAAGTGAAAATCCTTGGGTATACCACAAGTGCCCATAAAGCCCTTTTGACAAGCGTATGCCCAGACTCTTGCGGTAGGAGCCAGAGGGCATGCTTTATGGGTTTCTGGGCAGCATGTTGTACAGATCCTTGAAGGAAGGTATTAGGCACTCATGGTCACTTCAGGGATTCCTCACTGCTCCTTCTCCTGACCATTTCTCTGCCAAATCCACCGCAAAAGCAGGTGGGCTGCTACAATACTTACAGACACTTTAGACTCAGGGAGTCATTGTCCCGGTCCTATTCACAGGAAAAATTGCAGGTTTTCTACCCAACCCTGTTTGTAGTTTGCAGGGGATGGAGGCTAGTGTCCAGTTGTAGATCGAAAGAGGTTAAACCTTGTTGGCCCTCTTAGAGATCTTTAAGATGGTCCATTACTTTTACTGTAAAAAAAAAAAAAAGATGGAGTCCATTAAAACAGTACAAGCAGTCGGCTGAATGCTACTGCTGGATTGTCAGGATGCCTATCCTCACATCCCAAATTTTCTTTTCTTTCCAAAATAAGTAAGTTTGTTGATCGATTAGACGCATCTCCACTTTAAAAGCCTACCTTGACTTCCGGCGCTTCATTGCTTAGCTGTAGTTAGCTCAACTCCCGCAGCAAGCCTCCAATTCAGCATATAAAGCCACCCCACCCGCTCCACCCGGCAGAGTCCAACAACGGAGGAGTCCCAGAACGGATCATGGAGCGTTACCTCGACAAAGGTATGCCTCATTTGTTCCCGCAGTTACGGGGAACCGAAGACGCTGGCCAGGCTGCGCCGCCTGTCATGGTGGCCGCGTCGGGAAGTGCGATCATTCCTGACACGTCCGTTCTTCCAACGAACGCGGAGACCAGAGACACGGAACTCATCGCTCAGGCTGTAGCGGCACTTCTGGCTCCAACAATCGCAGCCACAGTCGAACGAGCGGTTCAAGCTGGTATGGCTCAGATGCACAAAGACCTGAGGGTACAGGCTGCCAGGCTCACAGAAGCCGAACAAAGGATTGCACATGTGGAGGAGGAGCTCTACCACACACAAGACTCGGACCGGGCGCAAGACACTCAACTCTCCCTCTTCAAGGGCAACACAGATGAGTATAGCATCAAGGGTTTTAACTCATACTGTCTTACTGCTTCATGATTGCTCTAGTTTGCCTCTCTTTATCCTCCTGGGTACAGCCATTACCCCCTGTATCACGGACACCTGCCTTCCCTCGGTTGGAGAAACTTCCCCCTTGGAGGGAATACCAGTGCCCCCCCCAACACAAACTTCACCCAAGGAACAAAATCCAGGGCACCTGGTTATATGTTACATGCTAAGAATTAGTCAGTAATTCTGTTTTGTTACTGGCCAGTTACTTGTTGTTGCTGCCTAGAACTATTTGTGTTCCACCGCAGCTTTCTTCCACTTGGGACTGCTCCCATGTTTAAAGACTGCTCTAAAGTCTTCTCTAGCCGAACTACTATGCCAAGATGACCAGGTCACGCTTTCTTACAGAGGTGACTGGATACCTCATGGGTCTGACGAGGCTGTGCTTATGGGAACTATATTACTTGCAGTGACACCATGTGGAAGAAAGTGAAGTACTATCAGGCTAATTTTGTTTTTACTTCACAAATCTGCTCTATACTCTGGTCACTTTTACCCCCCCCCCCTTGCTGCATACCTGCCCCACCTGCCTTTATTCCCCAGCCGTTACATTTGTCAAAAAGCGATATAGATCGCCTTCTTATAAATAGGCCCTCCCCACATGAGCAACCTGATCGAATATCATCCAGTCCACTCGAAGTTCTCATTATAAACCCCTTGTCACTTGACTATACATGAAGATAGTGTCGTGGAATGTCAAGGGACTTAGATCCCCCAATAAAAGGATGAAGGTGCTGCGGCACCTCAAGCGGCTATGAGCTGACATAGCTCTACTCCAAGAGTCTCATCTACCAGCTGAAGACTTTTGGCACATGAAAAAGCTGTGGGTGGGCACAGTCATAGGGTCGGGAGCGGTGGGTAGGAAAGCTGGAGTCCTCATCCTGGTGCACAAAAACTTTCCCGGACAGGTGATAACTTCGGACACTGACACCCAAAGCAGAATAGCAATACAGATCAAATGGGGGAATAGAGATCTGAATATCACCAGTGTTTATGCCCCGAACAGCCCAGGCCCCACTTTTTTCACCGACCTCTCCACTCACCTTCTAAAACATCCTCTTACTCCCCACATGATAGGGGGCGACTTTAATTTCCTTATGGACACTCGAGAAGACAAATCTCATCCCTCCCCCCCTTTAGATACTGTACATCATGTGCATGCCTCGACCCCCCCTAGGGGACACTATAGACTCCCTACGTTTGACTGATGTGTGGAGACTCCAACACCTGACTGACCGGGAATTTACATACTTTTCACCCCCTCACAAAACCCTATTTAGAATTGACTACCTGTTCACTAAAGACTCCCTTCTGAACTCCATCACGGACTCCGCAATCCATGAAATGGCCATCTCCGACCACACACCCATATCGCTAACGCTGACCAGTTATGTTGCTATCCCCAACCCGAGCTTGTGGCACTTCCCGTCCTACTTGGCTGACAACACAGACTTCCAAAAGTACATCCAGGCAGCCTGGGAGGAATACTCCTTCACGAACCAAGAACACCAGACAGATCCCATCCTCTTCTGGGAGGCAGGGAAAGCCTTTCTAAGAGGGAAGGTGATCTCTTACAAATGACGCTCATTAGCCAAATATAAATTAGCCAGTCGGAAACTCCAATCAGCTCAACTAGATATGGCGACCAACAACACTCAAGCCAACAGGGACAAATGGCAATCTGCTAAGCACGAGTTCGACTTATGGGCAGATACGCTAGAGCTGGAGCACGTTCTGACGCCATGTACTACCAGCATGGCACTAAATCCGGGAAACTACTGGCTAGGCTCTGTAAAGGTGCGTTTATGCCGACACATATCACTGCACTAAAGGACAAGGAGGGACACGTACACTCCAACCCCCAGGCAATAGCCCAAGTCATGCTTGACTTTTACACATCTCTTTACTCCCCCGACGCAATAGACTCACAGAAAGCGCACCATTTCCTTAGCCAACTAAATATCCCTACTGTTACCGAAGACCAACTTCGTACATTAAACTCCCCGATCTCTCATACCGAAATCCTGCAGGCTATGCACCACACCTCCCCAAACAAAGCACCCGGCCCGGACGGGTTCACGGGTGACTTTTACAAATCCCTTAAAGACGTTTTTAGCCCAACTCTGTCTAGAGTGTATGATCATATCTGGTCAGGGGGCAACTACATGCCCACAGGTAACCAGGCGATAATAAAGCTTCTTGGCAAGAAAGGCAAAGATCCATTAGTCCCAGGCTCCTACCGGCCCATATCACTCTTAAACCTAGATGCAAAATTTTTATCTAAAATAATAGCGTCAAGACTAGCAGACATCATTCCATCTATTATACACCCCGCCCAATCAGGCTTTGTCCGTGGTAGGACAGCAACTCTAAACATTTGGAAGGTAATAGCGGTGTTGGAACACGCAAAAAAACACCCCAAGCAGGATACAGCTATTTTGACGTTGGATGCCGAAAAGGCATTTGATAATGTCAGTTTTGATTGGCTTTTCTTAGTCCTACGTACCCTAAACTTCCAGGGTCCCTTCCTCCACACTATACAACAGATGTATGCATGCCCCTCAGCTAGGATAGTGACAGCCGGAGTATTATCCCCAGAACTAAGACTTCATAAAGGCACAAGACAAGGATGTCCCTTGTCCCCCCTACTATTCAACCTGGCTCTGGAACCTCTCTCCAGATATCTGACGGACAAGCCCCCCCACACGGAGTGTCTATTGGTGATCAGGAGCTACGTACGGCTCTGTTCGCCGATGACGTACTCATCTTTACTTCCGACCCGGCCAGGGATGCCTGCACCATTAAAACCATTTTCGATGAATTCCGCACTCTATCAGGCCTACGAATTAATTATTCCAAAAGCGAGATTCTTCCCCTAGGCGCCACAAAGACCTGTGCATGGGCCCCGCTCTCACCCTTCCCCATAGCGTCTACGTGTATTACTTACCTAGGCATTCAAATTGGCAAGACTCCCTCCTCCATCTACACTCTAAACTACCCCCCTCTCTTCGCTAAAATATCTCAGGAACTGTCTCGATGGATGGACCTTCCTTTATCGCTCCTGGGGAGATGCCGTCTTTTCAAGATGGTGAGCTTTGCCAAATTACTGTACCCCCCGCAGACTTTACCTTTACTTTTAAAGCACAAAGATATACAGAACCTAAACAGGGTAATTACAAAATTCTTATGGCGGGGCAAAAAACCACGTGTTGCACAGGCAAAGCTATACTCTCCCAGGTGATGGAGGGGTTGGTCTTCCTCACATCAGATTGTACAATATTGCGTGTCTACTTCGTGCAGGTCTGGACTGGATAGCCAACTCTTCCCGTTACTCTAATAACTCACTGGAATCCGCCATGGCTGCACCTTATACCTTACCAGCTCTTCTACATGCCAAGTGGAGCCATCTCCCAATCCATCTACGGCATAACCTGCTACTTAGGGACACCATCATGGCATGGAGGGAATCCCGGAAACTCCAAAAACTGTCACCTTACCTCTCACGTCACCTACCTATTCGGGGAAACCCCCAGTTCCCGGCTTCAGAAGGTAGCCCAGCTTTTCAAATGTGGGAATCACACGGACTAACGCATTTGGTCTCACTGTATGATGAAGCAACGGGCAAGCCCATACCTTTCCCAGACCTTAGTAGGACTTATAATCTGCCCTCATCCCATAAATTTCACCTCTCTCAATACATCAGCTATATACGCTCAACCCACAATTGTGCCAATCATCCGTTTAGCCCATCCTTCACAGATCAACTCCTTGCCAAAGGCTCCCTCTCCATTTCGGATATATACAAACCACTTCTGCAAAGAACCGCACCTTTGTCGATGGAGCTGGCGGCCAAGGCATGGGTAAAGGACTTTCCAGTGGAGAATCTAGCTGACAAAATGTACATGGGTTTCAACTTGGTTATGAGGCACACTCTGCGAAGTATGGAAGGAATCCCAGCTAAAACTTATACACAGAGCCTTCATCCCCTTTATCAGAAGCAAGGACAGTCTGCAAGCGACCTCCTGCCCTTGGTGCTTGTCGGACAAACCCTCCATAGCACACCGCTTCTGGCATTGCCCCTCAGTTCAGATCTTCTGGACAAGGATTGTGGACTTCATTACTAAGATTTCGGATATAAAGATCCCACTGATCCCTGAAGCGCTTCTGTTCGGCTATCTTGATCACACCAACTCTAGCATCTTTCCACAAGGTTCGTTCACTACCTATATATCCTGGATACAAACAACCCTTTTAACTGCCCGCAAAGTCATCCTGAAATGCTGGATAAAACCACCTGGCCCATCCTTGACCCAGGTTAAAGAAGACTTACTATGGCTCCTATACATGGAAAGACTCACCACCAACTTTATGGGTCCATCTGCAGACCAACACTTCCACAGGAAGTGGTCACCCTTCATACAGGGGGCTCTCTCACCGGAGGACATGGAGGCCATAAACTCGGCACCCCACCACTACTATGCTGACCCACAGCTGTTGCACTAGGAGGCTCAGAGGCTCTACCATTTGTTGAGACACAAGAATGCATTCTATATCTTCCCGCTCCATAATCGAGGCACCCTTGCTCTCCTACTCAATGTCTCCTTGTATTCATCCTATGGTACTATATAATAACAGTCTTCTATATGTTTTGTTGCCTAAAGGTCCATCCATTAGTGGTACTATATGGTATATGCTATAAACACCCTGTCCTGACACAATAGCCTTCAGCTCTCTCCCCCCTCCAGCTTAACGTTCTGCCCGGACTGTCCACAGGGATGTAGGGCTGTCCTTACCCAGCTCTCCACCCCTTCATCAGACTGGGTACCAGTTGCGGATAAATCCAATCAACTTCGACCCCAACGGGCAGGGAACCAAACCTCCCTCCCTTCTCTTAGAATCACGCTCATCCTCGTGGCCCTATTTGCGATCCTATCCTATTATTTCAACCCCCTCGACCTTATCTTTTGGATAATCTCCCGTTGCCCCTCTACAATCAGGGTATGCAGCACCCTATGTTTGCTGTTATGTTTATTCCTATGTTCTTTCTTATACTTATGCCCATATTCATGCCTATTTCCTCACACTCTCTTATCTCTCACCCACGTCAGGGCACCCCTTCCTCTCCCTCCTCTTCCCCCCCCCTATGGTATGTGTACAAATGTATGCACGTTTCTGGGAACGGTTGTAAGAGTGTCTATAAATAATAAATATCCGGTATTCCATCCGAAAAAAAAAAAAAAATTTATCTAAAAATAACTCAAAAAGTGTTCATGTCCATATGTATCGTCAACCATGTAACTTTTCGCATGGCGTAACTTTATATATATGCATTTTAACCCCCAATTTTGCTTGACATAGTTGTTATTCTGACTACACGTACTGTATATATTTTACTACCTTTGTCTTGCACGTATGTAAACATGTGTATGGTATCCCCCCCCCTTCTCCTCCCTCTCCTTCCCCACGGGACTGCACCCACTCTCTATTCTCTCACACTCCTTTATCCGTACTTAT
>BLSH010282630.1:320929-346882 GCA_018402905.1 Glandirana rugosa | reverse complement strand
GGAGAACTGGTGAGGGAGTCCTGGTCACTTATCGTATTTTTTTTCCGTATCAATCGGCGGGGGGGTAAGAAACATTGTTCGATGTATGGTTTTGCGGGTCCCACCCGGGCATACGACGGTACCAAACCGCGGTCCTTTCCTTTTAATGCCATTCATAAAGTATGTTAAAAGGTAAAAGGACTGCGGTTATACCGTCGTATGATCACTATTTATTGATCGACTGTCCCACCCAAGATGAACGGTTTGGTTATAAGATTAATCCTACCCTGTTACCTGACTTATCAGGAAGGGTGTTTCAGGAGACTACTGTTCCGTGGATACAGATGAGGCATTTCAAACTCATCTATACGACCCTACTGGTACTAACCCGAACGATTTTTGAAATGTCCGGGTCCGGGTCCGTGCCACGGACACCCTAAAGTTCGGTACGGACCCGAACGTTACAGTCCGGGTTCGCTCAACACTACTAGGCAGCCCACTTGGAAGCATCTAAAGTATCCATCTGTAGAAGTATCATGGTCATCCCAGCATATCTACTCAAACTTTACGGAGTAGACATAGGTGCCTTGTCATCAGAGGACTTTGTGGGAAGGACTATTCAGTCCATTGTCCCATCCTAATTAGAATATTGGTTTGGCAAGTAGAACCCACCCTGTCAGCTAGTTATTTATCACTAGTATGCTGCCATATTGGCGTCAGGAAAATGGAAAATTGTATGAAATACTTACCGTAATTTTCCTTTCCTGGCGCCAAACCATGGCAGCATACGGGCCCACCCTGGGCGTTTTGGTATGTAGCTTGTTACAAAGAATGGGGGGGCGGCTAACTATGCCTTTTTTTTATGCTATTCACTGGTCCTGAGGGAGTGGTCAAGAGGCGGAGCTCTATCACTAGTATGCTGCCATGGTTTGGCGTCAGGAAAGGAAAATTACGGTAAGTATTTGATACAATTTTCCGTTTCTTGTAGGCATTTTGTAAAACTTTCCACCAGTCTTTGACATAGACCACTCCTCCATAAAAATACTTTGGTTGCTAGAATTTGTTTGAGGATTTCCTTCTATGAACTGCCCATTTTAAAATCCCTCACAATATTTTAATGGACGGTGCAAGTCCATAACCCTTTGCTTTCTTTTTGAAACATTTCTAGGTTAACTTGCTAGTGTGCTTCAGTTTTCTATTGCATTAAAAGACTCAATTCCAATATAACCTCAACTTTCAAACAGATGGCCTCACATTTTTACCAAGCACACTTTCATCTGATGCAGAATTTATAGTGTAATGGATAACTGAAAGCTGCCCAGGCCCTATGGCAGCAAAGTAACCACAACCATAACATTTTAATTACCATGCTCCACATTTGGTATAAAGTGTTTCCTCCCAAAAATGCAAAAGGATTATGAGAACACATGTGACAATGGGATCATGGAACAATAAAAATAAGCGTAAAGATAATCAATAATAATAAATAAGCACCATTTTTTTTCAATGTGGGGAACAACTACACAGTAAAAGCAATAAGATTTCAATATTATTAATCCCATATTGCATTAATAGCAGCATTGATTTAGGGTGATGCTGAATTTGTCAATCTGACTGCATCCAGAAAAAATCAGTTCCTCAACCTAGCGGTCTCAGTCCTGATGCTGCATAACCTCTGACCTGACAGAAGGAGAATAAAAGGGCCATAAACAGGATATTTAATGTTTATCACCTGGAAACAGGTGTGCTTTAATGTATCCAGCACATAATGGAATAATGTTAGAACATTCACGCAGAACCCTATGTCTATGTAGGCTAGATTCACACCAGTCCGGTGCGAATTCCAGTCTGTCTGCTGCCGAGAAGGGGCGGAGCCGCCGTTCGGCAGCTCCTGTCCGTTCTCACAGTGCCGGGGGAGGGAGGGGGAGGGGCCGCGAGTAGGGGAAAACATCCCAGTTCAGTGCAGAGCGCAGCTCCGTGTTAGATGCGTTCCAATTGAACTTAATAGACTGGGAATTCGCATCACATTGCACAGAAAACGCACACATTTTCTGTGCTATGCGGAGTGTGAATGCACCGCACCTATGTGAACCTGACACATTGAAAACAATGTGTTTTCAAGTGTCATGCGAATTGGATGCGGTGTAACCCGCATCCAATTTGCATAGGTGTGAATCCAGCCTTACAGTATACATGATCCAATTTTACTGTCAGAAGGGCCAGAATTAAAAGCAATCTGTGATTTATGGTACTTAATCTGTCATTGTTTTGATCATACAGGTTGTTTTTTTTGTTTATTCCTGCATGAACCTTTTAAAGGTTCTGTTCACGTTGGCTTTAAAAGCAGGAATTTGAGGCTTGTTTTTAATGCTTCTCAAACTCCTAGTAAAGTAGTCTGCAATTGATAATATGCATTCTGTGCATTAAAGTGGTTGTAAAGGAATTTATTTTATTTTTAAAAATAACAAAACATCTCCATACTTACCTGCTCTGTGCAATGGAATTGCACAGAGCAGCCCCTGACTTCCTCTTCTCGGGTCCCCTACCAGCGCTGCTGACTCCTTGTGACCGTCCTGACGCAGCTTCCCATGGTGACACTCGAGCATGCTCGCTCTCGAGCACCGCTGCTAAGTCCATTGACACAGACTGTGGGACTCGGCCCTGCTCCCTCATCACTGGCTTTGGTTGACAGCACTGGGAGCCAATGGCTCCTGGTGCCCCAGCAAAGCCAGTTGATCCAGGGAATATCTGATTGCCTCTCGGGGGATCAGGAAAGATTTTTTCCCCTGTAGAAAATTGGTTCATGCTGGGTTTTTTTTTGCCTTCTTCTGGATCAACTGTGGGTACAGGATTTTGTATATGGGATGTTTTTTTTTTTTTTGTTGAACTAGATATAATTGTGTCTTTTTTCAACCTGACTATGTAACTATTGCACAGCAGTGAGGGAAGAGAACAATTGCAGATGTGCACAGCACTGGATCGAATGGGGGCTCAGGTAAGTATAAGGTGGGAGGGGGTGAGGGGACAAACTCAACTCTATTTATTTTAAAGTGATTGTAAAGTCTTGTTTTTTTTTTCATAAAAATAACAAACGTGTCATACTTACCTGCTCTGTGTAATGTTTTTGCACAGAGCAGCCCTGATCTTCCTCTTCTCAGGTCCCGCTTTGGCTCTCCTGGCCCCTCCTTCCTGTGGAGTGCCCCCACAACAAGCAGCTTGCTATGGGGGTACCCGAGCAGAGTCACAGCTTGGTGCGTCCATTCAGATATGGAGCCCCAGTCTGGCCCCGTCCTCTCTCTCTCCTGAATGGCTAACTGACTCTGATTAACCACTTGACCACTGGGCACTTAAACATCCTTCCTAACCGGATCAATGTTCAGCTTTCAGTGCTCTCACAATTTGAATGACAATTACTCAGTCATACTACACTGTACCAATATGAAATGTCTGTCCTTTTTTTCATACAAATAGAGCTTTCATTTGGTGGTATTTAATCACCACTGTTTTTTTTATTTTTTGCGCTATAAATGAAAAAAGAGCGAAAATTTTGTAAAAAAAAAAATTTTCTTTGTTTCTGTTATAAAATTTTGCAAATTAGTAATTTTTCTTCATAAATTTTGGCCAAGGGACCTCAAGAGGCTTAATACCAGGTTCAAGTCAGGTACTTACACTGATTGTATTTAAAACAAATGTATTCATTGTTACATAGCTGCTTTAATTGGTATATTTTAGAAATCATCTTATTTCGCTTTTATACCTTACTGTATTTATTGCAATATGTTTCCACATCATATGTAATGTATTTTTATATTAATTAAAAATGGTAATGAAACATAAAAAGTTTAGCTTTAAAGCATATGTATACCCTTACATGTACCCAGTGAAGTGACTGGCTTCAGGTGACACTAGGGTTGCCACCTTTTCTTCAAGCCAAACCCGAACACTTTAGCGGTGCAGGCCAATTTTTTTTTTTTCTGTAGTACACACTATAGTATTATAAAAGACCTGGGACACTTTTGGTTTCCCCAAGGAAAGCAGTAATACAGCATGCATAGCACAAGTTGGCAAACAGTGGGTTTACCCAAAATGCTCTGGATGACATCAATGCCCTGCCACCCAACAGCCGCCCGCAGCTCATGAATGGTAACAGATTTGTGTGTGGCTATCTCAGTTACTTGGGGAGCCACAACCTGGTCTGAATAATGTGGCCGGGTTTCAGGTGGACTGAAACCCGGACACATAATTTAAAACCCGGACTGTTCGGGTAAGTCCTGGACAGGTGGCAACCCTAGGTGACACACAGAGATGAAACAAATCCTCGTACATAAGTTGTACCTGTTTATCTGAAGTCATCTCATCTCTACATCCTTTCAATGTCCAGAATGCATAAAGCTTGTCTGAGCGGAGAGCTGAAATTATACACTGCAGAGCTCACTGAGGAGAGCTCTGAGAGCTGATTGGAGGGAAGGGACACCTCCCTTCACACAGCACACAGAAACAGAGCTGAGGCTATCAATCAGCTGGAGGTCCCTCCCCACCACCTTTTTCCTCTTGATGTCAGCAGGAAAACTTGTCAGAAGTGACTCATGTTGATAGCATGAGTAATTGAAACAAGTACACACTATAGAGGGATATGTTTTGTTCATATTTCAACCACTTTTAAGATGTATTGCTGATTATCATGCATGATGTACTGCATTTTTTAAAATTTTGATATGCATGCACTTGAAGTTTTTTTTTTGCTTGTTTTTTTTTAGGCCGGGTCTAAAACAGTTGAAAACAGCTATTTTCCCCATACAAATATTTTAGGCTGACATCTCCATAGTCTTCATACAGTACACTGAGCTATTCCAAATGATCTAAATCCAATTTAACGGATGCCATATTTGGGGCTTCAGATGAGCCAATAATGAGGAATGCAAAGTTCCATGACTCCTTTCTAGTAATTGTAAAAAACTTCTGAGAGATTGAAGCTGCACAAAGACCTACTGTGACGGCCCCACGGATATGCATGCCAAGTGCCTGAATCTTGTGTAAAGGCAGATAACTCTGGTGTACAAGAATGACAAACTCTTCTGGTATTAGGGAATTAAAGGAAAACTACAAACCAAATGCAACATTACTAAAATTCATTTGTCTTCTGCAAATTATTTATCCAGACAGAAGGTTGATATGCCAGTAGGTGATTTGACTCTGGGTCATCTTTTTGTAGAACACGCACACAGAAAGCTTTTGCTTGCTTTCTAATCATCAGCCCGAGATCTGTGGACAGGCCTTGGGCGCTGTTAAATATTAATTCCTATTAATCAGACAGTTTTACCGGCTTCGCAGCAGGCTGTTATGTTTTTAGCATCTTCATTTCACTCCTGTGTAAGCAAGCGAGCTTTACAGTTATAATTACTGTTTCAGTGCTTCTTAAAGAGAACCATATTTAATATATACTTATTATTGTGTAGGATTGCTTATGAAAGATTTACATTTAATTACTTTGTCTCAGCATGACTCTTCAATGTAAAGATAGTAATGACCACAGCAGAAGTACAGATCCAGAAACTGCAGCACAGAACAGGCACCAGCAGAGTGCCAGAGAGATATAAAAAAAAAAAGTAAGATGCTTTAAAAATCAACTCCGGCTATTTTTTTTAAATGGCCCCCTAGGTTTGCTTTTAATAAAAAAAACTTGCCCAGGTAGGAATAGTTGATTTCATTTTAAACTGTACCCTGCAGTACTCCTTATTCACCTCAAGATGTCCTCAGTCTAGCAGATGAATGACATTCAGTGTCCCTCAACCAGAACTCAAAGCCCCACCCCCTGAGAGGGCGTCACAATAATAACCCCCACTATTGAAGTAAGAGAGTGCAATAATATCCCCAAACATTGGTGTCTGCGAGTGCAATGATAACCCCCAACATTAGTGTTAGTGGCCGCAATAATAACCCCTAGTACTGGTGTCAGTACTATTAGCCTGTCACCCTCTTCCCCTCCATTTGGTGGTCACTGGCAGTGAAGTTAAAGTGGTTCTAAATACTGAAAGCATTAAAGCATAATAAATAACAAAATAACAAACACGTCATACTTAGCTGCTCTGTTCTGTGGTTTTGCACAGAGTAGCCCAGATCCTCCTCTTCTTGGGTCCCATGCTGGCGCTCCTCTCTCCTGCCAGGTATCCCCACAACAAGCAGCTTGCTGTGGGGGCACCAAAGCAGGTGCGCTCCTGAGCTACAGCTCTATATGTCCATTCACATGCAGAGCCGTGGCTCGACCCCCTCCATCTTCTGAGTGGCTCACTGGCTGTTGATTGACTGCAGCGGGAGCCAATGGCTGCCAGATGCCAATCAAACGTGCGAGTTCCTGGAAAACCAAGGCTCTCATGGACATCACTTGATCGAGACGGGGCTCAGGTAAGTATAAGGGGGGCTGCTGCACACAGAAGATTTTTTGTACCTTCATGCATGAAATGCATGAAAGTACAAAACCTTGTGCCTTTACAACCACTTTAAGGTAAATAACAGTCACCAGCAGAGTGCCAGCAAGATACAAAGATTGCCAACTCCTGGTATTTTTTTTGTAAATGCCCTACTAGGTGCTTTTTCAATTAAAAAAAAAGTTGCCCAGACAGGAATATTTGCCTTCATTCTAAACTGTACCCTGCAGTACCCCTTCTTCACCTGATGATGTCCTCAGTCTTCCAGATGAATGGCCCCCAGTGTCCCTCAATCGGCATTCTACTGTAATTGCAGGGTGTCATAGCCCCTCCCCCTTAGTGGGTATCACCACAACGACCCTCATTCAGACTGCACTGCACAGAGAGCAACACTAACATAATCACAACAATGACACTTTCTGCATCATTGTGCACAGAGAAGAGGAGACAATTAAAAATAGGCTGCAGCACCATTTGACCAGGGTAAAAGTATTAAAACAAAAAAAAAAGGATTAAAAAAATTGTCAGTGGGGGCACAAGGAGGGGCTCTTTTTGGGAGGGAGAGCACAGAGAATTGGGCTTTAAATCGCTAGCAGCTATGAAAAACTGAAAAACTCACTTTTGGGTGGATTTGTCCTCTAACAAATTGATGCTTTAGGGACTAGCTAATTTGTACACTTTATAGGGTAAAAAAAAGTTAAAATGGCAAGGGTACCATAAGGCGTAAAACAAAAAAAAACGATTTATCAGTAGAAAAGTTAATTACGGTACAAATATCTCCCAAGCCAGGACTGACAATTGTGCTGTCACTCCTAAATACCAGATATTACCAACAGGTGGCACTGCAGGATGAGCCCAAGTTGGGACTGCAGCTCCACTTCCTTGCAAATCAGTACACTACTCTTCTTGATACAAATTACAACCTCACTGCTTGTAGAAATATTGGGATATTTCCATACCTCACAGTGTCCTAGAAAACCAAAGTGACGCCTCCATCCTACTGCCATTTAAAGAGATCCTGTTAGAACAGAACCATGGATGATACCATTAATAGTATATTTATGTAATGCACTAGAACTGACATCCATATTCCATACCTCCCAACTTTCTGAGATGGGAATGAGGGACACCTATTAGCAAAAGTATGTAGACATAGGACACATCCCATGCCACACCCCCTTAAAGGAGAATTATACTCAAAAAAATTATTAGTTAAACCCACAAGTGCTTTTTTGACACTTCTATTCCTTTATATTGGCTTTCTAAATGTACTAATGCAGCAGTTTGATATTGGATGAAAGGTTTAGCACTGGGAAACACTTTTTGATAGATAAATAGTGCATTTTGTATATAGGTATATGCATCAGACCAAAATAAGGGACAAATGAAGAGGAAAGAGGGACCAAGGGACATTGTTCCCAATCAGGGACAGTCCCTCCAAATCACTGACAGTTGGGAGCTATGATATTCTTCCATCAGTACTTAATGACTCATTGACTAAGGACAAGCATGTGCTTATCTGTTGCCTGAAAATGCTTGGACCAGGCCAGGGACAAACCAAGTAGAGAATTGTGGACTGAAGTCTATATCTACATGTGCTTACTGGTAATGCAGTACAATGCTGTATATAAGCCTGGAGAATCCTTCTCCATTACTATACCCCAGAAAAGTGCTTTCTTGCCTGCACGTTTCATTTGGCTTTAATTTAATCTAATGAAAGATTGATGAAGTGGTGCTGTTTTGTGTGGCAGGTACTGGTGACGTTGAGGCATTTCCCCAGGAATTCTTGGAATGTCAGCTAATTATGTAGAGTGCAGCTGAACCTTTCCATATGTGAGAGCAGGATGAATGATGGAACTCCTCAAGGAGAGAGAAAGGAGAGGCAGGCTCTCACCCTTTATGATAATGCTGCCAATGTTTACAGGGTTTGGGTGGTCTCAAGTGGAAAACTCCTAAACATCTAAACCAGTTTCATTGAACGTGAGGCTTCCAATTTTCAGTTTTGTATACACCAAGATGTTTTCATTTTTTTGTAATTCTTGGTGTAACTGACCATGGATGTCCTTTCTTCTTTCTACAAAGTTTTGGCCGGAAAGGAAGCTGCACATCATATAGTGATGGCATGTGCCCAGCTCCACCAAGCATTGATGTTCCCTTAAAATACATGTAAACTCTAATTAAAAGACAAATTGCTTAAGCATTGTATATCAGTACAGAATTGAACAAGACAAAAGAGTAATAAATGAGGGAGTGGGGGGAGAAGAGGGAGGTACGTGGCACAATAATTGTTACACTGAGGTGCAGAATACACCTGCACAGAGACAAAATAGAACAATGGTTCATCTAAAGAAAGAGTTATATTTGACCTGGAGGAGGACCTGGATGGTACACGGAAACAGAAATGGGAATGCCCCAAATGTTGTAGGGGAAAAAACTCAATTTATTGTTTGGTCAAAGCTTTAAAGGTGTTGGAGCCCCCAATCATTGGTGCAATAACAACCCTCAACATTGGTGCCAGTGGATGCAATAATAACCCCTAGCATTGGTATCAGTGAGTGTGATCATTACACCCAACACTTGTGTCAGTGGATGCAAAAATAACAACCCCCAACATTGGTGTCAGTGGATGTAATAATAACCCCCAACATTGGTGTCCGTGGATACATTAATAACCCCCAGCATTGGTGTCAGTGAGTGTGATAATTTACAGTGGCTAAATGGTTAGCACTTTCACCTAGCAGCATTAGGTTTATTGGTTGGAATCCCAGCCACGGCACTACCTGCTTGCAGATTGCATGCTCTCTCTGTGCCTGCATGGGTTTCCTCCCAAACTCCAAAGACATGCTGGGTTAGGTTAAAGGGGTTGTAAAGGCAGAAGGTTTCTATGCATTAAGATAAAAAGGCTTCTGTGAGCAGCAGCCCCCCTCAGCCCCCCCTAATACTTACCTGAGGTCCATCTAGATCCAGCGATGTTGACTCGGCTGTCCGGGACTTTCCCTCCTCATTGGCTGAAACGGCAGTGTGGCACCATTGGCTCCCAGTGCTGTGAATCATAGTCAGTGAGCCAATGAGAAGAGAAAGGGGGTGGAACCGTGCCGCGGCTCCGTGTCTGAATGGACACAGAGAGCAGCGGCTCGGGGCCCCCTTAGTAAGCTGCTTGCTGTGGGGGCACTCAATAGGAGGGAGCGGCCAGGAGCACCGAAGAGGGACCCAAGAGAAGGAGAATCTGTGCAAAACCATTACACGGAGCAGATAAATATAACATGTTTGTTATTTTTAACGGAAAAAAAAGACTTTAGTATCACTTTAACTGGCTCCTCTCTAAAATGGTCCTAGCATGTGTGAATGTGAGTTAGGGGCCTTAGATTGTAAGCTTGCTGTGCAAATTTATGGCGATGTTGACTCCGCTGTCCGGGACTCTCCCTCCTCATTGGCTGAGACAGCAGCGCGGTACCATTGGCTCCTGGTGCTGTCAAATTCAGTGAGCCAATGAGGAGAGAAAGGGGGTAGGGCCCTGCCCCGGCTCCATGTCTGAAGGGACACACAGAGCAGCGGCTCGGGTGCCCCCAAAGAAAGCTGCTTGCTGTGGGGGCACTCAATAGGAGGGAAGGGCCAGGAGCACTGAAGAGGGACCCGAGAGGAGGAGGATCTGGGCTGCTCTGTGCAAAACCATTACACAGAGCAGGTAAGTATAACATGTTGTTATTTTTAACGGGAAAAAAAAGACTTTAGTATCACTTTAACTGGCTCCTGTCTAAATTGGCCCTAGTATGTGTATGTATGAATGTAAGTTAGGGACCTTAGATTGTAAGCTCTTTGAGGGCAGGGAGTGATGTGAATGTACAATATATGTGTAAAGCGCTGCTCAAATTGATGGCGCTTTATAGGTACCTGTAATAAATAAATAAATAATTATGCCCAACCTCGGTGTCAGTGAAAGAAATAATAACCCCAACATTAGTGTCAGTTGATGCAATAATAACCTCCAACACTGTTGTCCGTGAACACAATAATAACCCCCAACATTGGGGTCAGCGAACAAAACAATTACCCTCAACATTGGTGTCAGTGAGTGCAATAGAAAAAAACCCTAACATTGATGTCAGCGGATGCAGTAATAACCCTCAACATTGGTGGCTGTGACTGCAATATTAACTCCAAATATATGTGTCAGTGAGTGCAATAATAACCGCCAACATTGGTGTCAGTGGATGCAATAATAAGCCCCAACAATAGCCCCGGTGTTAGGACTACTACCACTACAGAGCCCCCCCTCCCCCGCCGCCATTTGGTGGTCAATGGCAGTCATCATCAGCAACCGCATCGGTATTAACTCCTCCATTCCTTCCCCCAGCATTGGTGGTCATGTCTGTGAAAGTTAGCCCCCAAGTTGGGCACCAGGGTCACTAGCTGTTGTTCTAACCCTCTGGCTTTGATACTTGCTTAGTCACTGAAGTGAAACAAGTAATATTGCTCAGTAAAGTTAAAAGTACTGAACTGCATAATTGTGTTAATGGCTCAAAAAGTATTGAAGCCAGAGGGTCAGCATAACAGCAAGGCAATCACTTTTAGAAGCAGAGGTCAACAGGTCCTCGTATTTCTCTTACAATAGATGAAAGAACAGCGTTGGAGTAATTAAATATAATTTTGGCCATAGATACTCTTTAAAATTAAAAAAAAAATACAGCATTTGCCTTAAAACATTTTGATACATATCCCTATTTAAAACACATATTTTTGAAGCATAAGAAGCCTCGTTCTTTAGAAATATCTCACTGAACATCCCGTACACAGTACAGAAACACACAATAGACACTCAACAGCAAAAAAAAAAAAAAAATTTACAAAAGAAACACAGAAAGTCATAATGGCACAAACACACCTGCATAATCATAGCTATATCAGGAAATCTGCACACAATACTGGGCTCTTCTATGAGACTAACCATCCCCCCAAAAAACATTTCTTGCCGGAAAAGCATCCACGGGGGGGTCTTTATAGTCACTAGTGGTCCCATTGTGTGTAGAAAGAAAGACAGGGCAGTAAAGTTTGGTGGATAAGCAGCTAACGTGAAAACAATGGTGGACGCGGAGGGCAGGGAGGGAGCCTGGAGTGAGTGTTAGGGACCTCTGACTGTCATCTGCTCTCACATTATTCTTCTCATAAATAGAGAAAATGTATCACAGGTGATCAGTTGGAATTCCAGCCAGAGTTGCTTTAATGCCTGATGCACACAGGACGTTTTTGGACATTTTTACAGCTGAAAAACGCTACTGCTCAAAAACGCTAGTAGAATAACGCTGATGTAGTGCCACCATAGTAGATAGGTGCTTAGGTAATAGATTTTTGCTAGGGGAGGCAAATTTATTCAGGCCTGACTGTGTGTAGGCCTGATTGTTTTGATTTGGGCAGGGGGGTGGCCCAGGAAGAGTTGGAGACTGCAGGAAGGAACACCCCTTGGTGACTCCTCCCCTTTTCTTCAGAATGATCTGGAAAAGGGGATAGAAAGAGGAGGTGAGGCTTTCTTAAGTACGTTAAGGAGCCCTGACTAATCCCCCAACCTGGATTGACAGGGGGCAGGCCTCCTTAAATAATGTGGTCTGCAGAGTGGGGGGAGGAGAGTGTCGGGTGGAAGAGCTAATAATGTAGCAGGTGCTGCGGAGGCCCTGAGGGAGTCCCCAGTCTGGGGGGGTGACCTTGGCCTGGAGGCTCGGGAAGTGGAAAGAACCCCTCTTAAAACACACGCAGGAATTCTGACCAACGACCATGAGAGCAACAGAGAAGGCTACAGAGAAAGGGATCTGTAATGGATCCAGAGATGTTGATGAGTGACACAACCTGGGAGCTGGAAGAAGTAGACCGAAGCAGGCTGAGAGGATACAGTGGACAGCCTGAGAATGTTACAGGAGCCAGTCAGGGTAGTGGTGTCACTGAGAAGTGGAGCAGGCCAGAGCAGCCGGGAGGGCTGAGGTGGCCTAGAAGAGGATGGACTGGGAGCTGTAGTCCATCAACCTAGCACAAACATACTTTGCTACACTCTGGGGGCCCATGACCCCTGCTTGTAATGGGTAGTCTGGAGGACAGGCTGGTAGAAACGCAGCCCTCACCATGTGCTAGCTAGGCCAGAACCAAGTGTGTGCAGGAGAGAGAGACCAGGAGGAAAGTGGGAATCGAAGCAAGTTTGTGCTGGAGGAAGAAGGAGTGTATATACGGAATAGTCCCGTTAACTTTAATCCATTGGGCATCCCACGATCACCCTTTTCCCATCCAAATTTAATCCTCTAATAGACAACAAAAAGCAAAGTACTGGCCTGTTCCGTGACTCCGGATGAAAGGAAATGTGCGATTGAGGGCAGAGTGACAGGTGGACCACAGCAACCAGCAACCCCTAAGGAGGACCTTGGCTACACTGAAAAAAGCTGAAAAACTCACTACAAAACTACTGATGGTTTTTAGAACTTTTTTTAACGTCCTGTGTGCATGAGGCCAAAGTTAAAGCTGAGTTACAGGCAAACAGATAAATACACGGCTGAAATGCATATACAGAGTTATCTATACCAAGACCTCCTACTCTCTAGTTCCCTTGTCACCTCCTCCCATGTTCACCTCCAGGACTTTTCCTGAGCCTCTCCCATCCTGTGCAACTCCCTACCTCAATCTGTCTGACGATCTCCTACTCTGCTTACTTTTAGACGATCCCTGAAAACCCTTCCCCTCAGAGAAGCCTATTTGCCCCCGCCCAACAACTGTACATTTATTTTTTCCTTCAGATCGTCCTCCCCCAGTTATTTCATTTTTGTGTCACTTGATCTTCCCTTCTAGATTGTGAGCTCTAACGAGCATGGCCCTCTGATTACACCTGTATTGAATTGCACTGTAACTGTGCTGTCTGCCCTAATGTTGTAAAGTACTGTACAAACTGTTGGAGCTATATAAATCCTGTATAATGATAATAATAATCTTGTCTGCAAAAACATTTGTATTTCTGCCCATCCAGCATTGGGAATGACTGGGAATGACACAGTCTTACCACTGTTACGTACCAGGTAGGGAGCCTGACGGCAGGGGACGGTCTCTCCTACGACCCTGGTTCGAGGGACTGCTGGGGTTGAGACAGCGGCCACAAAAGCACGGTGGTCGTAGAAAAGCCCGGATCGGGTGCAGGCAGACAGCAGGAGGGTCGTAGACAAGCCAGGTCAGTAACAGGTTCAGGACAGGTTAACAGGTTGCAGGTTAGTACAGGTAACGCTGTAGATCAGACAGCACTTGCTGCAAGGTGAATCCTGTCGAAATAGAGCTGTCTGGCGCCGTCTCCGGGCACATGCACGCGAACGTGCAAATAGTGCTGGTAAGTCCAAATAAAGCAGGATTTCCCCTAACATTGCCCCCCCCAAGGGGCAGCCTCCGGATGCCCAATTGTCTTCTCTTTAATGGATGGTTTTGAAGGAACTCTCTTATCAGGTCCGAGGCGTGCAGATTTTGTTCAGGCTCCCAAGAGCTTTCTTCTGGTCCAAAGCCTTTCCACTTAATTAAGTATTGTGTTTGACCCCTCCTCTTCCTGTAGTCCAGTATAGCTTCCACCTCGAACTCCTCTTCCCCGTCAACCATTACAGGTTCAGGTGGTCTTGTCTGGCGATTGGGGAAGGAGTCCGGCACTGTTGGCTTTAATAGGGAGACATGGAACACTGGGTGGACCTTTAAGCTTGCAGGTAGCGAAAGTTCATAGGAAACTTCATTGATTTTCCTCTTTACTGGGAATGGTCCCACGTATTTAGGGCCCAGCTTCCTTGATGGGCATGCCAGCTTTAGACTGGTTGTTGCCAGCCATACCCGGTCTCCTGGTTGCAAACTCAGCTCCCCTTCCCTCCTCTTGTCAAATGCTCTTTTACTGTCCTGCTGAGCCTTGCTCATAGTGTCCTGCAGCAGCTTGTTGTTGTGGTTGAAAAAGTCTACAGTGTTTAGAGCGGCAGGTACTGAGGATTTGGGGACTAAGTCAGGCAGGAAGGTAGGGTGGAAGCCCAGGTTTGCGAATAAGAGCATTTGTTTGGTGGTTGAATGGTAGACATTATTGTAGGCAAATTCTGCCACTGGTAGGAGGGACACCCAGTCACCCTGGACAAATGAGGAGAAGATACAGCGAAGATACTGTTCCAGGGTATGGTTTGTCCGCTCTGTTTGCCCGTTGGACTGGGGATGGTAAGCAGATGATAATGAAAGTCTAATGTTGAGAATGTCGCACAGTGCTCTCCAGAATTTTGAGGTAAATTGCACCCCCCAGTCGGATACAACATCAATAGGCACACCATGGAGCTGGGTAATCTCCTTGATGAACACCCTGGTGGTTTCCGAGGCAGAGGGTGTACAAAATGGGCCATCTTTGTCAATCAGTCAACTACCACAAAGATGGCTGTACAACCTTCGGAGGGGGGTAGTTCCACTATAAAGTCCATGGAAATTCTGGCCCATGGCCTCTCTGGTACTGGTAATCGTCGGAGTAGACCCCAAGCCTTCCTCCGGCGGACCTTGTTTCGGGTGCAGACAGGACAGGACCTGACATAACCCTTGCATTGCTTTTCAAGGTCGGGCCACCAGAAAGTGCACTGCACCAACTCTATGGTCTTGTGGACTCCAAAATGACCCGCTAAGGGGTGGTCATGACAGAGGCCAAGAACAGTAATATGGATCTCCTCTGGAACAAAAATTTGACTTCCTTTCCACAGAAGGCCATCTCTGGCCTGCAGAGTGCTCTTTGTGGGGTTAGATGCCCTTGCGGAGGCCTGCTTTAACTGAGGTAGGAGATCTGTGAGGAGTAACAGAAAGTTCCCGGCTGGCAGGATGGTATCAGGTGCAGTTGGTTCCTTAGAATCCTCATACATGCGCGATAGCACATCAAGGTTAGTGCTTTTTGACCCTGGGCTGTAGGTGATGTGGAAGGTGAACCTCGAGAAGAACAATGCCCACCGGGCCTGACGGGGTCTGAGGCGTTTGACCGATTTGAGATACTCGAGGTTCTTATCATCCGTATATATCAGTATTGGATGGGCTGCACCTTCCAGCAGGTATCTCCATTCTTCTAGGGTGGCCTTTGTGGCCAGGAACTCCCGATCACCTACATCGTAGTTCCTCTCTGCTGGGGCCAACTTCCTTGAGAAAAAGGCCACCGGATGGACAGAGCTCTTGAGACCCGAACGTTGGGAAAGGACTGTCCCAACAGCGTTCCCCGAGGTATCCACTTCCAGGATGTAGGGGAGAGTTGGGTCTGGATGACACAGGACTGGGGCAGATGTAAAGATCCCCTTGAGCGTCTCAAAGGCGGCTTGAGCTTCCAGGGACCAGGAGAACCAGACCCCCTGTTTAGTAAGCTGAGTGATGGGGGAGATAATGCCTGAGAAGTTCCAGATAAACGTGCGGTAGAAGTTGGAGAATCCAACAAACCGCTGGACCCCCTTCTTATCGGTTGGCGCATGCCAGGACAGAATTGCCGAAACCTTTTGGGGATCCATTTCGATACCACTCGGGGAGATGATCAGTGCCAGGAATTGGATACTCTGTCGCTCAAATTCGCATTTCTCTGATTTAGCATAGAGCTTATGCTGGTGGAGGCGACTGAGAACTTTGACATGCTTCCCATGAACCCCAAGTGATGGTGAAAAGATGAGGATGTCATCCAGGTAAGCAATCACAAAGACATCCAGGAGGTACCTAAGGATGTCGTTAATGAAGAACTGAAAAGTAGCCGGGGCTTGCACAACCCCAAGGACATAACTAAATACTCAAAATGGCCGAACCGGGTGCGGAACGCTGTCTTCCATTCATCCCCTTCCCTTATGCAGATCAGGTTGTAAGCTCCCCTTAAGTCCAGCTTGGTGAAGATGGTGGCAGAACGCAGTCTCTGGAACAGTTCTGGCACCAAAGGAAGGGGATAGCAGTTCTTCACCGTGATCTTGTTCAAGTCCCGGTAATCGATGCAGTGTCTGAGCGAGCGGTCCTTTTTCTCCACGAAGAAGATCCCCGCACCGGCTGGGAACGTGGAAGGGCGGATGAATACTATTGCAAGTTTTCATCTATGTACTCTTTCAGGGCCCCTAATTCCTTTTCGGACAATGGGAAGATCCGTCCGAAAGGAATCTCCGCTCTGGGAAGGAGCTCAATTGGACAGTCATAGGAGCGGTGCGGGGGGAGCGTGTCTGCTCTTTGCTCACTGAACACATCTAAATATTTGTGGTAAGCTTCGGGCACCATCTGATTGGGCCCCTGGTCAGAGTCCAAGCACATTAAAGTTGGGGAAGACCGAACAGGTGGAGGCAGGCAGTGTTCCCGGGAGTAGGCAGACTGGAACTGGAGTAGTCCAGAGGTCCAGCTGATCCGGGGGTCATGGGTTTGGAGCCAGGGCAGGCCTAAGATGACCGGGAACAGTGGTGAGGCGATTGCGTCCAGCCGGAGGAACTAACTGTGATCAATGAGGGTGGTGGCAAGCAGAGGAGGCGTCTCCTGGGTCACCAGTCCAGATTTGACACGGGACCCATCGGCCAGGAGCACCGACAGTCTCTGTTTCTTGTCTTTGAGGGGGATTACGTGTTTGGCTGCGAAGTCCAGGTCAATAAAGCAGCTACACGCCCCTGAGTCCACAATGGCTGTGGTAGAGACAACTCTTCCAGATAGCTGAATGGAGATGGGAACAGTAAGATAAGTCGATCCAACCGGCAGCGATGTCTGCTCCATGGAGGAGCCCAGGAGTCCCTTTCTGGGTTTGGTTGGGCACCCGTTTACATAATGACCAGCTTCCCCACAGTAGAGGCAAAGGTTAGCTTGGAGCCGGTGGGAGCGCTCTTCCGGGGGCATCGGAAGCCGGGAAGCAGGCTGAAACTGGACTGGCTTCTCCTGCCGGCATTACCACAGGCAGCGGTCAGTCTGGATAGACCGCTGGATAAGATCCTCCAAAGCACTCGGGACCCCCACCCGGGCTAGTTCGTCCTTTAGACCTTCCGACAAGCCTAGACGCAACTGATGTCGTAAGGCTGCCTCATTCCAGCTGGTATCGGCACTCCAGCGCCTAAAGTCCATGACGTACTCCTCGACGGCTCTGCCGTCCTGCCGGAGTGCAGGGAGAGCAGATTCGGCTGTAGCGGAACGCTGGGGGTCGTCATAGAGCTGGGACATTGCCTGGAAGAAGGCGGATAGGGTGTCCAGCCGGGCATCTCTGAGTTCCAGCAGGTGGTGGGTCCATTCCTGGAGCTGGTCCCGGAGCAGGGATATGACAAACCCCACCTTGGTAGCTTCTAATCTGAGGGCCTGGGGCCGGAGTGCAAAGTAGAGCTGACATGCGTTATAGAAGGCTCTGTACTTGGTCCGGTTTCCGGAGAGCCTTTCGGGGGTTGTTACCCGGGGTTCAGGAGCAGGTAGGAAGGTGGTTGAATCCGAGCTTGCTGTTGATGCAGAAGCAGGAGTGGAGGCTAGGACTTGCTCCTCGAGAAGGGCATGTTGCCCTTGCAGAGACGTAATGGCTTGCGTGAGGTCCGTGAGGCCCTGGCTGACCTCGTGTGGCAGAGACCCCCCTTGCAGGCTCAGTCATGGCTGTCTGATACTATTACGTACCAGGTAGGGAGCCTGATGGCAGGGGACGGCCTCTCCTACGACCCCAATTCGAGGGACTGCTGGGGTTGAGACAGCGGCCACAAGAGCACGGTGAGGTATGAGTGCCTGTTACAGTCCAACGATGTTCGCCAGCAGGCGGTCCGCGGGACCACTGGAGGTGGAGATGACCTGCGGGTGGAAGGTGTAGTTAGATAGGAGTGACCCAGTTGAGCTGGAAGCCACTGAGGTCTGGATGGCAACAGGCACAAGAGCGGAGTCAGGTGAAAGCAGGTTCAGCAACAGGCTGGCAGTGCGGTACAAGAGGAGCAGGCAGGTGGGTGGTCGGTTCCGAGCAGGGTCAGCAACAGGCAGGCAGAAAAGGTATCAGAGGATCAGGCAGGAGCGTGGTCGTAGACAAGCTGGGATCGGGTGCAGGCAGACAGCAGGAGGGTCGTAGACAAGCCTGGTCGGTAAAAGGTTCAGGACAGGTTAACAGGTTGCAGGTTAGTAAGGTAACGCTGTAGATCAGACAGCAATTGCTGCAAGGTGTATCCTGTTGAAATAGAGCTGTCTGGCGCAGTTTCCGGTGCGTGCGCATGCACGGGCGCGCGCGAACGCGCAAATCGCACTGGTAAGTCCAAATAAAGCAGGATTTCTCCTAGCAACCACATTACAAAGCCAGCCTAGTGACCTGACTTTTCTCTATTGTAGTTAAGCAGCACATATTTGTCACCTATCTGCCTCCAGCCTGTGAGGTCCTCTTTCTGCTCTCTCCTCCTATCAGCATGTTCCCTGACCGCATACATAAATGCAGAACACATAATTGGTTCTAAAAACCACCCTACCTTTCCCAGTCTGAATATAACTGTGCAGGTGATACAAAAGGCTGATATTATGTCAAATTAGGGCATTTATACTGGTAGCATTTAAAGTACAGTTCACTACTTCAAGATCAGACACTTTCACCCCCTTCTTGCCCAGGCCATTTTTCACCTTCCAGCTGTGATTGGCCACAGCTATCACATGGTACAGGGCAGCTGTGATTGATAAAGCCACTTAACTTTAAGAGAGCAAATTTTCCAAGGATGAGGACTGCTCTCCAAGACTTAGACTGGGAGAGACTATTGGCATTGACTAACACAGAGCAAAAATGGGGATTCTTCAAAAAGACTGTATGCAAACTCACTGCAAAGTATATTCCCAGGAGCTAAAAATAAAACCTATGTGGCTCATGGCCAAAGTTAAAAAAGCTATAAATAATAAGAAAGGGACTTTTAAAAAATATAAAAATGAAGGGATGCTATCATCATTTAAATGTTACAAAGAATATAACAGAATATGTAAAAAGGAAATCAAGGACACAAAAAAATTCAAAATGAATAACAGATTGCAAAAGATAGTAGGACAAGCCCCAAATAATAATTCAAATATTGAACACAATTTCAGCGCCAACCTCATGTGCACCAAATACTAATAACATAAAAATAAAAATAAACATAAAATTCCACAGATAAACTTTCCAATCTTAATCAAGTGCAAAACAAAGTCCATCACTGTCCATCAAAATAATGATAGTCAACTGATGATGTGATAAAGTGACGATTGTGCTCTTCAGTGCTTCATATAGATTAGTGCAAAATGTGCAAAAACGTGCCAGGTGCCAGGATCCCTCTTGTGTCCCCACTCACCGGAGCAAATGGACCCACTGCTTTGCAGTCAGCAGGTCAAAAACGCAGGGTGGTGATAAACGATGGTTCCTGGCTGAACACTGGAGCAGATGTATAAGACTCTTTTCCCAGCTACTGGCAAACCTTCATGGCTCAAAAAAGCAAGGGGACATTCACAGTGTATACTGTAAAACACTATTTATTGCGCATATAAAATTCCTACTTACAGGCTTTTCATCTTTAAAACCACATCAATAACACAACGTGCTGACTAGTATAGCAAGCGTCCGCCTCTCACAAGCCATGGTCACAGCGATCACATGGTACCAGGTCAGATGAGAGCTGTGAACACAGTGGTCACAGATTGCGCCATTGGGCACCCCCAAAGACACGCACAAGGCACACTTCTGGGAGGACATACAGGTGCGTCCTTCCAGAACAGCGCTTGTCCCACCCGGCCGTCTATGTACAGTGACCAGGTGGTATGCAGTTAAAGAACCTAAATTCCCCCTCCCGCATTTATTTCCTCCCTCTAACTGTTTTCATTGGGTTATGAACAAACACATACTCACACACCAAGCAATGGAGTGGTGTTCTGTGTTCAGCACTGCACAGCTTGTCCAGTACCATCATCTTTTTGACATCATCAGGGGGCTGGCTATCTCGTCCAGGTTCTTGTAGTCAACTCACTGATGACATGCAGTATCTCACAAAAGTGAGTACACCCCTTACATTTTTGTAAATATTTTATTATATCTTTTCATGTGACAACACTGAAGAAATGACACTTTGCTACAATGTAAAGTAGTGAGTGTAAAGCGTGTCTAACAGTATAAATTTGCTGTCCCCTCAAAATAACTCAACACACAGCCATTAATCTCTAAACCGCTGGCAACAAAAGTGAGTACACCTCTAAGTGAAAATGTCCAAATTGGGCCCAATTTTCTCTCTCTCCAGTGTCATGTTACTTGTTAGTGTTACAAGGTCTTAGGTGTAAATGGGGAGCGGGTGTGTTAAATTTGGTGTTATCGCTCTCACTCTCTCATACTGGTCATAATGTCTAAACCAGCTTGTTTTCTGACCACGCTTCTGTCTGTGCCCTGTTCCCATACTTTAGGGGGTCCATATTGTGGCCATTGGGAGTAGGAATTTCCCTGGCATCGTTGGAAGGAAACTATTCATCTTTGGTATTAGAGGGAGAAATAGTGCCCAATTGTTGGTGTCAGTGGGAGGATTACTGCCCTATTGTTGATGTCAGTGGGAGAAATAGTGCCTAATCAGTGGTGTCAGTTTGAAGAATAATGCCCCATCATTAGCGTCAGTGGGAGAAAGAGTGCCCCCAAAGACCAGATAAAGGCAAGCAAAGGGCCACAACCGACCCCTGGCACCAGTTTGGAGACCACTGCTCTAAGCTAAAAATGTTGAGAAGACTGTTCCACCCCACTCTATCCAAAATGTAATTTAAAAAGGCAAAGTTGGGCTTTATAATATAATCACACTTCTGTGTTTTGGTCTGGTACATGATTAAGCCTAGGTTCACATAGGTGCGATGAGGGAGCCAGAGCGATTCCAGTGCCGGTTCGCACATCGCACCGCTCCCGCAGGCAGTTCACACTGCTTTCTGCGAACCGCTGCGGCTGTCACTACATTGTTAATGACACCCCCAGATCGATTCACAGATTGCAGTGCAAACTGTGAACTCGCACAGGAATCAGATTGTATAGGTGAGAACACCCATGCGATCTGATTCTAGTGCGGGCAATAAAAAGGTCCCTGCACCTTTTTTTCTGCAAATCCAATGCGAGTTCAGCTATACAACTGTATGGCTGGACTCGCATCGCATGTGATCGGCACCTGCGGTGCTGGTGCAAATCACATGCAATGTCTGTGATCGCACTAATGTGAACCCAGGCCAAAAATAATATTATGTGCTGCATCTTTAGTGCAGTTTCAAGCAACCTTTGTGCACTTTAAACATTTTCAGTGTCACTGAAAACATATGCAGTAAATGAAGTGAAAGCTCCTAATCAACAAACTTTATCTGGGTTTCCTGGCTAGATTCTTACCTCTGGTCAAAGGTTTTTCCATTATTTCTGACTTGAACTATGTGGGACTGTCTGGAACACCCAATCTGTAGATTGATAAGATTCAAGAGATGGGGTTCTCAGATTACCAACTTACCAGCAATAAGGATACAGGGTTGCCTGGTCTACTACAGTAGATAAAAAAGACAGGAGCCCTGGGCTTTGTCCTTGTACAGTATTCATCAAACGGCCCAATTTTTAGGTTTACTGGAGTGTCCCTTTTAACAGTAATAACAGGCAATGGTATCTCAGGACCGGCAGGCAGTGCACAGGACATTGACCGTCATGAACACAAGGATATCTCCGGCAGATAGAGGATGGAGGCATAGCACAGCCAGTGCTGGAAATGAGAGTCTATGTGTGCAGAGAAAAGGCTTGGTGCATCAGGAGGCAGAGCTCAGGCAGAGATGTGAGGAGCATGTAAAGTGGATGCAGAATGCAGGCTGAGCACACACAAGACTATGACATAATCAGCTGCAACAAAGGCAATGTGAATGTGGAGTGGACAATAGGATACAAGAACAGTGCATGCCAAATAACATTGTACACAGCGTTCAATAAGTACCCCAAGACCTTGGACAGAGGTCAGATGCACAGTGACAATCATCCCATCCCAAAATGCCATAGTCACATGTTGGTTTTATACATACGAATGCAGAGGTCCACCAAGCATTCATGTTTATTCCTATGGAAGTTGTATGCAGACTACCCACAGTCGGCTTGTCTCAGAGCAATAGTCCAGTAAGAAATATTAAATAGCAATGATTAAACTTTTGTGCCATGGGGGTGCTTAGCTCTCGTGGTATATGCGTTTTAGTGAATTCACTCCAGCCAGGATCTCTGTTTGAGGGCATGAGAGCCCATGTTTATTTAAAAGAAAGTTCAAGGAAAACAATAATCATAGGGGGTTCCACCATCACTAAACAAACACAAACCTTCGGCCTCCTGGCTCATTAACGTTCAGTAGCTCTCCTGGCTATAACAACATCCTAGCCCTCCTGGCTTATAAGCGACCAATAGCTCTCCTGGCTATAAGGTTAAGTAGCCCTCCTGGCTTGTAAGTGATCAATAGCTCTGCGGCGTGATCGCCGTCACACCTGCCTCCTGGCAGATGGGGACGACCAGATTACCTCCTGCAATCTTAGTCCCCTGGAGACCGCCTGTCTCCCCAGTGTGTGTGAACCAGAAGCCTGGACCTGGCCACCCAGCTGGACAATCAGAGTCCTGGTAGATCCCAAAACCCAGGCCCAGGACTGGGGATTTCATCCCACCCGGATCTTTAAGAAATCCCCAGTCCCGAAACAGACTTTAAAACTAAATGAGGAAACTGAAAAGCCAGTTTCCTCTCAACTACAAAAATCCCCTGGAGCCCCTCAACCTGCCAGGTTGAGAATCCTGCATCATCTTCACTCACCAGATCCTGGTACATTTCCTGCCCCTCTGTTCCGAACCCATAGGGGGCGGGACACAACCTGCCACACTCTCGAGTGGAACACCTCTGTGCCAGCTGTGTGGGCCCACTCTTTCTTTTGGGTGTGTTTCCATGCATGCCCTAGCCTGCATCATAATGGGGTTCTGCTCCATACCCCTGTCTCCGGGACCCTATCAGGTTTGTCACCTAAACCCCTTACTGAAAAGGTGACACCAGTCTCCCGAATCACATCCGTCTGAGCCCCGGTCAGGATCTCTGCTGCCTCCTGGTCCATGCTCAGCCCTTCCATCTTGGCGACTGGTATAGTATACATGCCCTTCACTGACAACTGACCAGCACCACCTGGGACCATCGCAGCAGCAATGCCTGGCTGTTAGGAGGTAAAGCTTTCGACAGTTTTTCCATTTTTTTAGAGCCCCTTCCATATATCACTTTTACAGGAAGTAACCCAGCAGCAAACCTAGAGGCAACTTTTAACATTAGCAAGAAATTCAGCAATAACCCATTTCTGTCTTGTTTTGCCTTGTTCAGTACAGCCTGCCATTCCGTGCTCCACCTAGTACCAGTACCAGTACCACAGTACCACAGTACCAGAACCGGAGACTGTGGAAAAGACACATGAGTATTGCATGGCTGTACGTCCCAGCATTTAAGTATCTCCTTCAGTGTTTTGGTTATAAACCAGCCCTTTGATTACCGATCAAAATCCTTTCTGAGGACTTAAATGATCCTGGGAACGCAGAGAGGCTCACTTGCTGCGACCTGAGAAGTTGCACCATTTAGCCGAAGCTCCTCCCAGCTGGGGTTATCCACAGCCTGGTGCTCTACTAGAGCGCTGCCAGATGCTGGACTTAATGTCAACTTCTCAGGCTCAGCAACAGTGAACTGTTCCAGCACATTACCAGTGGCAATGATATTTTGACATTCCACATCAACATTACTTTCGGGAGTCATTGACAAAATCTCTGCTGTGTGTTCGCCCTTATCTGGTCCTTGTTTATCTTGAGGGTTAATCGCTGCACCAGCCACCACACCTTCAGCTACAGGCTGTTCTGCAGTTACCCATGCTGGCACAGCAGATACAACAGTGTCCACCACACTTTTAGCCCCAGAAATTCCATCTAGCATTGCACTTATTCTCTTGGCCAACTCATCGCAACAAGCATTGCTCTGTAGCACTAAATCCGTCCAATGAGACCTGGACAGACCAAGGCTCCACAGCATCTGCAACCCTGCACTGGTCAGTACCATCCTTCTCCATAATATTACCGTAAACATTATCAGCACGGTAATAAACACATTTCTCCTGAACATTCCTTTCTTCCACGGTTGCTAATGTTGGCCTGGCCATACCCCCCCAATCCATTGCATGTGTGCTCCCTTCATCGGTGCTCCTCAGCACCGAACCATCTGAACAAAGAGACACATGCAAGCAGACGGGCTTAGCTGCAGACTTATTACACAAGTCATTGTGAATAATGTCAGATTTTGGCAATACAGATTTTAACAAAACAGGTTGCAATACACCACATCCCCCTCCTTGCTCGGGTGGCGCTTCATAAACCTCACACATCTTTGTATTTTCCACAAGTTGCATTAACCCATTATTTACACTTTCAGTACTAGCAGATTGTACTAACACATTCCCTGCAAAAGGTGCAGTTCCACTCTGTTCCACCAGAGTGACATCGCAATTGTTCAGAACAACCTCCGGTTCCAATACATGAAGCTTCCTGGAGATTTCCAGGGACAATTGTGCTGTTTTACCATTCGTTGCTATGGGCAACGGCCTGTCTTTAACCACAGCATTACCATACCCTGGAGTTTTCCCAACAACAGCAGAGTTTGCAATATCAACATTTATAGCATCTTTAGCTCTTGCCGGCTGTCCTAGCGCACTGCCAACTTGGACCTTACAGACATTAAACACACCATTATTTCCCTCTTGAGAAGTAGGCACAGGTGCAAGTTTGATTTTAACCCCTGCCTCCCCACTGTACAGGGTAAAGTCACGCTCAAGAGCATATTCAGTGGCCCCACTAACTAGGGTCAGTCTCACATCACCATGGACAGTCTCGTAACTATTCTTTTTCAGCATGAGCTCAGCGGTTTCAGCCATTATTTCATTAACCACTTGACAACTGGGCACTTAAACCCCCTTAACAACCAGACCAATTTTCAGCTTTCAGCCCTCTCACATTTTGAATGACAATTACTCAGTCATGCAACATTGTACCCATATGAAATTTGCGTCCTTTTTTTCACACAAATAGAGCTTTCTTTTGGTGGTATTTAATCATCTCTGGGTTTTTTATTTTTTGCGCTATAATTAAAAAAAGACCGAGAATTTTGTAAAAAAATGAATTTTTCTTCCTTTCTGTTATAAAATTTTGCAAATTAGTAATTTTTCTTCATAAATTTTGGCCAAAATTTATACTGCTACCTATCTTTGGTAAAAAAAAAACTAATTAGTGGATATTATTTGGTCTTTGTGAAAGTTATAGAGTCTACAAGCTATGGTGCCAATCACTGAAAATTGATCACACTTGATTTACTGACGGCCTATCTCATGTCCCGACACCCTAACAAGCCAGCAAAGTACAAATACCCCCCAAATGACCCCTTTTTGGAAAGTAGACATTCCAAGGTATTTAGTAAGAGGCATGGTGAATTTTTTGAAGTTGTAATTTTTTCCCACAATTCTTTGCAAAATGAATTTTTTATTTATTTTTTATTTTTTCCCCAAAATTGTCATATGTTAACAGGTTATTTCTCACATCCAGCATATTCAT